>CM042140.1:123773277-123804255 GCA_023376005.1 Doryteuthis pealeii
ACGAGGATGTATTTTGAGGTTGGTACAATTATTGTGATATTGTTTTCTAACGGTATCTGGAGGTTGGTACGAATGTCCAGGTCGTATTAGAACATATTAAAACAAAATTTGGAATATACATAGACCTTTAACATAGACCACTTCCTGGTCAGAGAAGTACTTAAGATTAATGGTATGATGGTTCCCCAATTCAAAATTGAGCCTACCATCAGATCTCTTTAGTGTTATATCCAGGAATATCTTACATAGTTAGTAGAGTCGATATTTTTGAACCTCTTTTTTATCTTCATGAAATATGGCAACTATCTCAGCTACAAGGTCATGGATACTTTACTGTCTTTCAAGTTACTCTGGCATCTACAAAAAAACAAAAGGTCACCCAATGAGGGTTGAGCTCAACATTAGAGCCATGGTGGTACGCCATGCATATGGAATATATCCTCAATCAGTGTAAAAATATTCGAAATCCTGATTCATATTTTCAAAAAATATATTACTATCTACGTATCTATCTGATTCTATCTATAAGCTAATTGATTTCATGGCATTATTTTTACTGAAGATTATTTTTATACTATTTTCTACATGCTTATTTGTCCGTTGAGTTAGGCCTTTTAACCTTGCTATATTATTGTACTTGAAAGTTTGTTAAATCTCATTTATGATTGTTTTGAAGTAGGCTTTTGACCTCGCTATAAATGAATGGTGTTGATTTAGGTTTTGAACTTCGCTATTATTGAATTAGTCTTTTTGAACATATCTTATGAATTGTGTTTAATATTAACCCTTGACTTCACTACATGAATTGGTGTTTTATTATCGCTTTAGAACTTACTACAGCAACTTATATTAAGCTTAAACGTATATATAAAAATTGCTGTTGATTATATTTTAAACCTCATTATATTGATTATGTAAATAAGTGATTTTGAACTTCGCTTATATGAATCAATAGTTGAATTAGGACTTTATTATATCTCTATTTATTGAATTGTGATAATTATGCTTGGAATCTCTTTATATAATTCTTAAATTGGGTTGTTGAAGGTACTACTATTGATTGTGCTGATTTGTTTTTAACCCTCGCTCTAGTGACGCGCGCTGAATTATTGATGTTACTCACTATATGTGTGAATTATGCCTTTTAAACTTCGGCTATATGAATTGTTTATAAATGGCTTTTGAAACTACTAGTGCAAACTCAAGTTAATGAGATCTTTATTGCCTTAATGTAGCCCATATATGGGGAGATAACTTGAATAATCTGGCATTTCGAAATCCTGTCTCTAATAAGCAATCGATGACTAGTAAAATACGAGCTTGTTTACTATACTACATGTCACGCTTAAAAAGCACAGTGAACACTGAATGGTATCAGCTGATGATTCACAATTCTGAGATGTGGTATTGGAAAGCAAGAACGTTATTCTAAGCAATCTTTTAAACAGTTAACAGCTTAGGTTTCTGCAAGTATGAACCATCAGACGCTTTGAAATTCTATACAATTTATATATCCTTTATTTTTTAGCTGTTCATGAATAATTTTCACTGGTGTTCTTGCAAGTTAGATTAACGAAAATTGTTAACTAAGATATCAGACACTCATTGGGTGTCCGCCCATATTTCTGGCCTTGTGTTACAACTAATGCCATCTTTAAATAATATTGTCGAATAACTACTTTTATTCCGAGCCAACCGCGCGTTTCATAATAATTAGATAACTAGTCTGGCGGATCGTATTAATCTGCATAGTTTTTAAGCCTTCATCTAATGTATGGTTGCAATTGGAGTTTTACAGACTAATTAAATCGCTGATAATAACTTGGTAAGTTCGATCCCCCAACGGGTCGCATAACTTTTTTGTTTGGGGGCTTTTTTTTTAGCGCAACCATTCTCGTATAAAACGTGTCTCGCAACACCCAATTTTAGTACAGAGTAATTTTTAATCTTCACTAAAGAGACATCCGATGCTTGTGAATTCGTGGCAAAATTTAAGCGTATATATTAAGCCAGCCTTCTGCCACGATATGTGTTTGGTTAGTTAGGTCTTTTTAAGGCATGTCACTCTGTTGGTATGGCGGGATTCTTTAATGTTGAAGTCTTTTGCTTTATTCATTCAAGTTGGGTATTTATTTCTTGCAAACCTCAATTTAAAAAAAAATGATTACTACAATTTTTTTATCTATTATAAACCATATATGGGACCCTAAAATGTTATTTACACTCCGGTCAGGGTGGACCCGAGATAATGAATCGGATAACTGGGATGATTGCCATAATGGGTACTCTCTTATTTCCGGTGTTCCAGAATTAGAAACTTCTCAACAATAGATGTTGTTGAACCTGATTACACAGTGACACATTATCCAAAGTGATATGCGACACAAGTGAATTTTTTAAGGTGTATTATCTATTTGCCCCGATCCACTATGCAGGATGTGACACTAGCATCAGCTTTTTAACTGCAGTACAGGTAGTTTAAATTCAGCAGTTTTCATTCTCATGATAAGGTTGCTTATATCCATAGTTAGACGCGTAGTCTATCTCAGTGTATGTTACTGAGCAGCCATTCTAGTGTCGCATAGATTATAATTGTGTGTCATGAGGGGAAGCGCATGACAACGCTTGTCTTGTAAAGTTATATTCTTCTACATTAACCAGAATCAAATGATGATTGCTATCATTAATTTTTTTTATTAATAAGCAATGAATGCATATCTAAAAAATAGT
This sequence comes from Doryteuthis pealeii, assembly GCA_023376005.1. Lineage (NCBI taxonomy): Eukaryota > Metazoa > Mollusca > Cephalopoda > Myopsida > Loliginidae > Doryteuthis > Doryteuthis pealeii. The sequence continues at coordinate 123,776,008 of CM042140.1, forward strand.
GAAAAGAATAAGGGGAAAGAATGCTTACGACCGAGTTCAGATAAATAAGCGTACAAGTTGTCACTGTCACATGTCATTTATAGCCATATGTTGAAATTGAAAGCAGGAGAAAGGCAGAGGAAGCCTCACTCGCTTTCATGACTGAGTTCAGCCTTTCTTGTTCTGCACCTCACGGAAGGGGTGAGAAACATATGCGTTGATACCAGACCCCTGTTACTTAACAACAAATTGTCCTATGAAAACACGATCGTTTTTCGCCCAGGATATTTTTGAAAAAAAAAAAAAAATTCATAAACCTGCCGGTATATAAAAGTTGTGCGTATGAGAGTGGCAGTTCTGTAGGGGAACACACCTCGTACTTTCTGAGGGCGTATGTTGCTCGTGGGCCCACAAGTTTGACCATACCTCGGTCTACTACTATTTATCTATTGGATGGAAAAGATGTAGAAGTGAGGGATTCATGTTTTTTCCCTGAGGCATCTAGCACAAAGTGAACGTCCCAAAATTTGCTAGTTCAGTATTTGGATTCCGGTTGCAATTTGCATTCCTACAATGATAACGCGCGAGCGTTCCGGCCGTGGGTGCAGTTTCTTTACGTGCTGACTGTGATATCGAAGTAAACGAGTTTGAACTCAAAGTCCGCTTATTGCATGATCCTTTTCGAACGTAATATTCTTTGGAAAGTTTGAACCCCTTCATCCATCAGCTATAATGTAAATAGTACCACGAATGTTCTTCTAAAGAGGATGTCTTTGGCATTAAATAAAACATGAGAGTTGGACATGCTCCATTAACAAAGAAACAAATCCAAACAACTAATCGTAGGCTTAATTCAGTCGTATAGCTTCCGACATAGGACCAAGGTCTGGTTCGATACTGTCCTCCCCAACTCAGCGTCTTATAGCACATTGATGCTGTGCGGTAAAGTGAGGAGCTTATGGTAGGTGTGGCCATCGCCTCAGACGTCAAAAACAATCTCCTGTCTAGCGCTAGTGAAAAGGGAATATACTCCTTGCTGTCTGGTTGAAACGACTTTTTACTTTTAGTCTAACAGTTAGTGAGGTCGGCTAAATAACATTGTTAGTGGATCGATTTCTCAGGATGTCCCATATTTACTGACCTGTGTTAATTATGCCGAATTTTTTTCTTTTTATTAAAAATTCTGTCTCTACTCACAAACGTAAATACTGACCAATCAAGAATCCTGCAATGTATAAAATTTGTGTAAGTAATATGGGCTTGGTCGATTTGGGTGTTTTTTGGTTTAGCTCAGCTATGTCGCGGCTCACGGCCTACAAAGCAGTTGTGTTTTGACGGGCGGTGGGGTTAGGGTGTTTCCCTTCATCCCACCCACGTCTGTTTATGTCTTTGAATGAATCGGGTCGCCTTCCACACACAAAAAAAAATTTAAAGAATAAAGAAATCACGCCCAACATATCAACTTACATTGAATTACAGACACTGAACTTGTCCTTAAATTCTTTGCTAACGTCGCATGTTTTTTGTCCCTGCTTTTGTCACTTGATTTATTTCCTTCTCAAAGAAATACTTTATACACTCTTACTACTATTACTACTATTCTACTACTACAACTAATATAAATATATAATAAATATAATATATTAATAAAATGAGAAGAAGAAGAAGAAGAAGAAGAAGAAGAAGAAAGAAGAATACACTTGCAGACATGGGCAATTCCATAAGCTTGACAGCAGATACCATCATTACTTTTACGAGACGGAGTGCCCGTGGCGTAATGGTTTAACATACTGACACCGACATTGCGAGAAAGAGTTCGAAAACCATGGCGCTAATAACGTCCTGTCGTTGCCCTTATCTGTATGGCTTTTCAATCAAACATGGAGTGAAGGAATACACAACGTGTCAGCGCATCCGCTAACACGATACTACAACCATACGATGGATGGTCACCTCGTGGTGAAAGGGTTAGCACGCTAGTCTCAAATATCCATTATTACTGAATAGCGAGTTTCGATCCTTGTTGATGCCCCGGATAAAAACCGACCCGTAAAAAAGAACTTGCATTATACAGCCAGGCAAATTATTTTTATAACGTTCACTTTCGGACAAATACCTTTGTGAAAGAGTATGAGCCCTCCATCCCTACCAGATATGGGTTAAAATAATACCATTACTGTTCTTGTACAAGGATGGCTTTATCATTAAATAACCCTTGAAGGTTGATATGCCCATTAAACAATGAAACTAAACCGAGTCGCGTGGTTGTCAAATCTAGCAGATCCATTATTACTGAATAGTGAGTTCAATCCTGGCCGGATGCCATCTTTACGACCTCTGATACGTCCTATACGGGTTTGGGTAAATATCAACTTTCACGAGTGGTTCTCACAAAGTAAACTACAACAACTACGTATGTAGAATAACACCGTTGGATAGAATATGTTTTCATCTATAAACACCATTTCACAACTGGACATATGGCCTAGTGGATAAGGTAGTTAGGTTAAGACAGTTATAAGTGACAGTTATCTCTGGATTCCGTTCACTCCTGAGCGGAGGCAGTAACATAGAAAAATAAATAACACAACTCCTACCCCGGCTATGATTAGCGAATGAGAACAGCCCGTGTGACTGAATAAAGGGTTAGGTTCAAAGTTCCGTATAGCTCCCGATTACGACAAGAATGTTCCCGACTACGACAAGAAAGTTCCCGAGTTCGAAAAGAAGGTTCCCGAGTTCGAAAAGAAGGTTCCCGAGTTCGACAAGCAATACCTGAAGAAGGCCTGAGGGCATATCGGCCGAAACGTTGTACAGATAACAATAAAGATGAGAACAATAGTCCGAATAACGCAGATAATACTAATCATCAAGCCTCATCTCAAACATTCAGAGAAATAGTAAAACACCATTTTTCCACATGGTCACCCGCTATTAGCTATGTATTTTCATAAGTGAATAAACAGCAGTGTTAAGATATTTAGTTATATAAGATGTGATGAAGTCCACCACTTAAACTTATAGACTCTGCATGGGCGCCTGGATTAGAGCCACCAATCAACACGCTTAAATACTTGGTAAGTTAACTATTTAATCGTCGATCTTGAATGCCGTTCATTTGCATGTATTCGATACGGACGAACGGATCTTTAAGATCTCAACCATTTGACTCATCTGAGGATTGCATAAACATGAAAGTTATGAGTTTAAATCATACATAATACCATTACATTTGATTATATATATATATATATATATATATATATATATATATATATATTCGAATCCGCACTCTATAAAAAGTATATTGAGTGCTCTCCTAATAATACCATAAATATTCACTCACTAATTCACTTAATAGTGATAACTATACACTGTTGTAATGCATACAGACACACACATTTGTATATATATTATATATATATATATATATATATAATATATATATATAAGACAAAACTAAAGAAAACATTGTGCTTTCACAATGATGATCTGAAATTTTATACCCTCTAACTGTTTGTGTGTGTACTAGTGCGTATAAGTGTCATTTCTTTTCGACATTTTTGAAGCCTAAAAAATGGGGTTTATGATTGAGAAAAATTTTGGCATTAAAATGTAAAAATTTGGTAAATAAGAATTGAATATAAAAATGTCAAAAAGAAAATAAACAATTTGTTGGTTGGTACTATATATGAGAAGTAAACAAACAAACAATGTTTGATATGGCTTATTTAGCCGACAATTTTTGGGAGAATATGTGCTTAATTGAAGTCGTATCTAATTTTTGAAAATCAATTAATTAATAATAAATGAATTAGGCGGGCATACCTATTCAAATGTAGGCTAAACAAATCGAGAAAAATCAATCTCTGTATGCACATTTCAGCCTATTAGGCCTCATCAGCAGAGCTATAGACAGGAAGACTGCTTTGTGTGTGATTCGAACCCTGGCTGTAAAGCTGACAGCCGGGGACTCTAACCATTACACCAACTGGTTTTTCCCAGATTTTTCGTTTGTTTGGAAGTAGGTTATATTCCTGATGAGGCCTAATAGGCTGAAATGTACATACATATATTGATTTTTCTCGATTTGTTTAGCCTTACATTTGAATAGGTTATGCCCGCCTAATTCATTAATTATTAATTGATTAATTTTCAAAAATTAGGTACGACTTCAATTAAGCACATATTCTCCCCCCCCCAAAAAAAAAAATATATATATATATATATATATATATATATATATATATATATATATATATATTGGAAACAGTGCTGTTAAAAACATGTTGAGCACTCCCCTAATAATACCGCAAATATAGGCGCACCACTATCTAATAGAGTGCGTCAGAGTGGCCCTGGGAGTAATGTCAAGGAAGAGGTAATCCACACTCCTTAGAGCTTCAGAATTTTAACCTCACTACTGATGCAGTTAAGCGTCTTACCCAAGAAAATTGGGACATTGAAGTTACAACGTTTATTCTCAGTTGACGTTTAATATCTCTAACTTTTTAACAATATACTTCTTGATATTCCTTTTATTAATTTACTGTGTATAAATAGATTTGTAAAAATAATGTTCGAAAGCAATAAGAATAAATGCAGATAGATGAATACAAATGAACAAGAGGTTCTTTTGTGACCGATTTTTAAAGCCCACGCATTATTTTAAGGCACAGGAATTTTGAGGCACGTGAATGGAGAGCCCTCAGCCGAATTCCTCAAAATATTATTCGGGGCACCATACATAACCGGCGGCAGAAGTTGTTCGTTTTCCTATTCATTCTTTCTGTTTATTATTTTCCATATATTTGCTTACGAAAAGACCCCGTCTGTCTGACTGACTGACTGACTGACCTCTCTCTCTCCTCTCTCTCTCTCTCTCTCTCTCTATATATATATATATATATATATATATATATATATATATATAGTTATTTACTAAGCTTGGCTTAGATGTGGCATAAGGCCAGAAGTATGGGGTGCCCAGTGAGAATCGAACTCACTGACAATGGTTTGCAAATCTAGCTTGCTGACCATTGCACCACGTGAGTTGCCCATATAAATATATGTATGTATGTATGTATGTATGTGTGTGTGTGTGTGTGTGTGTGTGTAGAGAGAGAGAGAGAGAGAGAGAGAGAGAGAGAGAGAGAGAGAGAGAGAATATGTTTGTGTGCGATTATATTGCATGAACAGATAAGATACATATAAATATAATATAAAATAAAAAGACTAAAATATGTGTTGTGCGTTTGTGCCAATCGTCTATCCTATGTATGTATGTATATGCGTGTCAGTATATGGTAGACAGTATTGCCAAAGCATACACATACACACACACACATACGTACACACATACGCACAGACACACACATATATATATATACATATAAATACATAAGTGTATATGTGGGCGTGTATGGGCATCCTCCACCCTGTACACATGCATATGTGTTAATGGTAATTGTAAATCTCCCCATAATATATATATATAATATGTGTGTATGTGTGAGTGTGAGTGTGTGTGTGTGTGCGTGTTTGTGTGCGTGCGGGTGTGTGTGTAAATATACAATTGTATATATATATATATATATATATATATATATATATATATATATATATATATATTACAAAAATAATCCGGCAATACGAAAAAACAAAGGACAAAACTTGCAGACAAGAAATGGCTGCATTATTTAACAAGATATATAATAAACACGCGCGCATATATATATTCAAGGTGGCCAAGAAGTCACCGATGGAACAGATATCATATTTTTGATTATAGAATTACGTAAGATAGGAAATCCATTACACAATATACATAGTTTGCCATAAGGTCATGGGTGTAAGATAGGAAATAGACACGTCGAGATGTGTTCAATTTTGGACGATACTCTTTTCATTTCCCATAGCACTAATTAGTGACTTCTTGGCCACCACGTATATATATATATATATATATATATATATATATATATATTGAGGAAAAGGGGGTTGTAATGAATTCGACAGAATGAGGTAAAATATAAGGAATGAAAGAACAAAACTCAGACAAAAATGTGTAGTATATTTCGCTGGAGAATTATAGTCGGCTTCTTCAGCTTTTATTGAATTATTCAGATCATACAAGTTTTTATAGAAGGGGGTAGTAGGTAGGTGGGTAAGTTCTGAGGTGAGGGAAAGAATTGATTGATTATAGGGGACATCTTTGGGGAGGATGAGAAGGAAATCAGATGAGAAGAGAGTTAAGGGGGTTGGGTAGAAAAAATATATATATAATTGCGCATGTCAACACAGCCATAATATGATTGGTCCACCTCGTTGTGTCATTGTTAGCAAAAGGATCTCATAAATCATTAGAATTAATCGATAAGTGAGTTTGGTCCTCACTGGGGTCCTATAACGTCTGACCTTTTGACAGAACAGAGAAACGTTTAGTAACTCAATATACAGAGAGATTTCAAAAGTAAATAGACATAAAACTTCAAACCAAACATTTTACTCATGTCTATCAAGAATGGAGATTGTCTGTATTTCTGTCTATAACAAAAACTACCTCATAGCTCTACATCACAGGTTACGTCACAATATTCTTATGCTATATACACTCGAATTTGAGTAAGCAATTTTAAAAATTGTTTTTTACTCTCATCCTTTTTTTTTTTTTTTTTACAGTAACAAGAAGTTAACTAAAAAGTTTACAAATAGATAAATATCTACGATTTTGTGTAAAATTGATGTGTAAAATATTCAAAATAATTGATTGATTATTACATGCACAAACATTTTATTTGAGAGGGACGGGGCTCAGTTTTCATTTCAAATTGTTTTATTTTTTTTATTTTTTTTTTTTTACTCATTTAAAAATATGAGATTTTGCTTACTTATGATACAAACCTTCTGACATTGAATTTTTAACTCCACCCTCTCAGGCAATGTCTTTCGAAAATTAATTTTCACGACGCGCGGATGGTGTTTTCTGTTGCTAGTTATTTTAAAATACCAATCATATTTTTATGTGTTTCTCTCTGTTTGTGGATAATTGTTGTTATTGTTATAGATACATCTAACAGATACACAGAAACGCAACATGTTCGAGTTTTCATCAAACATTACATGTCCTTCAAATTCTAATGCCCCACTTAGATGATCCCCAGGTTCGTTCTATTAAATGGTAGATTATATTTTAGCCAACATGCAATGAGATGTCCATGTTCTTATTCTAAGAAGCATCGAATCTTGTGTTTATTTTGTTTAATGGCATTCAATCCTTGTGAGCTATTTAATGCTAAATCTTGGCTTTTTGCATATATAAACTGTAAACAAACAGCTTATAGTCATTTCTTTTTGTTTAGCTTGGTTTTATGAATTGGTAGAATAATTTTCATGCGTATTCATAAACTGGTAGAAATTATTTGTATTAACTCAGTATTTATCCATATATTGGTACAAATAATTTTCATGTCAGATTTTCAGTAACTGAAAGTGTACCAATAAACTGTACAAATAATTTTCATGTCAGATCTATCAGTAACTGAAAGTGTACCAATAAACTGTACAACTAATTTTCAACAACTTGCAATCTATTTATCCCGTAAATAAGAAGTACAACCACTCCGTGTACAGAAAAGACTTGAGTGCAATGTCACCAAAGAAGTACTCCGCATTCACCAGAGCTTCAGATTTGGAACCTCACTACTAGAAGCAGTTTATCATTATACCAAAAACATTAAATTAGTAGAAATAATTTTTCTTGGTTTTATATTAACTTCACTCGTATTACTGAATTACTAGAAACAACTTCATGGGTATTAATAAACAAAAAGTTGATCATCAACCACCACCTTCTCGCACCTATAAGAGAAAAAGGGGTGGATGTTTACCATAAGAGCAATTTGAAGAATACAGTTGGGACAATCATATTGATGCTAGGGAATGATATGACCAATCGATTTTATCGTTCTGGGCCTCTCTAACCGCCAGTCTAGTCCAAGTAGGACCGGGTTGGCGTGTTGCATGTCACGGGACTACTTAGTAACAAGTTCACGGGCTGGTTAGCCATCCCGATCCTGTCATTACTGGTCACCACCCACGACCAACAGATGGCCCTATTGTGGGGGAGGGTTTTACCCTTATGTACAAGTGCAATCAGTGTATTTTACAACTCCACCAACAAGATGAATCTTCTCTTTTAGGATACATGACCAAACTTCTTTGAAAACACAAGCATATTCCTGTTTTCTTGCTGGGGTTTAGAATACGCTGACGGTACCCCACTGAAATAACCTCACCTCCATCCAAAAAGGGGTTGTTCTGTGTATGACAGTAAACTACATCTGATAGTGAGGCTCTAGATATGGAGATCTGATGATCTGGATAGTTCCTCTTCATTGCCATTACTTCCAGGGCCACTCTCATCGCTGTTCAGGTTTCATTTATTGGTCAAATAGATCTGGTTAAGAATTATTCGTTTTTGATCGGTCGGTATGCAAAATCATATGAAGAAATAATGTCACAATAATGTAAATATGGTTGTACTTCATAGGGTCCCATCTGTGGATCAAATAGATTTTTTTAAAGAATTATTCGTATTCTATAGGACCGTGTGCAAATGAGCCTATTAAGAAACAACCAATAAACATATAAACATGAATTTTAAATATCATTACTAATATCTAGGTATAAAATAACCCTAGACGGATTGACAAGCCGTTAAAATCCATCAATCAAACCAATGAAACATATTCTTAGAATTTACTAAGCTTTCTCACATTGGCTTCGGATTGCTTACGGTACATGCTGGTCCTAAGTGGTCCCTAACATATTTTATAGTTTACAAGTTACAGTACCCGGCAATACCCGGGAAAGTTGGGGTTAATCACAGTTTCGAGAGTTCGCCAAATTATTGTGTGTTCATACGAATTTTTAATAGCAAACTATTGTGGGTCGGTAAGGAACCTTGGATTAATGGCAATGAAGGGGTATTCCACATTTCTCAAAGCTTCAGAATTAAACCCTCATCATCAGATGCGGTTTAGTGTCATACATATTACACGCTTTTGGGGGAGAGGTCGCATTTGACACCTTCGAAGCCCAACCAACAGACTTTATTATCTAATGCTAATAATGTATGCACATTTGTATTGTTTATAGTAACAATTCCCATTTAATAATAATTATTTGTTTTACACACAATTATCAATTTTTTGTGTGAAACTATCACTAGCTGTTTAAGTTATAAGTCGTTCTTCCATCTAGCTTTCTTCATTCAGAGTGAATAAGCCTTTTAATCAAATTAAAGAAGAAAAGAAACTGATGTTATTTCACAAAAAATATGTAATTTTAATATATGATTTCTTTAAATATTGCCCGTATATGTTATTTCATTAAAGAATATTCTTTTTTTTTTTTCAAAATATGATAATTTCTTTAAATATTGCCCGTCTATTAACATCAAAGTAAATATAAACATTATTATTTTTTGACAATTAGATTAAGGGCTTCATGACATAGTGACATTCTCTCGCAGTTACTTGATTTCAACATACGATCATTCGCCTACACATATCTCACAGAAACGTCTACTCTTTTCCCCTGCATTGTAATTGTGTCTCCAGAGATTCCATTATTGACTTTTATTGTAATCTACTTAGCCAGTCCTGTTTCTGAATATTAGCTTAACATGTGTGTAAATTCTTACCATGATCGGATCGCTGGTGTAGGCGCGTACTGGTTATACATAGACAGACATAGATTGCTATTTATGTAATAGATTTTAAGACCCCACCTATTTACATTAAATTTTTAGCGCATATGGAGTTATGTTAATTACTCACTGAAATGTCTACTCTTTTATCCTGCATTGTAAATGTGTCCCCAGGGATTCCATTATGGACTTTTATAGAATTAACTTAGCCAGTCCTGTTTCTGAATATTAGCTTAACATGTGTGTAAATTTTCATCATGATTGGATCATTGGTTATACACAGACAGACATAACTTGCTATTTTATGTTGTAGATTATATGACCCCACCTATTTACATTAAATGTTAGCGCATATGGAGTTATGTTAATTACGAGTAATGATAGTTTGTTGCGTCTAGGTAAACATTAGCCTACCAGACTTCCCAGATTAGTATTAAAAAATCCCCGGGAGCTATTATATATTTTTTTGTGGAAAATGGGGTTTTGTTTATTATGAAATAAGGTATTTTTCTTTCAGCTTATTTTGATCGTGTTTTTTTCTTATGATTATTTAACCTAAGGTTGGTTATTTTTAAGTATATTTAATCTGGCACGCAAACTGAAGGTTCCTTACACACCTTACAATTTTTACTAGACAACCATCTAAGCACTGATTATGTATTTACCCAACCTCTCCACGCGTGCAGGATTGACACAAGGTTAATTTTTAAGAAAGAGTTGGTTGGTTGTATTATGTTACGGCTCTCATTTGAAAAGGTGTGATGACAAGTCACTAATAATAATAGTGATGTACTTATCTCTATTCCTGTTCTACTTCGAGAGGCTGGAATCTTGTGGTTGGATCTGATGTTGGGCTGCTGATGAGTTGGCTGGCATTCTTTGGTGTCTCGAGTCTAGAAACCACTTGGGATTGCTGATGTATATCTTGCCTTGTGCCATTTCTAGTTTTTTTTAGTAATAACACAAGGCCTACTTATTTTCTTCTCATGAGTTATTTTATTTTAATCTCCAAGTCAAAATGCCTTGGGTGATAGACATACATCTGACCCAGCCTCGGCCTTGTTCCAAACTGATCTTACATTCTCTCCTCTCACTATCACCCTTCCACACTTCACCACGTGACGTCTCTTGACCAGTAAGAAATCGACATGTGGTGTTGTATTGATTCATAAAAAAAAACCTTCAATGCTGCTGGCTTTTTTCCATACTTTCTCTCTCACTATTATATTATAATTCGTTAGTTGTTTTGTTTTACGCTATATCAACCCTCTTTCGTGTCATTTAATGCCGAATCAAGTTATTTTGATAAACAAACAACTCAGGTTTCTTACATTACTTACTGTTGTTTAAGTAGTCTCCCACTTAAGTATTGAACAGGGTCCATTACTACTTATACTTCGTTGATCTAGCGGAAAACCGTGCTTTCAGTGTGATTGACTGTAATGAAAATTTGGTAAAAAAGAACAAGTTCCTCGTATATTCCTACCATGAAATAAACTGAACCCTCTTTTTATGTCCGTGTTTTTGCAATAAATGTTTAATATTTTTGCACCCGTTATTTTACAATACTAAATATATTTTCTTTATTTATTTTGATATTCACTTCAATGTGAATATTCTAAAAGTTTTTATTTTGTGAGAATGATTAGTTTTAAAATGGGGGCTCGTTTTACAATTTAGACATAAATTTGATCCTCCTTTTATAACCTGACGTTTTTATTTTAGAGTACCAAAGCCAAAAAGAAAAGAAATAAAAACAAAAGGTAATCTTCAACTTTTTACTCGTAAATTCCTACCATAGAATTAGGCTTGGGCATTTTATGGTAGGAATTTACGAATAAAAAGTTGAAGTGTAAAAACGAACCCCCACTTTAAAACTAACCATTCTCACAAAATAAAAAAAACTTTTAGAATATACACATTAAAGAGAATATTAAAGAAAATATATTTAGTATTGTAAAATAACGGGTGCAAAAAAAAAACAAACATTTATTGCAAAAACGCGGTCATAAAATGAGGGTTCAATTTATTTTATGGTAGGAATATACGAGGAACTTGTTCTTTTGTACCGAAAATTTTAGGTAAACGGGCCAGGCTTTTCTCGTTCCCCAATGATACCTGCATCAGAAAAATAGTATCTTAAAAAGTTTGTTTTGGATCCCCCTTACCGTGTTTTTAACCTGGAATAATATATTTTTAGATATTAGTTAAAGTTTTACAACTTTTTTTAAGGGTTAAGATAAGAAAAGAACGATCCAAGTGTGTTGAATTTTAGGATAAATATGTGAAATAATCCATACGTTTCATGGCTGGAGGGTAATTGTCATTTCATCGAGGAGAGACACTTTCAACTTATTAAATAGCAATAGGTTATCTTTCACCAGAAAGAGGATAATGAAACGATTTTTCCTTAAGTCATTTTTTTTATTAAGATTTGATAGATTTAGGTCAAAGGCCCACTTTCATTGGAGGTCAAAAGATAGACTCTGATAAATCCCGCATACGCACTCATATACACGCAGACAATCACACGCGCACGCACACACACTTGTGTATATATATATATATATATATATATATATATATATATATATGTGTGTGTGTGTGTGTGTGTGTGTGTGTGTGTGTGTTCGGATTTCCAGGAAATAAACAGTATTTAACTTTGTATTCAATCTCAGTTTATAAAACGGAAAATTTTACTTACTGTTGCACACACACACACACACACACACATAAACATTTTACTGATGTTACTGATTCGGATCCTTAAATTACTTACGTATTAACCACCTTTTATATGCGTTGTTATTGCAACTCATTAGTTTTTTTGTCTTTTTACCGACGTCTCCGATACGTCATTATATATATATATATATATATATATATATATATATATATATATATGTGTGTGTGTGTGTGTGTGTGTGTGTGTACGTGCGCGTTCGCTTTGTAAGTTCCTGGCCTCATCCAGGTTATATAGTATCAGGCTAAATTTAAGGATACTCTTTTTAAATCTCATATTGCTCACCATTGGTTGGTTGGTTGGTTGGTTGGATTTTACGGCATGTTAACCCATTGGGTCATTTTATACCGTAGACGTTTTTATTTTATTCATTCTTGATGAACTCAACATTTTTTGACTCAATTTTTAAACGTTTTTTAACTCATTTTTTATATTAAACCCATATATGGGACCCTAGCAAGTGCTATCACCCCCTCGTCATTGGATAGCAATACCTACCCTTCGATGAGCTTACTGTAAAAAGGTTACAACGGGAATTTGTTTATGTTAACCCCCACTTACCAATAACACAATACTACTGCTAATAATATCAAGTGCCATCATTAATGAAATGAATTCTAATGAACAGAATGCTTCATATGGAAATTAATTAAATTTGAAAATTTATCGGAGATATTCTCCTTACTATATTAAATTTTTCTGTTCTCTTATAACACAGCAGTTAATTTGATCGCGAATGACCCCAAATGAGTTCAGGCAAAAATATACATATACAAATACCACCACTGGATTCCTCAAAAAAACCTATCCGATGAAGGTTTTGATTGATCTTGGTACAGGGTTTTATTTTCAATTGCATCTCTGGGCAAACAGGCAAATAAACAGATAGGGACATCACCGGTAACATACCGGTCTGTGAAAGAATTTGATTCCAACCAAATTAAACACCAAATTTGAAGCGGACAATTAGAAAGGGTTACTTTTAGTCCAGCAACATTCAATGTGGAGAAGTTCCAACATGTAGTTTATGTGCTAGAGTATGGCTCTCTAGGGCTGACCTGACGAGTCAGCTGAGAAAACACAAGGATACAGTGTCAAATGCTGCAGGCAATCAATTATGTTTACTATGTAGTAGATTTGTCAGGAATCTCTGCGGATGGAAGAGTCATCTTCGTTCTCAAACCCTGTCGGCTACTTACAATTAAAAAGAAAGAACAGGGAATTTTCTGACTCGTGCACGATTTGACAGCCAACAGGCTGAAATGTACATACAGAGATTGACTTTTTCTCGATTTGTTTACGCCTTACATTTAAACCGATATGCACGCCTAATTCATTTAATTATCACTAATTAATTCTCAAATTAGGTAAGCACATAATCTCTCAAAAATTGTCGGCTATCGCCATATCAAACAGATTGTTTGTCTACTTCATATATATATATATATATATATATATATATATATAATTTTTATAAGTCTACCAATCTGTTTAGATATTTCATCCCGGAAGAGAATCAAATGGCCTCCGGCTAACAATAGAAGGGAATGGCAAAAGTTTGATAGTAACATCCTAGAGATATTGCTCGTGACTGCAAAATGAGATTTGGACACTCGACTGAAGTGTATGGCAACGATATATTTAAAGATTAAGATTTTAGTTAAGTATTTGCTTCAAATATCCTAGTTTATACAAGTCTCTACGTGGCTGTTACTTATCCCTGGGCCAATATATAAGAATTTATGAACTATTCGTAAAATACACTGAGCGAATCTGGAAAGAAGGCGGGCTAATAACATGTCAGATCTACCGGAGGAACATATACAAAGTTACAAAACCCGAAATCTGTAAGGATACTGGTGTCACATCACTAATGACCTCCTTTAGTGCATTTCGGCGATGTTTAACAAGACCAAAGTGTCGGTGTTCCGAACACCACTATAGGACATAAGATATATAGAAAAGATAATAAAAAAGTACAATAATAAAATAATAAACAGCCACAAACATAATAAAATAATGAGAAGAATAGACAGAAGCAAGGCAACTACCAAATCCTCTCATGTGCGTCACAAAAATAAGATGTTTGACTAAAGATATTATTTAGCAAGCACCCGTAACATCTAAACAAACGCCAAGCCTAACTAAATTTTACGCCGGATGCACAAAATCGGAATTTAAAACAAGATTTGCCAATCAAAAGCACTCGTTCTCCGATATCAACCCAAGAAATGTAACAAACCTTGTTAGTTATATTTGGTATTTAAAGGATCAAAACTTAACACTAATCATTAAATGGTGAATCTTAAGAACATAATGTTACAATTCATGAGAGGCCATGAACTGTGAACAGACCTGTAGTTAGGAATCTTTGAATTAGGGTCTGTTGATTTGGAATCAAGGGAGTCTATGGAAAATTACCGGTGACGGTTATAAACTTTTGATCCCTTGAAAACGCGCCATGACAGACACGTGGGAATAAGAAAATTAGAGTTAGATTAGATCCAGATTTGAAGGAGGGCGGAAGGGATCCCCGGCTCTCCCGGGTCATCTCATCCCCGCGGTGAAATCAATCAAAAGGTCTAATGAAACTTGATCAAGCAAAACCCAAGTCTTGTAGTACTAAATGAAGAAACAAGCAATGTTAAGCCCAACCCAGAAGAAGAATTGACAAGGAGGAAAAATCAACCCTTAGAAAAAAAGTCCACCTGATAAGATGGAGGCCGACGAGTTCGAGGAATCACCAGGAGCAGCAGAGTAACAAGCAATGAAGTAAGATCATCACCTCCCTAATCTCTCCTTCTCCTCCCCTCTCTCTCTATCTCTTTCTCTCTCTCTCTCTCTCTCTCTCTCTCTCTCTCTCTCTCTCTCACTATATATCCAAGCATGGCAGAAGGATATTATATATATATATATATATATATATATATATATATATAGTGTTTAACAATAAAACATATATATATATATATTTACCAACCCCTCCGCACGAGCAGGATGCGACACAAGGTCAATTTCTTAGGCGGAGTTTAACAGGTTTGAATTCAGAGTTTTCCTTCTCCTAGACTGGTTACCTAGCCATGGTTAAAGAGCCTAGTCTGCCCTACTATTTACCCATAGCTGGATGGAGAGTAGGATTCATACCTTTCCCAAGGGTATTAGTGCTAAGTGAAATGTAATTACCACGTCCAGGATTTGAACTCGGGGCGACGAGTCCATTTCCCATGACTTATACCATTACACCACGCGCTTCCTAAATAAACATATATAGAGCCCTAAATGACCCATGTTTTTGTACTTACAAGAAAAATATCAATAATTAAATTCCTGGGGGAAAACCCCACTAAACAGCAGAAGTGAATCTCTGAGATGTGTACACAGAGATTTAGCAGATCACTAATGTATACTTAAGAATAGCCCTAGTAACCTATAAAGCAAAAAGCATAGGTCGCTATTAGAAATAAGTATTTTACCAAAAGATATAGGATTACAAGACAGATAACTACAAACTAGAATACAGATTGATAAATAAAGAGAAGGAAAGAGAAGGTAGATAAGGTGAAGGTTGGCAAATGAGAAATAACTAAAATTACAATTAAATTAATGTCACTGAGGTAATTATAAAGACGGACAGAAGCAGAGAACAATAGGAACTTAAAAGGAATAACATCGACTGAAAAAATTATCTAGATTTATAAACAGCAATAAAAGGCAGAAAGGTTAATTAAAATAAAAGCGGCCCAAACCTGTACACATTTTACTTGCAAGAATATATAAACTGATGTAGTCCACACAATTTAATGTCCTGAAGAGTTGTCCGAAACACCGAAAACTTAGAGGAACGATAACATCTTTCTACAACGATGTATGCTCAATGTTTTATGAAATATATTGAACATTTTTGAATGAATTACGAATGCTACTATAGTGATAATGTTTTATTCGCAATATATATATATATATATATATATATATATATATATATATATATATATATATATATATATATATATATATATATCCTGATGAGCCCATGGATTTGTAAACATCCTTTGTTTTTTCAATATATCATATTTACACTGTCGGATTAAGTTCCAATTTTATTTTCACATACTTGTCTATGAAAAAACTATACATGAATGTTTACACCTCTGAAAATATTTATCCATAAACACTACGGATTTACCTATACTTGTGGGCTACTTATTTAACAGTTGGATTGTATTACGAACAATTTTTATATTTTAATATACACTTTTTATATAATTATACACTTTTTAAAATAATTCTACATCAGGCTCTTTTGAGTCTTATTTACTATAATGCTTCTGATTTTTTAAAATTAAAAATAAAATCATTTTATTTTTAAATAAAATTCATTTTATTTTTAATACAGATAGCGCATTTTTTCTTTTGAATAATTCCAACTTTTGACTAGCAGCGTTCTGTTTTTGCTAACGGTCATTTCTTCCAGTCTTATTTTTGTTGAAAACCGTAGAGAGAAAGGCCCCGAAACGGTTTGCACATTCTCTCCTGATGAGCCCATGGATTTGTAAACATCCTTTGTTTTTTCAATATATCATATTTACACTGTCGGATTAAGTTCCAATTTTATTTTCACACACACACACACACACACACACACACACACACAACATATATATATATATATATATATATTATAAGAGAGAGAGAGAGAGAGAGAGAGAGAGAGAAAGAGAGAGAGAAGGCGGAGAAATAGAGAGGGAGAGAGAGAAAGAGAGAGAAAGAGAGAGAGAGAAGGGGGAGAAATAGAGAGGGAGAGAGAGAGAGAGAGAGAGAGAGAGAGAGAGAAGAGAGAGAGTTCCGGAGACCTGGTGAATGTGGTATACCTTTTATTTGCTAGTATTCATGGCTACACTGACCCGGAGTATTAGTACATGTTAGGGAACCATCTATGAGTCAATTCGATCTGTTTAAACTTATTTGTAATCGATAGGACCGTGCACAAAAGAAAATTTCCTAAGTAACAACTATAAAAGAAATGTAAATATGAAAATGAACGCGTAACCTCTTGGCATAAAATAACCCTAGATTGTTTGAAAAGTCGTTGAAGTCAATCAATCCTTCAAATTAAGACACCACTTTTGGTCCTGTCTTACACTTTATTAGGGGGCGGGGTATGCTCCGTTGATAGGACGTAGAATTGATGACTAAATAATTTGATGTGATAAATTCGTATGTGTATGGATGCCGATGAGATTTATTAATGTTTAATTGATTATTTAGGATTACTTTATACACGTGTCAAAGAATCGCATCTGCATCCAAGAGAAAGAGTTCAGAACCTGCTAACATTCGCAGTAGAAGGAGCACTTGTTTCTGGGCAACCGATAAGTCCCCATCATCCCCTTGCATAATTCTCAAGTTGGGAATGACTTCTTTGTGCTTGCTGACAGAATTTGCTCGTTCTCGTCATATCGTGCGCATATCTGGTCTAGAAAACTGAGACGTAACGTGCCGTCGTGTCTCACGTTCAGTACTTCTAGGCCGCCTTTGGAAGGGTGAAGGCAACAAATCTCGCGTCACAAGGGAAACAGTTGGCCTAGACCAGGGTTTTTCAAAGTGGTCTACATAATCAACTTAGAGGGGCTGCAAGTATTCGGGTTTACAAGGGGTCTATGGAAACTACTAGCCTTTTTAGTAATTAGAAGAAATTAATTCCACAAGAATCCTGGAGAACATGCTCATGTTGATATATTTTCAAAAGTTTAAGCCCAATATTCATGAACTTATCAAAGGTCATCAGCTTCACCCATCACATTAGGAAATGGGTTTCCTTGGTAAGTTATTAAGATAGTATTAAATTTTCAGCTCTTTTTTACACGTTATGCTTACTTTACTGTTTAAGTTATGGTTATTTTGCAATTAAGTTTTACATAAACGTTTTTACAGAATTAATTAATTACATAATTGGTTGGAACAAAACAACTGCAAGGTGAATTTCATTGTACATTCATATCTATATATTTGTGTAGTTTAACGGTTTTGTTTTTTTATAATATATAAATAGACCTACTATACCTAACAGGTACAACCACTCCGAGCCAGAGTGGACCTTGGAGTAATGGCAATAAATGGTTATTCACCGCTTCCGATCTCCAGAACTAGTGCCTGACAATCGGATAAACTTTACTGTCATAAGCATGACGCTCTGGGTATGTATTTACCCAACCCGTTCGCCACAGGTAGGATGTGACACAAGATCGCAAGTATGGGACATGCAGCAAAGATCGACCTCATAAATGGATTACGAATGCATAACGAGTTCGATCCTCCCTAGATGCCGAATACTTGCAAACGTGTGTCATATCATACCCGTGGCAAAAGGATTGGATAAATATATACCCTGGACACACCCTTTTTAGGGTGGTCTTACGCCTCTGCAGTGGAAACAGTTAACATAATCTAAATTTCCACAACTGGGCGGGTTTAATTGCAAAGAAGCTGCAGGGTTAAAGCGGGGCATAAGTAACCAGGCAGTCAATGAGAAGAAGATAGATAGTAACTGTGCTGTTACTTCTGCACCACCTCGAAGAATAAGACACATTGAAAAGAAGTCTGCTTGTTTTCTAGTCACGTTTTCCAATCAGTAATTTAATTTTCCTATTTTTCTACTGAAGAATCAATGGAAATTCGTCATTAACATTTTAGTTACTTGTTTGTTTTTGTTTTTTGTTTGTTTTTTCTTCTATGTTGTCGCCTTGTTTAACAATACTGAATTAATAAAAGAATTAGAAAAAAAGCCTCCTTCCGTTGGCTTCAGTCTAAATCAGTATTTCATCAATTTTCAAACGCGTTTTTTTTACTTGTAAATAAAGTGCTTATGCATCTTTACATGATCTTAACAGATCAGTAGAAAAATATCCCGTTGTCCACGATGGGAATTTTAATGTTCTTCCTGATAAACTGGTGTGATACAAAATTGTAATTGAGGAATGGTTGATTGGTTGGCTGGCACATCTACCCTTATGGGTTAGTTTTGGTGTTTTTTTTCCGGAGGGGGGCTATTGCATGTCAAGTCATTGGGTTATTTTATGCGGAATACATTTGGATTTTATTTATTCTTGAAGGGTACTTTATTTGTTTGAAACATATTTCTTCTATTTTACCCATAAATGGGACCCTAAAAGATACTGCCAGTCAGGGTCAGAGTGTGCCTGGGAGCAATGGTGATAAGGGGGTGCTCCACATTCCCAGATCTCCAGAACATATAGAGTTTGACGTCATTCCCAGGAAATGAAAACCCCTAGTCGCCGCCTTCTAGAATATATATGATAAAAAGAGTTGGGGGTTGCCATGAAGGCAATATTGTTGGGACAATCCTATAGGTGCTAGGGATTGACATGTCCAGCCGATTGATCGAACCATCCGTCTAGCCAGGGCCAAATTGGAGTGTTGCATTGTCATAGACTGATCAGCCACGAGAATTCCGTCCATAAGCATTACGGTTTTGCCACTCACAGCCAACAGGTGGCCCCACTGAGGGGGTGTTTATCTCTCTGCAGAGTCGGTGTATTCGAAAGCGCCAGCTGACATGATTACCAGTATAGGAGAGGAAAAAAATTGAATTCAAAATCCTGTTCAATACCGCTGTAAGATTCAATGTTATCATTGAAACAAACAAACTCCGACACGCTGTGTTGGACATAACATTTTATATATTAGACAGCACAGAAATAAGACATAAAATACAGATACAATGAAATAATGTACATGAACATACATTAAGGCATACAAGTACAATAAGAATGAACGCAACAGTAAAGATATAGGACTAAGGATAGTCCATGCAGTAAAATTCACTTACTAGTGATGGTGGGCAGAAGCCCCACCGAGAAAGGGGTAGACAGTCTGCCCATGTGAGTTCGTTCGAGAAGAAGGACAAAAGAGGCAGCAGAGTTTTGAACCTCGCGCTTAAATACCAGACTCCCTGATGGTCGGTACGGAAACCCAGCGGGAAGATAACTCTTCCAGGCAAAGGAAAATAATCCCAACAGCGCTAAAAATAGACCTTATGTTGCATCATTCTCGTGGAGAGGGATTGGGTAAATACATATGAGGTTGAATCTTACTTTTTTTGGTTAATTTTCTACCCGGGGCCGAGAGTTGTGAGGCCGATAAGCATGGGAATCTCAGGCTTTTAACGGTTAAAATTTCATTTTCTGTCGGTCAGATTAAAAAGTAATTTTTTCATTAAATTTAGGTCATTATTTTAGAAAGAAAGGAAGCAGAAATATTAATGAATACATATATGTGCAAGGGCGTACAAAATTGGTGACCCTTTGATGCAGGCATTTTAAGGTTATTGATTTACCCAAAATCCGTTAGAACTTCACTCAGCTTTCGGTCAATCTTCCTTTATATATAAACATTTTGATGAGAAATTTTGAACAGCAACATTCCTTCAATCAATAAAACAAAACTTTCTGTAACTAATACATATTATATATACATACAGACACAGACACAGACACAGACACACACACACACACACACACACACACACACACATATATATATATATATATATATATATATATATATATATATATATATATATATATATATCAGGACGTTTATATGTTACATTATCCGATTTAAAAATCAAAACCGGATAGAAAAATACAAGCACTGCAACGGTTATTTTGTAAATAATTAATTTTGCATATAACTAAAATATTTAAATTATTTACCATTTCTCAAAAGCGATATTAATGCATAAACCAAGTAATAGTTCATATTAGACTATTTCATAATGCGTCCGCCTAGAAACCACAAGGTTTCTGGTTCGATACCGGTCCTTGCCTAATTAGAGCATGATTAGAACAGCTTGGATCTCTTTGGTAAAGTAGGGAGCTGATGATAGATTTGGGGCACCACCTCAGACGCATAGACAATCTCCCCGGTCTAGCGCCAGTGAAAAGTAGATAGTCTCCCTCGCTACCGACTGATACCGACACAAGGCCACTCCGTCGACTTTAATTTAGGGTCAGGTTAGCTTAGTTGGTAGAGCAGTCGCCGACGAATCGCAAGTTTCTATGTTCGGTTCCATTCCTGCCAACAGCGTACAAGTAACACAATTGGGTAAACTGATCTATACTGTCTCTTCACAAATCAGCGCATGAGTAGCAAAGCTTGGATCTTTGCGGTAAAGAGGGGAGCTGATGGTAGGAGTAGCGCTCCACCTCAGTAAAAACAATCTCCGCTAGCGAAAAAGGGATAGACTCCCTCGCTGTCAGCCAGATACCGACAGTAGGCCACCCTAAAAAGAACATATTTACAAATGGTATTTTATAATCATCTAACTCTTTGAACCCGTAAGTTTGATATTTGGGGCTATATCACAATACACTGTAAGCATGATATTTCAATCTAAGCAATATTTTATTATACATCATTAGCGCAATATTTGCTATGACATGCAATTTCGGGTTAAGTGCTATTGTACTATACATCACAAGCCCAATATTTCAGATTAATCAATGTTTTATCATACACTGTAATGTTACAATTTATGAGCAGTCATTAATTGTGAACGTATCTGTAGCTAAGAATTGAATTACGGTCTGATTTAAAATTACGGAGTCCATTGAAAATTACCGGTTATGGTTATAATCTTTGACCGCTTAGAAGGTGCGTGATTGGGCGCCATGAATAAGTTTTGCTTTTGATTTGACCCAGATTTCAAGGAGAGCAGACCAATTGTCGGTTCATCCGAGTTCAGTCTCTCTCTGCGGCGGAATCAATCACGGGCTAATAAATAAAAGCTTGATCGAGTACAACCAACTCTGTTTTAATTGAATGTAAAAATGACTAGCTCAGTCCTGAACAACGAAGAACAACGAAAAAGAGACCAGCCCTTAAATAGACGTCCAGTCCAGGCAAGATGGCGACGAGACAACCTAGACGAAGAAGAAGAAGAAGCAGAAGCAACGAGTCAGTAACCAGCAACAAGTAGAAGTTACAAAGTAAGAACTATCCAAACTCTTGTCACTAATCTATCACTCTCTCTCTCTCTCTCTCTCTCTCTCTCTTCTCTCTCTCTCTCTCTCTCTCTCTCTCTATCATGCACGAGATGAACTCTCTACCGATTATATACACCCGAGTAAAAAGAGGGTATATAACAGTAAGCCCCTATATTAAAACTAATGTTTTACTATAAGCCGATTGTTTAGCATTTGAATGTTATACACTGAGCGAGGAGAAATCTGGTCAATGCCAAAGTCTTTGTCTGTTATGCATATTGTGGTGGAGTAGGCAGACTACTCCTTCAAGAAGGACTAGTCTAATGAATATTTAGTGGATAGCTTTCTGTGCTGATGTTGCATTATGTGCAACGGAAGAGGAAGCTTCCGGCAAAAAGACCAAGAGAAAGATAAAATATATATTTAAAAAAAGGAAGAAGGAAGAGAAGTCTTCCGGTCAAGAAGCAGGAGAAGATGAAGAATAGATAAAAGAAAAAAGAAACAGAAGACACTTCTTCTGGTGAAGAGGCGGAGATAAAGAT
The DNA here is from genome assembly GCA_023376005.1 of Doryteuthis pealeii. Lineage (NCBI taxonomy): Eukaryota > Metazoa > Mollusca > Cephalopoda > Myopsida > Loliginidae > Doryteuthis > Doryteuthis pealeii. The sequence continues at coordinate 123,798,991 of CM042140.1, forward strand.
AAAGAAATATGTATGTCGGTATCAGATCAAACAATAAAAGTGCGTTGGCATATTTATTGCATAAAAAGGCCAGCGATGAAGGGTCAAGTCGGTCCCAGCGAGCAGCCGAGAGGTAACTCGTGTCTCCCGTATCAAGCACCTCGGAGGTTCATTGTGAACACGGCGCTCTTCACCAATCCTACCCTCGGGCATTTCTAAATGAATACTCGTCACCCTCACCACCCATAACCGACGGAAATAAAGACGGGTCATATTTATATATATAATATGTTTGGTTTCATTAAGTCCAGTTAAGCGGCAATACCACTTGGAGAGCAGCTTAAAAGCATTTTAAGACAATCGTATTTCACCTTAGTCGGCGTATTCAACCGTTTTACTGTATTTCTTATCGGAAATAAACCTCTTGTTATTTTACATGTGTGCCGGCTTTCCCTTATTTCACAACACAACACATATCATGAACCGTCACACGCACCTACCCTACTCACCATTAGTAACGAATAAAAAACAATTGTTTGTTTCTGGAATGTGTTTTTCTTTCTTTTTCTTTTTCCTTCTTTGTTTGTTTGTTTTTGTTTTTTCTTTGTGAAGCTGAACAGAGGCTTGTAGTTTCAACCACAATCTGTGACTGGTTGGTTGGTTGGTTGGTTGTTTACGTCATGTAAATATGTGTTGGGTTATTATATGCCAAAGACGTTTTCTAAACGAATTATTAGAAATATTTTTCATTAAACATTGCATATCAATAAAATTAGAAGAAATAACTTAACGTATATTGATAAACTGGTTTTTTATTAGATTTTTCCTTAAATTCATTTATATCAACTTGTAGAAATAATTTCATTAATTTCGAATAGTTTGTAGGCAAATATTTTTGTTTGGTTTGTTTCCTTTTTCATTGACTTCATGAGAATTAGATTGGTATTATAATTTCATTAACTTTACTAGTAAAATTAAAAACTCCCCACCCCGGTGATGTAAAATAGATTTTTGAAACATACTGCCTGAGGGGTGGGAGTAAAAAATTTCAATGTCAGCGAGTTCGTACACTAAGTAAGTAAAATCGTCAAATTCATTAAAGGATTAAAAAATAAAACAATTTGAAATGTAAACTTTAAATATGTATTAAAATGAAAAAACTATATATAGATATATAATACCAATCATGTATTTATTAAAACTTGTTTTCAAAAAACAATGAGGACTGTAAAATGTTGCATGTTCAAATTTTGAGTGTATTTATTCTGTTTGACGATTTTGGGTAATGTGACGTAAGCAGTGACGTAATTTTTTGTTACAGACAAAACGGAAGCGAATGCTCCATTATCAATAGAGATGTGTATTAAAATAGATTGATAAAAATAATTCTCATAAATTCATGTGTATTAATAAATTTGGGGAAATAGTTTCATTACTTCATGTGTATTAATGAATTTAGTAAATAATTTTCATACCCATTTATTATTTACTTCATGTGTATCAATAAACTGGAAAGAAATAACTTTCATTAAGTTTCAAACTTTATAATTTTCTTAAGTGAGGGTGATACTAATTTCCTTATGATGCCCCTCCCCGGCCAAATAAAAGACACTGGGAGAACAAGATATCGCAGGAAAATCGATATATCCAGACCAAGTATGTTAAAAGACAGTAGTACCGAGAGGAAACTTGTTCTCAATTAGACTTCAGTGAAAAACCGCCAGTGAAAATATATTGTGAGTGAAAATAATATTTTAAGACATAGCAATCTAGCTATTCGAAGAGAAAGAAATGAAACGTCAGATAATAAGCAATGCAGCAAACTGGTAAATAAGAAATATAGAGGAAGGTGTATGCAATGACTCACTATCAATAACGGTTAAGCGGAAGTGTAGAGGAATTTGATTGACAGGTGTGAGTTATGTTATTTCGATTCAAAGAAGCTATGAGAAAGGAGAGTTTTAGATTGGATTTTTGGGACTACAAGGCAGCTATGTTCTTTTCTTCCTGTTTAAGTTTTTAGGAGCTTCAATGGTTTTCCGTACAACATCTGTGGAGCTTCTTACTCTCGAGGAAATACAGTTTGGAAACTCACAAAGATAGCCGGCTGAATTATTAACACACTTAAAAAATGTGTGAATCAAAAGTAAAAACGTGCTTTTTGTTTGTAATAATAATGAGGTAAGATGCAGAAAAAGGAAAAGGAGAATTGAAAAACTCTGGGATAGAGGGTGAAAGTGATAACCTATATGTAGTTGGTGCACTTGGGAACAAACCCCAAAAGTTTTAGAAACAGACTACAGAAAGTAGAAATCCAGAGAAGGAATCCGAGACATCCTTGACAACAATATTGTTAAGATCGTCTAAAATAATCAGAAGAATCTGGTAACCTGAGAAGACTTATGTCTCTCAGACACTAGTGACAGCTGATGGTCGGTCGTAGTGTCTGAGAGACAATAAGTCTTCTCAGGTTCAGGATTTTCTGATTATTTTAGACGAATGCTTAAAATTTGTTGTCAGGATGGTCTCGATTCCTTCTCATGATTTCTACTTTTCTGTGTCTGTTTTCTAAAACTTTTGGGGTTGTTTCAAGTGCACCAACTACAATAAGGTATCACTTTCACTCAATTTCCAGAGTTTTTTTCAATTCTCTTTTCCTTTTTCTTTCATCTTTACCTCATTATTATTACAAACATAAAAAGTCACGTTTTACTTTTTTGATTCACACATTTTTTAGTGTGTAATAATTCCTAAGCGGCTATTTTGTGAGTTTCCACTGTATTTCTCGAGAGTAAGAAGCTCCACAGATGGTTGTAGCGGAAAACATTGAAGCTCCTAAAAGACGTTAAACAGGAAAGAAAAGACATATCTGCCTTGTAGTGCGCAAGAAATCAATCTAAAACTCTCGCTTTCTCCATAGCTTTCTTTGAATGCGAAATAACATATACTCACACCTGTCAATCAATTCTCTACACTTCCGCTTACGGGTGATGTTGATAGTGTGTAGGTCAATTGATTACCTGCTCTTATATTTCTTATTAGCCATTTGCTGCATTGCTTATTATGCGGTTACTGGTTCATTTCTTTCTCTTCTGAATAGCTAGAAATTGGCTATGTCTTTAAAATACTTATTTTCACTCACAATATATTTTCACTGGCGGTTTTTCATGAATCTTTGAGAACAGTTTTACCTCTGGTATCTACTGGTGGTTTAACAGTATGTGGTCTGGATTATATCGATTTTTTCCTGCGATATCTTGTTCTCGCCAGTGTCTTTTATTGCGGGGGAGGGGCATTCTAAGGGAAATTAGTATCAACCCCTCATTAAGAAATTATGAAAGTTTTGCAACTTCAATTGAAAGTTTATTTCTTTCCAGTTTATTGATACATCATGAAGTAAATAATAAATCGGGTATGAAAATTTATTTCTACTAATTCATTAATACACATGAGTTAATTGAAAATTTTCCCAAATTTATTAATACACATGAATTTATGAGAATTATTTTTATGCAATCTATTAATACACATCTCTATTGATAATGGAGATTCGCTTCGGTTTTTTGTTGTAAAAAAATTACGTCACTGCTAGTACATTACCCAAAATCGTCATAACAGAATAAATACACTCAAAATTTGAACATGCAAATTATCACAGTCTCATTGTTTTTTGAAAACAAGTTTTAATAATACATTATTGGTATTATATATCTATATATAGTTTTGTTTCATTTATACATTTTTAAAAGTTTACATTTCAAATTGTTTTATTTTTTAATCCTTTAATGAATTTGAACGGATTTTACTTACTTAGTGTAACGAACCGCTGACATTGAATTTTTTACTCCACCTCAGGCAGTATGTTTTCAAAAATCTAATTTTACATCACCGGGTTGGGGGGAGTTTTTTTTAATTTTGTACTAGTAAGTTAATGAATTATTAATACCAATTCTAATTCTCATGAGTCAATGAAAAAGGAACAACCAAACAAAAATATTTGCCTACAAACTATTCGAAATTAATGAAATTATTTGCTACAAGTTGATATATGAATTTAGGAAAAATTAACATAAAACCAGTTTATCAATATACGTTAAGTTATTTCTTCTAATTTATTGATATGCAATGTTAATGAACAAAATATTTCTATAATTCGTTAGAAAACGTCTTTGGCATATAATAACCACACATATTTTACATGAGTAAACAACCAACCAAACAACCAACCAGTCACAGATTTGTGGTTGAAACTGTATCAAGCCCTCTGTTTTCAGCTTCACAAGAAAAAACAAACATAACAACAAACACAGAAGGAAAAGAAAAAGAAAGAAAACCCATTCAGAATACACATATTGTTTTATTCGTACTTATGGTGAAGTAGGGTTAGGTGGTGTGACGGTTCATGATAATGTGTTGTGTTGTGAAATAGGGAAGCCGGCACACATGTAAAATACAGAGGGTTTATTTCGATAAGAAATACAGTAGAAACGTTGAATACGGCGACTAAGGTGAAATACGAATTTTGTCTTAAAATGCTTTTTAAGGTGCTCTCTCAAGTGTTGTAATTGCCCGCTTAACTGGACTTAAATGAAACCACAGACATTATATATATATAAATATGCCCGTTTTATTTCGTCGGTGTATGGTGGTTAGGGGTTGACGAGTATTCATTTAGAAATGCCGAGGGTTAAGGATGGTGAACGAGCGCCGTGTTCACAATGAACCTCCGAGGGTGCTTGAACGGGAGAGACGAGGTTACCTTCTCGGCTTGCTCGCTGGGGACCGACTTGACCTTCATCCGCTGGCCTTTTTATGCATAAATTGCCAACGCACTTTTATTGTTTGATCTGATAACCGACATACTATTTCTTTAATCTTTATCTCGCCTCTTCACCAGAAGAAAGTGTCTTCTGTTTCTTTTTTTCTTTTATCTATTTCTTCATCTTTCTCCTGCTTCTTGCCGAAGACTTCTCTTCCGTTCTTCCTTTTTTTTTTAAATATATATTTTATCTTTCTCTTGGTCTTTTGCGGAAGCTTCCTCTTCGTTGCACGATAATGCAACTAGCACGAAGCTTATCCACTAAATATTCATTAGACTAGTCCTTTTGAAGGAGTAGTCTGCTACTCCACCACAATATGCATAACGACAAAGACTTTGGCATTGACCAGATTTCTCTGCTCAGTGTATACATTCAATGCTAACATACGGCTTATAGTAAAACATTAGTTGTAATATAGGGCTTCACTGTTATATACTCTTTTACTCGGGTGTATATATCGGTAGAG
>CM042140.1:123804355-123844355 GCA_023376005.1 Doryteuthis pealeii
GAGAGAGATAAATAACCGCGTTGCAAGTGCATTGTATTTTTCTAATCCGGTTTTGATTTTACTCGGATAATTAAATATAACCACGTCCTGATATATATATATATCTATATAATTATATACTATATAAGTATATAATATATCTAATATATATATGTGTGTGTGTGTGTGTGTGTGTGTGTGTGTGTGTGTGTGTGTGTCCTGTGTCTGTGTCTATGTCTGTATGTATATATATATATGTATTATTTAGCAGAAAGTTTTGTTTATTGATTTGAAGGAATGTTCTGTCAAAATTTCTCATCAAAACAGTTTATATAAAGAAGGAAGATGACCTGAAAGCTGAGTAAGTTCTAACAGATTTGGGTAATCAATAACCTTAAATGCGCTGCATGAAAGGGTCACCATAATTTTGTACGCCCTTGCACATATATGTATTCGCATTAATATTTCTGCTTCTTTCTTTAAAAAAATAATGACATAATTAATGAAATTACTGTTGTAATTCTGACCGACAGAAAATGAAATTCTAAACCGTTAAAGAGCCTGAGATTCCCAATGCATTATCGGCCTCACAACTCTCGCCCCGGGTAGAAAATTATAACCAAAAAAGTAAGAATTCAACCATAGTAATGTTACCAATCCCTCGCACGAGAATGATCCAACATAAGGTCTATTTTGTTAGCGCACTGATTGGGATTATTCCTTCCCTTTGCCGGAAGAGTTATCTCCCGCTGGGTTCCGTACTCGAGCATCAGGGAGGTTGGTAATATTAAGCGCGGGGTCAAATCTGCTGCCTGTCATGTGTCCTTTCTTCAATTCGAACCGAACTCCATGGTGCAGATCCTGCTAGCCCTTTTCTCGGTGGGGCTTTCTGCGACCATCACTAGTAAGATGAATTTTACTGCATGACTATCCTTAGTCCTTTATCTTAACTGTTGCGTTCATTTTATTGTACTTGTTATGCCTTAATGTTGTTCATGTACACTGTATTTCCATTGTCAAATCTGTATTTTATGTTATTTCTGTGCTGTCTAATATATAAAATGTTAAATGTCCAACCACAGCGTGTCGGAGTTTGTTTGTTCAATGATCAACATTGAATCTAACAGGCGGTATAGAACAGGATTTGAAATTCAATTTTTTTCCTTTTCCTATACTGGTAATCATGTCAGCTGGCGTTTCGAATACACGACTATCTGCAGAGAGATAACACCCCTCATGGGGCCCACCTGTTGGCTTGAGGCAATCCGTGAGCTTATGGACGGAATTCTCGTGGCTGATCAGTCTATGACAATGCAACTTATGTCCAATTTGGCCCTGGCTAGACGGATGGTTCGATCAAAATCGGCTGGACATGTCCAATCCCTAGCGCACCCTATAGGATTGTTCCACCAAAACTAATATTGCCCTTCATGCAACCCCCAACTCTTTTTATCATATATATTCAGAAGGGGCGGCGACTAGGGGTTTTCATTTCCTGGGAATGACGTCAAACTCTTATAAGTGTTCTGGAGAATCTGGGGAATGTGGGAGCACCCCCTTATTCACCATTGCTCCATGGGCACACTCTGACCCTGACTGGCAGTATCTTTTAGGGTCCAATTTATGGGTAAAAGTAGAAAGAATAATGTTTCAAACAAATAAAGTACCCTTCAAAGAATAAATAAATCCAAATGTATTCCGCATAAAATATCCCAATGACTTGACATGCAATAGCCCCCTCCGGAAAAAAACACCAAAAACTACCATAAGGGTAGATGTGCCAGCCAACCAATCAACCATTCTCAAATTACAATTTTGTATCACACCAGTTTATCAGGAAGAACATTAAAATTCCCATCGTGGGCAACGAATATTTTCTATGATCTGTTAAGATCATGTAAAGATGCATAAGCACTTTATTTACAAGTAAAAAAACGCGTTTGAAAAATTGATGAAATACTGATTTCAGACTGAAGCCAACGGAAGAGGCTTTTTTTCTATTCTTTATTAATTCAGTATTGTTTAAACAAGGGACCAACATAGAAGAAAAAACAAACCAAAAAAACAAAAACAACAAAGTAACTAAAATGTTAATGAGAATTTCCATCTGATTCTTCAGTAAGAAAATAGGAAAATTAAATTATGAATTGGAAACGTGACTAGAAAACATGCAGACTTCTTTCAAATGTGTTTAATTCTTCGGAGGTGGTGCAGAAGTAACAGCCAGTTACTATCTATCTTCCTTCTCATTACTGCTGGTTACTTAAGCCCCGCTTTAACCCGCTGCGCTTCTTTGCAATTAAAACCCGACCAGTTGTGGAAATTTAGATTATGTTAAACTGTTTCCAGCAGAGGCTAAGAACCACCTAAAAAGGGTGTGTCCAGGGTAATATATTTATCCAATCCTATTTCCACGGGTATGATATGAAGCACGTTTGCAAGTATTCGGATCTAGGGAGGATCGAACTCGTTATGCATTCGTAATCCATTTATGAGGTCATCTTTGCTGCATGTCCCATACTTGCGATCTTGTTCACAATCACTACCTGTGGGAAGGGTGGGTAAATACATACCCAGAGCGTCATGCTTATGACAGTAAAGTTTTATCCCGATTGTCAGGCAGCTAGTTCTGGAGATCGGAACGTGAATAACATTTAGCCTTACTCCAAGTCCACTCTGGCTCGGAGTGGTTGTACCTGTTAGGTATAGTAGGTCTATTTATACTATTTATAAAAAAACAAAACCGTTAAACTACACAAATATATAGAATACTGAATGTACAATGAATCACCTTTGCAGTTCGTTTTGTCCAACCAATTATGGTAATTAATTAATTCTGTAAAAACGTTTTAATGTAAAACTTAATCTACCATAAACTTAAACAGTAAGTAAGTCATAACGTGTAAAAAAGAGCTGAAATTAATCCTATCTTAATAACTTACCAGGAAACCCATTTCCTAATGTGATGGGTGAAGCTGATGACCCTTTGATAAGTTCAATGGAATATTGGGCTTAAACTTTGAAAATATAACTCAACATGAGCATGTTCTCTATCAGGAAATTCTTGTGGAATTTAATTTCTTCTAATTATAAAAAGGCCTAGTAGTTTTCCATAGACCCCTTGTAAACCCGAACTTGCAGCACCTCTAAGTGATTTATGTAGACCACTATTGAAAGAACCCTGGTCCCTAGGCCAACTGTTTCGTCCTTGGTGACGCGAGATTTGTTTGCCTTCACCCTTTCAAAGGCGGCCTAGAAGTACTGAGTGGAAACACGACGCACGCGATTAGCTCTGCAAAGTTTTTCCTAGACGCAGATATGAGCACGAGTATGACGAGAACGAGCAAATTCTTCAGCAAGAACACAAGAGTCCATTCCCCCAACTTTGAGAAATTATGGCAAGGGGATGATGGGGGACTTATCGGTGCCCAGAAAAAGTGCTCCTTATCTATCTGCGCATGTTAGCAGGTCTGAACTCTTTCTCATTGGATGCAATGCGATTCTTTGACACTTATAAAGTAATCCTTAAAATATCAATTAAACATTAATAAAATCTCATCGGCATCCACTACACATACGAATTTATCACATCAGAATTATTTAGTCATCCAAGTCTATCAACGGAGCATACCCCCGCCCCTAAATAAGTGTACGACAAGGACCAAAAGTGGTGTCTTTAATTTGAAAGGACTGATTGACTTCAAACGATTTTCAAACATCTAGGGTTATTTTATGCCAAGAGGTTACGCTCTCATACATATTTCAATATTTACCAATATTGTTACTTAATTGAGGGTAAATTTCTTTTGTGCACGGTCCTATCGATTACAAAGTAAGTTTAACAGATCGAATTGACTCATAGATGGTTCCCTAAACATGTACTAATACTCCGTCAGGTGTAGCCATGATCTAGCAAATAAAAGGCACACACTACTTCACAAAGGTGTGAACATCCTCTCACACACCACACGGGGTGTGGTGTGTCAGTGTCTCTCCTCTCTATTTCTCGCCCTTCTAACGTGTTTCTCGGATGTGCTCTCTTGACTATCTTCATATTATCTTCTTCCTCTCGATCTCTCTCTCTGCTCTATATTATATATAGTATATACTAATTTATATATGATCGTGTGTGTGATGTGTGTGTGTGTGTGTGTGTGTGTGTGTGTGAAAATAAATTCGGAACTTAATCCGACAGTGTAAAATTAACATATATTGAAAAACACAAGGATGTTTACAAAGTCATGGCTCATCAGGAGAGAAATGCTGCAAAGACCTGTTCGGGGCCTTCTCTCTTCTAACGGTTTTCACAAAAATAAGACTGGAAGAAATAATGACCGTTAGCAAAACAGAACGCTGCTATCAAAAGTTTGGAGTTATTAAAAGAAAAAATGCGCTATCTGTATTCAATAAAAATGAATTTTATTTAAAAATAAAATGAATCTTATTTAATTTTAAAAAAATCAGAAGCATTATAGTAAATAAGAAACTGCAAAAGCAGCCTGATGTAGAATTACTTTTAAAAGTGTATAATTATATAAATGTATATTAATAATATAAAATTGTTCGTAATACAATCCAACTGTTAAGATAAGTAGCCCACAATGTATAGGTAAATCCAGGATAGTGTTGTATGGATAAATATTTTCAGAGGTGAACATCATGTATAGGTTTTTTTTTCATAGACAGAAGTAGTGAAAAATAAAATTGGAACTTAATAACGACAGTGTGATAATGATATATTTGGAAATAAACTAAAAGGATGTTTACAAAATCCATGGGCTCATCAGGATATATATATATATGATATAGTTATAAGTAGTATTATAGTATATATATATATATTAATATATATAGTATATATATAGTAATATATGTAATTGGCGAATAAAACATATATCACTGATAGTAGCAATTCGTAATGTCATTCAAATGTTCAATATTATTCTGCAATAAACATGTGAGCATACATCGTTGTAGAAGAGGTTATGTTCTCTAGTTTTCGGTGTTTCGCGAACAACTCCTTCAGGACATTAACATTGTGTGGCTACATCAGTTTATATATCTTGCAAGTAAAATGTGTACAGGTTTGGGGCCGCTTTTATTTAATTAACCTTTTGCCTTTTATTGTTGTTTATCAATCAGATAATTTTTTCAGTCGATGTTATCCTTTGTAAGTTCTATTGTTCTCTGCCTTCTGTCCGTCTTTATAATTACCTCAGTGACATAATTTAATTGTAATTTTCAGGTTATTTCTCATTTGCCAACCTTCACCTTATTCTACCTCTCTTTCCTCTCTTTATTTATCAATCTGTATTCTAAGTTTGTAGTTCGATCTGTCTTGTAATCCTATCTCTTTTTGGTAAAAACTTATTTTAATAGCGACTATGCTTTTTGCTTTATCGGTTCTAGGAGCTATTCTAAGTATACATTAGTGATCTGCTAAATCTCTGTGTACACATCTCAGAGATTCAGCTTCTGCTGTTTATGGGCGTTTTCCCAGGAATTTAATTATTGATATTTTCTTGGTAAGTACAAGAAACATGGTCATTTAGGCTTCTATACGTATGTTTGTATTAGAAGCGCGGTTGGTGTAACATGGATAAGTCATTGGAGGACATGGGAACTCGTCGCCCCGAGTTCAAATCCTGGTACGTGGTAATTACATTTCACTTAGCCACTAATACCGCTTGGGAAGGTATGATCCTACTCTCCATCCCAGCTATGGGTACAATAAGTAGGGCAGACAGGCTTTAACCATGGCTAGGTAATCGCAGTCTAGGAGAAGGAAAACTCTGGTAATTCAAACCTGTAAACTCCCCTAAGAAATTGGACGCTTGTGTCGCATCCTGCTTCGTGCGGAGGGGTTGGTAAATATATATTATAGAATGTTAAATTTTAAATAACACTATATATATATATATATTATTATATATATAATATATATATTCCTTCTGGCCATGCTTGGATATATAGTGGATGAGAGAGAGAAGAGAGAGAGAGGAGAGAGAGAGAGAGAGAGAGAAAGAGATAGAGAGAGGGGGAGGGAGAAAGGAGAGATTAGGGAGGTGATGATCTTACTTCATTGCTTGTTACTCTGCTGCTCCTGGTATTCTCGAAACTCGTCGCCTCATATTAGTCCGTGGACTTTTTTTCTAAGGGTTGATTTTTCCTCCTTGTCAAGTTCTTCTTCCTGGGTTGGGCTTAACATTGCTTGTTTCTTCATTTAGTAACTACAAGACTTGGGTTTTGCTTGATCAAGTTTTCCATTAGACTTTGATTGATTTCAACCGGGGGATAGATGACCCGGAAGCGGGGATCCCTTTCCGCCTCCTTCAAATCTGTGATTCTAATCTAACTATAATTCTATTCCGCTGTCTGTCATGGCGCGTTTTCCAAGGGATTCAAAGTTGTACCGTCCCGGTAAATTTTCCATTAGACTCCCTTGATTCCAAATCAGACCCTAATTCAAAGATCCTAACTACAGGTCTGGTTCACAGTTGCATGGCCTCTCATGAATTGTAACATTATGTTCTTAAGATCCCATTTATGATTAGTGTTAAGTTTTGATCCTTTAAATACCAAATATAACTAACAAGGATTTGTTACATTTCTTGGTGATATGGAGACGAGTGCTTTGATTGGCATCTTGTTTTTATAATTCGATTTTGTGCATCCGGCGTAAAAATTTAGTTAGGCTTGGCGTTTTTTAGATGTACGGGTGCTTGCTGAAATAATGATCTTTAGTCAAACATTCTTATTTTTGTGACGCACATAGAGATTTGGTAGTTGCCTTGCTTCTGTCTATTCTTCTCATTTATTTTTTATTTATGTTTGTGGCTGTTTATTTATTTTATTATTGTACTTTTTTAATTATCTTTTCTATATATTTATGTCCTATAGTGGTGTTCGGACACCACCGACACTTTGGTCTTGTTAAAACATCGCTGAAATGCACTAAAGGAGGTCATTAGTGATGTGAAACAAGTATCCTTAGCAGATTTCGGGTTTTGTAACTTTATATTGTTCTACTAGCCGGTAGACTGACATGTTATTAGCCCGCCTTCTTTCAGATTCGCTCTGTGTATTTTACGAATAGTTCATAAATTCTATGTATTTCCCAGGGATGCGCTAAAGCACGTAGAAGACTTGTTCGGTACTTGTATAAACTAGGATACTTTGAAGCAAATACTTAACTAAATTTAATCTTTAAATATATCGTTGCCATACTTCAGTCGAGTGTCCAATATCTCATTTTGCATCCACGAGAATATCTCTAGGATTATATCAAACTTTTTTGCAATTCTTCTATTGTTTAGCCGAGGCCATTTGATTCTGCTTCCGGGATGAAATCTTAAACAGAGTGTGTGAGAGCTTATAAAAATTATAGTATATATATATTATATATATATATATAATATATGAAGTAGACAAACAATCTGTTTGATATGGGATAGCCGACAATTTTTGAGAGATTATGTGCTTACTAATTTGAGAATTAATAGTGATAATTAACATGATTAGGCGTGCATAATCGTTTTAAATGTAAAGGCGTAAACAAATCGAGAAAAAAGTCAATCCTGTTAGTACTATTTCAAGCTGTTGGCCTGTCAAATAGTGCACGGAAGTTCAGAAAATTCCTGTTCTTTCTTTTTAATTGTAAGTAGCGACAGGGTTTTGAGAACGAAGATGAACTCTTCATCCGCAGAGATTCCTGACCAAATCTACTACATAGTAAAACTATTGATTGCCTGCAGCATTTGACACTGGTATCTTGTGTTTCCTCAGCTGACTCGTCAGGGTCAGCCCTAAGCAGAGCCATCCTCTAGCACATAAATACATGTTGGAACTTCCTCCACATTCTGAAATGTTGCCTGGACTAAAAAAAAGTAACCTTTCTAATTGGTTCCGCTTCAAATTTGGTGTTTAATTTGGTTGGAATCAAAATTCCTTTTCAACAGACCGGTATGTTACCGGTGATGTCCCTATCTGTTTTTTGGCTGTTGCCCAGAGATGCATTGAAATAAAACCCTGTACCAAGATCAATCAAAACCTTTAATCGATAAGGTTTTTTGAGGAAATCCAGTGGTGGTATTTGTATATGTATATTTTGCCGAACTATTTGGGGTCCATCGCGATCAAATTAACTGCTGTGTTATACCGAGACACAGAAAATTTTAAATATAGTAAGGAGAATATCTCCGATAATTTTCAAATTTATTAATTTCCATATGAAGCATTCTGTTCACTTAGAATTCATTTCAATTAATGATGGCACTTGATATTAATTAGCAGTAGTAATTGTGTTATGTAAAGTGGGGGTTAACATAAATTCCGTTGTAACTTTTTAACAGTAAGAGCTCATCGAAGGGTAGGTATTGCTATCAATGAGAGGGGGTGATAGCACTTCTAGGGTCCCATATATGGGTTTAATATAAAATGAGTTAAAAAAACGTTTAAAAATTGAGTCAAAAAATGTTTGATTCATCAGAAAGTGAATAAAATAAAAACGTACTAACGGTGATAAAAATGAGACCCAATGGGTTAACATGGCGTAAAAATCCAACCAACCAAACCAACCACCAATGGGTGAGCAATATGGAGATTTTAAAAGAGTATCCTTAAATTTAGCCTGATACTATATACCTGGATGAGGCCAGGAAACTTACAAGCGAACGCGCCAGTACACACACCACGCACGATCAACACACACAGCATATATATATATATATATTATATATATAGTATATAATTATATATAATGACGTATCGAGACGTCGTAAAAAGACAAAAAAAAACTATGAGTTGCAATAACAACGCATATAAAAAGGTGGTTATCACGTAAGTAATTTAAGGATCCGAATCAGTACATCAGTAAAATGTTTATGGTGTGTGTGTGTGTGTGTGTGTGGGCAAACAGTTAAGTAAATTTTCCCGTTTTATTAAAACTGAGATTGAATACAAAGTTAAATACTGTTTATTTCCTGGAAATCCGAACACACACACACACACACACACACACACACACATCACACACATATATATATATATATTATATAATATATATAATATATATATTCACAAGTGTGTTGACGTTGCGCGTGTTGATTGTCTGCGTGTATATGGTGCGTATGCGGGATTTATCAGAGTCTATCTTTTGACCTCCAATAAAGTGGGCCTTTGAACCTATAATCTATAAAATTAATAAAAAAAATACTTAAGGGAAAAATTCGTTTCATTATCCATCTTTCTGGTGAAAGATACCTATTGCTATTTAATAAGTGAAAGTGTCTCTCCTCGATGAAATGACATTCCTCCAGCCAATGAAACGTATGGATTATTTTCACGATATTTATCCAAAATTCAAACACACTTGGATCGTTCTTTTCTTATTCTTAACCCTTAAAAAAAGTTTGTAAAACTTTAACTAATTATTCTAAAAATATATATTCCAGGTTAAAAACACGGTAAGGGGGAATCCAAGAACGAAACTTTTTAAGATACTATTTTTCTGTGCAGGTATCATTGGGGAACGAGAAAAGCCTGGCCCCGTTTACCTAAAATTTTCGGTACAAGAACAAGTTTCGTATATTTCCTACCATACAAATAAATTGAACCCTCATTTTATGACCGCCGGTTTGCAATAAATGTTTGGTTTTTTTTTTTGCACGCCGTTAATTTTACAATACTAAATATATTTTCTTTATATTCTCTTTAATGTGTATATTCTAAAAGTTTTTTTTATTTTGTGAGAATGGGTTTAGTTTTAAAGTGGGGTTCGTTTTTACACTTCACCTTTTTATTTCGTATTCTACCATAAATGCCCAAGCCTAATTCTATTGGTAGGAATTTACGAGTAAAAAGTTGAAGATTACCTTTTGTTTTTATTCTTTTTCTCTTGGCTTTGGTACTCTAAAATAAAAACGTCAAGGTTATAAAAAGGAGGATCAAATTTATGTCTAAATTGTAAAACGAGCCCCCATTTTAAACTAATGCATTCTCACAAAATAAAAATTTAGAATATTCACATTGAAGTGAATATCAAAATAAATAAAGAAAATATACTTACTAGTATTCTATACGCGCTGCAAATTTACCATTATTGCAAAAGAGACACTAAAATGAGGGTTCAGTTATTTTCAGATAGGAATATACGAGGAACTTGTTCTTTTTAAATTATATCATTAGCGTCATCACACTGAAAGCACGGTTTTAGCTCGCATCGAAGAAGTACTTTTGACCCTGTTTATATTAGAGTACTTAAACACAGTAAGTAATGTAAGAAACCTGAAGTTGTTTGTTATCAAATAACTTGATTCGGCATTAAAATGAACACGAAAGAGGGTTGATAATAGAGCGGTACAACACAACTAACGAATTATAATATAATAGCGAGAGGAAAGTATGGAAAGCAGTTGAAGATATATATATTTATGAATCAATACAACACCAATGTATTTTACGGTCAAAGACGTCACGTGTGAAGTGTGGAAGGTGATAGTGAGAGGAGAGAAATATATAACAAGGCCGAGCTGGGATAGATGTATTATCACCCACGGCTTTGACTTGGAGATTTAAAATAATACTCATGAGAAGAAAATAAGTAGCACTTGTGTTATATATAAATGCACAAGGCAAGATAATCCATCAGCAATCTGCCCAAGTGGTTTCTAAAGACTCGAGCACCAAAGAATGCCAGCCAACTATACCAAAAGATTCCTCCTCTCGAAGTAGAACAGGAAATTTATTATATTACTGATTTGTATCAACTTTCAATAGAGCGCAACACTAAAACCCCTTCTTAAAAATTAACTTGTGTCGGAATCCTGCACGCGTGGAGAGGGTTGGTAAATACATATGCCTTAGATAATTGTCATTAGATCCACTTCAGTTTGCGTTGCAGATATATATTATTATACTTAAAATAACCAACTTCACAACTTAATTAAATAATCATAAGAAAAAACGTCAAATAAGCGCAAAGGAAAATCTTATTTATAATAAACAAAACCCCATTTTCGCACAAAAAAATATATAATAGCTCCCGGGGATTTTTTAATACAAATCTGGGAAGTCCTGGTGGCTAATGGTTTTACCTAGACGCAACAAACTATCATTACTCGTAATTAACATAACTTCCATATGCCGCTAACATTTATGTAAATAGGTGGGGCTCATATAATCTTACAACAGTAAAATAGCAATTATGTCTGTCCTGTGTAATAAACCAATATCCAATCATGATAAAATTTTACACCCAACAATGTTAAGCTAATATTCAAGAAACAGGACTGGCTAAGTTAATTTCTATAAAAGCTCCATAATGGATCCTGGGACACATTTACAATGGCAGGATAAAGAGTAACATTCAGTGAGTAATAACATAACTCCATATGCCGCCTAAAAATTTAATGTAAATAGGTGGGGTCTTAAAATCTATTACATAACATAGCAATCTATGTCTGTCTATGTATAACCAGTACCGCTACACCAGCGATCCGATCATGGTAAGAATTTTACAACACATTTAAGCTAATATTCGAAACCAGGACTGGCTAGTTAGATTACAATAAAAGTCAATAAGGATCTTGGAGACACAATTACAATGCAGGGGAAAAGAGTAGACGTTCTGTGAGATATGTGTAGGCGAATGATCGTATGTTGAAATCAAGTAACTGCGAGAGAACATGTCATATGTCATGAGCCCTTAATAATTGTCAAAAATAATAATGTTTATATTTACTTTGATGTTATACGACCAGGGCAATATTTAAAGAAATTATCATATTTTGAAAAAAAAAAAAAGATATTCTTTAATGCATAACATATACGGGCAATATTTTAAAGAATCAATATTAAAATTACATTACTTTTTTGTGAAATAACATCAGTTTCTTTTTCTTCTTTTAATTTGATTAAAAGGCTTATTCACTCTGAATGAGAAAGCTAGATGGAAAGAACGACTTATAACTTAACAGCTAGTGATAGTTTTTCACACAAAAAATTGATAATTGGTGTTAAACAATAATTATTAATTAGAATGGGAATTGTACTATAAACAATACAAATGTTGCATTACATTACTGCATTAGATATAAAAGTTGTTGGTTGGGCTTCGAATATGTCAAATGCGACCTCTGAAGAGGGAATAAATTCCCCCAAAAGCGTGTAATATGTATGACACTAAACCCGGCATCTGATGATGAGGGTTTAATTCTGAGCTTTGGAAATGTGGAATACCCGCTTCATTGCCATTTAATCCAAGGTTCTTACCCGACCCACATAGTTTGGGCTATTAAAAATTCCGGTATGAACACACGAATAATTTGGCGAACTCTCGAAACTTATTAACCCAACTTTCCCGGTATTGCCGGTACTGTAACTTGGTAAACTATAAAATATGTTAGGGACCACTTACGGAACCAGACATGTTACGTAAGCAATCCGAAGCCAATGTAGAAAGCTTAGATAAATTCTAAAGAATATGTTTCATTGGTTTGATTGTGGATTTTAATCGCTTGTCAATCCGTCTAGGGTATTTTATACCTAGATATTAGTAATGATATTAAAATTCATTGTTATATGCTTTATGTGGTTGTTTCTTAATTATGGCCTCATTTGCACATCGGTCCCTATAGAATTACGAATAATTCTTTAAAAAAAATCTATTTGATCACATGGGACCCTATGAAGTACACCATATTTACATATTGTGACATGATTTCTTCATATGATTTGCATACCGAACGATCAAAAAACGAATAATTCTTTACCAGACTTATTTGACCAATAAATGAAACCTGAACAGCCGATTTGAGAGTGCCTGGAAGTAATGGCAATGAAGAGGAACTATCCAATCAATCAGATCTCCATATCTAGAGCCTCACAATCAGATTGTAAGTTTACTTCATACACAGAAAACCCCTTTTTGGATGGAGGAGTGGGTTATTTAGTGGGGTACGTCAGCGTATTCTAAAACCCCAGCAAGAAAACAGGAATATGCTTGGTTTCAAAGAAGTTTGGTCATGTATCCAAAAGAGAAATTCATCTTGTTGGTGGAGTTGTAATAAATACACTGATTGCACTTGTACATAAGGGTAAACTCCCACAATAGGGCCATGCTGTTGGTCTGGGTGGTGCAGTAATGACAGGATCGGGATGGCTAAACCAGCCTGAACTTGTTACTAAGTAGTCCCCGTGACATCAACAACGCCAACCTCGTCCTCTTGGACCTAGAGCGGTTAGAGAGGCCAGAACGATAAAATCGGATTGGTCAATCATTCCCTAGCATCAAATAGATTGTCCCACTGTTAATTCTTCAAATTGGCTCTATGGGTAAACTCACCCTTTTTCTCTTATAGGTGCGAGAAGGTGGTGGTTGATGATCACTTTTTGTTATTAATACCCATGAAGTGTTTCTAGTAAATTCAAGTATACGATGAAGTTAATATAAACAAAGAAAATTAATTTCTACCTAATTTAATGCTTTTTTGGTATAATGATAAACCTGGCTTCTAGTAGTGAGTTCCAAATCTGAAGCTCCTGGTGAATGCGGAGTACCTTCTTTGTGACATTGCACTCAGTCTTTCTGTACACGGAGTGGTGTACTTCTTACTTTAAAGGATAAATAGATGTTTTGCAATTGTTGAAAAATTAGTTTGTCCACAGTTTATTTGTACACTTTCCAGTTACTGATAGATCTGACATGAAAATTATTTGTACAGTTTATTGTACACTTTCAGTTACTGAAAATCTGACATGAAAATTATTTGTATCCCAATATACTGGATTAAATACTGAGTTAATACAAATAATTTCTACCAGTTTATGAATACGCAAGAAATTATCTCTACCAAATTCATAAAGACCAAGCTAAACCAAAAACGAAATGACTTATAAGCTGTTTTGTTCAGTTAATACTGCAAAAAAGCCAAGATTAGCATTAAATAGCTCACAAGGATTGAATGCCATTTAAAACAAAATAAACACAAGATCGATCTTCTTAGAATAAGACATGGACATCTCGTTGCATGTTGGTGTAAAATATAATCTACCATTTAATAGAACGAACTGGGGATCATCTAAGTGGGGCATAGAATTGAGAACTGTAATTTTGATTGAACTCGAAATGTTGCGTTTTCTGTGTATCTGTTAGATGTATGCTATAACAATAACAACATTTATCCAGCAACAGAGAGAAACACATAAACAAATATGATTGGTAATTTTTAAAATAATAGCAACAGAAAAACCATCCGCGCAGTCGTGAAAATTAATTTTCGAAAGACTTGCCTGAGAGTGGGGTTAAAAAATTCAATGTCAGCAGGTTTGTATCATAAGTAAGGCAAAATTCTCATATTTTTAAAAAAATGAGTAAAAAAAAGAAAAAATAAAAAAAATAAACAATTTGAATGAAAACTGAGCCCGCCTCTCAAATAAAATGTTGCTGCATGTAATAAATCAATCAATTATTTTGAATATTTTCCACATCCTTTTAACACAAAATCGTAGATATTTATCTATTTGTAAACTTTTAGTTAACTTTCTGTTACTGTAAAAAAAAAAAAAAAGGATGAGAGTAAAAACAATTTTAAAATTGCTTACTCAAATTTCGAGTGTATATAGCATAAGAATATTGTGACTAACCTGGACGTAAGAGCTATGAGGTAGTTTTTGTACAGGACATGAAATACGACAGATCTCCATTCTTGATAGACATGAAGTAAAAATGTTTTGGTGTTGAAGTTTTATGTCTATTTACTTTTGAAAATCTCTGCTGTATATTGAGTTACTAAACATTTTCTGCCTGTTTTGTCAAAAGGTCAGACGTGTTATAGGGACCCCAGTGAAGGAGACCAAACTCACTTATCGAATTAATTCTAATGATTTATGAGTCCCTTTTGCTAAATGACAACAACGAGGTGACCATATAATTATGGCTGTGTTGACATGCGCAAATTATATATAATATATTTTTTCTACCCACCCCTTAATCTCTTCTCAATCTGATTTCCTTCTCATTCCTCCCCAAAAGAATGTCCCTATAATCAATCAATTTTCCCCTCACCTCAGACTACCCACCTACCTACTACCCTTCTATAAAACACTTGTATGATCCTGAATAATTAAATAAAGCTGAAGAAGCCGACTATAATTCTCCCAGGAAATATACTCACATTTTTGTCTGAGTTTTGTTCTTTCCATTCCTTATATTTTACCTCATTCTGTCGAAATGTCATTACAACCCTCTTTTTCTCATATAAAATATATATATATATATATATATATATATATATACGTGGTGCCAAAGAAGTCACTAATTATGTATGGGAAATAAAAGAGTATCGTCTCCCCAAAATGTGAACACATCTCGACGGTCTATTTCCTATCTTACACCCATGACCTTATGGCAAACAAACACCGGTCGAGATGTGTTTCACATTTTGGACATACTTTCATTTCCATAGCACTATTAGTGACTTCTTGCACCCACCGTATATATTACTATATATATATATTATATATATATAATATGAGGAAAGGGTTGTAATGAAATTGACAGAATGAGGTAAATATGAAGAAAGGAACAAAACTCAGACAAAAATGTGTAGTATTTTCGCTGAGAATTATATCGCTTCTTCTCAGCTTTTTGATTATTCAGATCATAACAAGTGTTTTATAGAAGGGGGTAGTAGGTAGGTTGGGTATTCTGAGGGAGGAAAGAATTGATTGGATTATAAGGGCTCTTGGGGAGGATGAGAAGGAAATCAGATGAGAAGAGAGTTAAGGGGGTTGGGTAGAAAAATATATATATATAATTGGCATGTCAACACAGCCATAATATGATTGGTCCACCTCGTTGTGTCATTGTTTTAGCAAAAGGATCTCATAAATCATTAGAATTAATCGATAAGTGAGTTTGGTCCTCACTGGGGTCCTATAACGTCTGACCTTTTGACAGAACAGAGAACGTTTAGTAACTCAATATACAGAGAGATTTCAAAAAGTAAATAGACATAAAACTTCAAACCAAACATTTTACTCATGTCTATCAAGAATGGAGATTGTCTGTATTTCTGTCTGTACAAAAAACTACCTCATAGCTCTACGTCACAGGTTACGTCACAATATTCTTATGCTATATACACTCGAATTTGAGTAAGCAATTTAAAATTGTTTTTTACTCTCATCCTTTTTTTTTTTTTTTTACAGTAACAAGAAGTTAACTAAAAAGTTTACAAATAGATAAATATCTACGATTTTGTAAAATTGATGTGGAAAATATTCAAATAATGATTGATTATTACATGCAGGCAACATTATTTGAGAGGACGGGCCTCGTTTTCATTCAAATTGTTTTATTTTTTTTTTTTATTTTTTTACTCATTTAAAAAATATGAGAATTTTGCTTACTTATATACAAACCTTCTGACATTGAATTTTTAACTCCCACCCTCTCAGGCAATGTCTTTCGAAAATTAATTTTCACGCGCGCGGATGGTGTTTTCTGTTGCTAGTTATTTTAAATACCAATCATATTTGTTATGTGTTTCTCTCTGTTTGTGGATAAATTGTTGTTATTGTTATAGATACATCTAACAGATACACAGAAACGCAACATGTTCGAGTTTTCATCAAAACATTACATGTCCTTCAAATTCTAATGCCCCACTTAGATGATCCCCAGGTTCGTTCTATAAATGGTAGATTAATATTTTAACCAACATGCAATGAGAATGTCCATGTTCTTATTCTAAGAAGCATCGAATCTTGTGTTATTTTGTTTAATGGCATTCAATCCTTGTGAGCTATTTATGCTAAATCTTGGCTTTTTGCATATATAAACTGTAAACAAACAGCTTATAGTCATTTCTTTTGGTTTAGCTTGGTTTTATGAATTGGTAGAGATAATTTCATGCGTATTCATAAACTGGTAGAAATTATTTGTATTAACTCAGTATTTATCCATATATTGGGTACAAATAATTTCCATGTCAGATTTTCAGTAATGAAAGTGTATCCAATAAACTGTACAAATAATTTTCATGTCAGATCTATCAGTAACTGAAAGTGTACCAATAAACTGTACAACTAATTTTCAACAACTTGCAAACATCTATTTATCCCGTAAATAAGAAGTACAACCCACTCCGTGTACAGAAAAGACTTGAGTGCAATGTCACCAAAGAAGTACTCCGCATTCACCAGAGCTTCAGATTTGGAACCTCACTACTAGAAGCAGTTTATCATTATACCAAAAACATTAAATTAGTAGAAATAATTTTCTTGGTTTATATTAACTTCACTCGTATTACTGAATTACTAGAAACAACTTCATGGGTATTAATAAACAAAAAGTGATCATCAACCACCACCTTCTCGCACCTATAAGAGAAAAAGGGGTGGATGTTTACCATAAGAGCAATTTGAAGAATACAGTTGGGACAATCATATTGATGCTAGGGAATGATATGACCAATCGATTTATCGTTCTGGCCTCTCTAACCGCCAGTCTAGTCCAAGTAGGACCGAGTTGGCGTGTTGCATGTCACGGGACTACTTAGTAACAAGTTCACGGCTGGTTAGCCATCCCGATCCTGTCATTACTGGTCACCACCCACGACCAACAGATGGCCCTATTGTGGGGGAGGGTTTTACCCTTATGTACAAGTGCAATCAGTGTATTTTACAACTCCACCAACAAGATAATCTTCTCTTTTTGGATACATGACCAAACTTCTTGAAAACACAAGCATATTCCTGTTTTCTGCTGGGGGTTTAGAAACGCTGACGGTACCCCACTGAAATAACCCCACCTCAATCCAAAAAGGGGTTGTTCTGTGTATGACAGTAAACTACATCTGATAGTGAGCTCTAGATATGGAGATCTGATGATCTGGATAGTTCCTCTTCATTGCCATTACTTCCAGGGCCACTCTCATCGCTGTTCAGGTTTCATTTATTGGTCAAATAGATCTGGTTAAGAATTATTCGTTTTGATCGGTCGGTATGCAAAATCATATGAAGAATCATGTCACAATAATGTAAATATGGTTGTACTTCATAGGGTCCCATCTGTGAATCAAATAGATTTTTTTAAAGAATTATTCGTATTCTATTAGGACCGTGTGCAAATGAGCCTAATTAAGAAACAACCACATAAACATATAAACATGAATTTTAAATATCATTACCTAATATCAGGTATAAAATAACCCTAGACGGATTGACAAGCCGTTAAAATCCATCAATCAAACAATGAAACATATCTTAGAATTTACTAAGCTTTCTCACATTGGCTTCGGATTGCTTACGGTACATGCTGGTCCTAAGTGGTCCCTAACATATTTTATAGTTTACAAGTTACAGTACCCGCAATACCGGGAAAGTTGGGGTAATCACAGTTTCGAGAGTTCGCCAAATTATTGTGTTTCATACCGAATTTTTAATAGCAAACTATTGTGGGTCGGTAAGGAACCTTGGATTAATGGCAATGAAGGGGTATTCCACATTTCTCAAAGCTTCAGAATTAAACCCTCATCATCAGATGCGGTTTAGTGTCATACATATTACACGCTTTTGGGGGGAAATATTATCCCTCTTCAGAGGTCGCATTTGACATATTCGAAGCCCAACCAACAGACTTTATTATCTAATGCTAATAATGTATGCACATTTGTATTGTTTATAGTAACAATTCCCATTTAATAATAATTATTTGTTTACACACAATTATCAATTTTTTGTGTGAAACTATCACTAGCTGTTTAAGTTATAAGTCGTTCTTCCATCTAGCTTTCTTCATTCAGAGTGAATAAGCCTTTAATCAAATTAAAGAAGAAAAGAAACTGATGTTATTTCACAAAAATATGTAATTTTAATATATGATTTTTTAAATATTGCCCGTATATTTTTTCATTAAAGAATATTCTTTTTTTTTTTTCAAAATATGATAATTTCTTAAAATATTGCCGTCTATTAACATCAAAGTAAATATAAACATTATTATTTTTGACAATTAGATTAAGGGCTCATGACATAGTGACATTCTCTCGCAGTTACTTGATTTCAACATACGATCATTCGCCTACACATATCTCCAGAAACGTCTACTCTTTTCCCCTGCATTGTATTGTGTTCCAGAGATTCCATTATTGACTTTTATTGTAATCTACTTAGCCAGTCCTGTTTCTGAATATTAGCTTAACATGTGTGTAAATTCTTACCATGATCGGATCGCTGGTGTAGGCGCGTACTGGTTATACATAGACAGACATAGAATTGCTATTTATGTAATAGATTTAAGACCCACCTATTTACATTAAATTTTTAGCGCATATGGAGTTATGTTAATTACTCACTGAAATGTCTACTCTTTTATCCTGCATTGTAATGTGTCCCCAGGGATTCCATTATGGACTTTTATAGAATTAACTTAGCCAGTCCTGTTTCTGAATATTAGCTTAACATGTGTGTAAATTTTCATCATGATTGGATCATTGGTTATACACAGACAGACATAACTTGCTATTTTATGTTGTAGATTATATGACCCCACCTATTTACATTAAATGTTAGCGCATATGGAGTTATGTTAATTACGAGTAATGATAGTTTGTTGCGTCTAGGTAAACATTAGCCTACCAGACTTCCAGATTAGTATTAAAAAATCCCCGGAGCTATTATATATTTTTTTGTGGAAAATGGGTTTTGTTTATTATGAAATAAGGTATTTTTCTTTCAGCTTATTTTGATCGTGTTTTTTTCTTATGATTATTTAACCTAAGGTTGGTTATTTTTAAGTATATTTAATCTGGCACGCAAACTGAAGGTTCCTTACACACCTTACAATTTTTACTAGACAACCATCTAAGCACTGATTATGTATTTACCCAACCTCTCCACGCGTGCAGGATTCGACACAAGGTTAATTTTTAAGAAAGAGTTGGTTGGTTGTATTATGTTACGGCTCTCATTTGAAAAGGTGTGATGACAAGTCACTAATAATAATAGTGATGTACTTATCTCTATTCCTGTTCTACTTCGAGAGGCTGGAATCTTGTGGTTGGATCTGATGTTGGGCTGCTGATGAGTTGGCTGGCATTCTTTGGTGTCTCGAGTCTAGAAACCACTTGGGATTGCTGATGTATATCTTGCCTTGTGCCATTTCTAGTTTTTTTTAGTAATAACACAAGGCCTACTTATTTTCTTCTCATGAGTTATTTTTTTTTAATCTCCAAGTCAAAAATGCCTTGGGTGATAGACATACATCTGACCCAGCCTCGGCCTTGTTCCAAACTGATCTTACATTCTCTCCTCTCACTATCACCCTTCCACACTTCACCACGTGACGTCTCTTGACCAGTAAGAAATCGACATGTGGTGTTGTATTGATTCATAAAAAAAAAAACCTTCATGCTGCTGGCTTTTTTCCATACTTCTCTCTCCACTATTATATTATAATTCGTTAGTTGTTTTGTTTTACGCTATATCAACCCTCTTTCGTGTCATTTAATGCCGAATCAAGTTATTTTGATAAACAAACAACTCAGGTTTCTTACATTACTTACTGTTGTTTAAGTAGTCTCCCACTTAAGTATTGAACAGGGTCCATTACTACTTATACTTCGTTGATCTAGCGGAAAACCGTGCTTTCAGTGTGATTGACTGTAATGAAAATTTGGTAAAAAAGAACAAGTTCCTCGTATATTCCTACCATGAAATAAACTGAACCCTCATTTTATGTCCGTGTTTTTGCAATAAATGTTTAATATTTTTGCACCCGTTATTTTACAATACTAAATATATTTTCTTTATTTATTTTGATATTCACTTCAATGTGAATATTCTAAAAGTTTTTATTTTGTGAGAATGATTAGTTTTAAAATGGGGGCTCGTTTTACAATTTAGACATAAATTTGATCCTCCTTTTATAACCTGACGTTTTTATTTTAGAGTACCAAAGCCAAAAAGAAAAGAAATAAAAACAAAAGGTAATCTTCAACTTTTTACTCGTAAATTCCTACCATAGAATTAGGCTTGGGCATTTTATGGTAGGAATTTACGAATAAAAAGTTGAAGTGTAAAAACGAACCCCCACTTTAAAACTAACCATTCTCACAAAATAAAAAAACTTTTAGAATATACACATTAAAGAGAATATTAAAGAAAATATATTTAGTATTGTAAAATAACGGGTGCAAAAAAAACAAACATTTATTGCAAAAACGCGGTCATAAAATGAGGGTTCAATTTATTTTATGGTAGGAATATACGAGGAACTTGTTCTTTTGTACCGAAAATTTTAGGTAAACGGGCCAGGCTTTTCTCGTTCCCCAATGATACCTGCATCAGAAAAATAGTATCTTAAAAGTTTGTTTTGGATCCCCTTACCGTGTTTTTAACCTGGAATAATATATTTTTAGATATTAGTTAAAGTTTTACAACTTTTTTTAAGGGTTAAGATAAGAAAAGAACGATCCAAGTGTGTTGAATTTTAGGATAAATATGTGAAATAATCCATACGTTTCATGGCTGGAGGGTAATTGTCATTTCATCGAGGAGAGACACTTCAACTTATTAAATAGCAATAGGTTATCTTCACCAGAAAGAGGATAATGAAACGATTTTTCCTTAAGTCATTTTTTTTATTAAGATTTGATAGATTTAGGTCAAAGGCCCACTTTCATTGGAGGTCAAAAGATAGACTCTGATAAATCCGCATACGCACTCAATACACAGACAATCACACGCGCACGCCACACACTTGGTATATATATATATATATATATATATATAATATATATATATATGTGGTGTGTGGTGTGTGTGTGTGTGTGTGTTGTGTGTGTTCGGATTTCCAGGAAATAAACAGTATTTAACTTTGTATTCAATCTCAGTTTATAAAACGGAAAATTTTACTTAACTGTTGCACACACACAACACACACACACATAAACATTTTACTGATGTTACTGATTCGGATCCTTAAATTACTTACGTATTAACCACCTTTTATATGCGTTGTTATTGCAACTCATTAGTTTTTTTTTGTCTTTTTACCGACGTCTCCGATACGTCATTATATATATATATATATATATATATATATATATATATATATATATGTGTGTGTGTGTGTGTGTGTGTGTGTACGTGCGCGTTCGCTTTGTAAGTTCCTGGCCTCATCCAGGTTATATAGTATCAGGCTAAATTTAAGGATACTCTTTTTAAATCTCATATTGCTCACCATTGGTTGGTTGGTTGGTTGGTTGGATTTTACGGCATGTTAACCCATTGGGTCATTTATACCGTAGACGTTTTTATTTTATTCATTCTTGATGAACTCAAACATTTTTGACTCAATTTTTAAACGTTTTTTTAACTCATTTTTATATTAAACCCATATATGGGACCCTAGCAAGTGCTATCACCCTCGTCATTGGATAGCAATACCTACCCTTCGATGAGCTTACTGTAAAAAGGTTACAACGGGAATTTGTTTATGTTAACCCCACTTACCAATAACACAATACTACTGCTAATAATATCAAGTGCCATCATTAATGAATGAATTCTAATGAACAGAATGCTTCATATGGAAATTAATTAAATTTGAAAATTTATCGGAGATATTCTCCTTACTATATTAAATTTTCTGTTCTCTTATAACACAGCAGTTAATTTGATCGCGAATGACCCCAAATGAGTTCAGGCAAAAATATACATATACAAATACCCCACTGGATTCCTCAAAAAAAACCTATCCGATGAAGGTTTTGATTGATCTTGGTACAGGGTTTTATTTTCAATTGCATCTCTGGGCAAACAGGCAAATAAAACAGATAGGGACATCACCGGTAACATACCGGTCTGTGAAAGAATTTGATTCCAACCAAATTAAACACCAAATTTGAAGCGGACAATTAGAAAGGGTTACTTTTAGTCCAGCAACATTCAATGTGGAGAAGTTCCAACATGTAGTTTATGTGCTAGAGTATGGCTCTCTAGGTGACCTGACGAGTCAGCTGAGAAAACACAAGGATACAGTGTCAAATGCTGCAGGCAATCAATTATGTTTACTATGTAGTAGATTTGTCAGGAAATCTCTGCGGATGGAAGAGTCATCTTCGTTCTCAAACCCTGTCGGCTACTTACATTAAAAGAAAGACAGGGAATTTTCTGACTCGTGCACGATTTGACAGCCAACAGGCTGAAATGTACATACAGAGATTGACTTTTTCTCGATTTGTTTACGCCTTACATTTAAACCGATATGCACGCCTAATTCATTTAATTATCACTAATTAATTCTCAAATTAGGTAAGCACATAATCTCTCAAAAATTGTCGGCTATCGCCATATCAAACAGATTGTTTGTCTACTTCATTATATATATATATATATATATATAATATATAATTTTATAAGTCTACCAATCTGTTTAGATATTTCATCCGGAAGAGAATCAAATGGCCTCCGGCTAACAATAGAAGGGAATGGCAAAAGTTTGATAGTAACATCCTAGAGATATTGCTCGTGACTGCAAAATGAGATTTGGACACTCGACTGAAGTGTATGGCAACGATATATTTAAAGATTAAGAATTTTAGTTAAGTATTTGCTTCAAATATCCTAGTTTATACAAGTACCGAACAAGTCTCTACGTGGCTGTTACGCATCCCTGGGGAAATACATAAGAATTTATGAACTATTCGTAAAATACACAGAGCGAATCTGGAAAGAAGGCGGGCTAATAACATGTCAGGTCTACCGGTAGAACAGATATAATGTTACAAAACCCGAAATCTGTAAGGATACTGGTGTCACATCACTAATGACCTCCTTTAGTGCATTTCAGCGATGTTTAACAAGACCAAAGTGTCGGTGTTCCGAACACCACTATAGGACATAAGATATATAGAAAAGATAATAAAAAGTACAATAATAAAATAATAAACAGCCACAAACATAATAAAAATAATGAGAAGAATAGACAGAAGCAAGGAACTACCAAATCCCTCTCATGTGCGTCACAAAAATAAGATGTTTGACTAAAGATATTATTTAGCAAGCACCCGTAACATCTAAACAAACGCCAAAGCCTAACTAAATTTTACGCCGGATGCACAAAAATCGGAATTTAAAACAAGATTTGCCAATCAAAAGCACTCGTTCTCCGATATCAACCCAAGAAATGTAACAAACCTTGTTAGTTATATTTGGTATTTAAAGGATCAAAACTTAACACTAATCATTAAATGGTGAATCTTAAGAACATAATGTTACAATTCATGAGAGGCCATGAACTGTGAACAGACCTGTAGTTAGGAATCTTTGAATTAGGGTCTGTTGATTTGGAATCAAGGGAGTCTATGGAAAATTACCGGTGACGGTTATAAACTTTTGATCCTTGAAAACGCGCCATGACAGACACGTGGGAATAAGAAAATTAGAGTTAGATTAGATCCAGATTTGAAGGAGGGCGGAAGGGATCCCCGGCTCTCCGGGTCATCTCATCCCGCGGTGAAATCAATCAAAAGGTCTAATGAAACTTGATCAAGCAAAACCCAAGTCTTGTAGTACTAAATGAAGAAACAAGCAATGTTAAGCCCAACCAGAAGAAGAATTGACAAGGAGGAAAAATCAACCCCTTAGAAAAAAAGTCCACCTGATAAGATGGAGGCCGACGAGTTCGAGGAATCACCAGGAGCAGCAGAGTAACAAGCAATGAAGTAAATCATCACCTCCCTAATTCTCCTTCTCCCCCCCCCTCTCTCTATCTCTTTCTCTCTCTCTCTCTCTCTCTCCTCTCTCTCTCTCTTCTCTCTCTCTCCACTATATATCCAAGCATGGCAGAAGGATATATATATATATATATATATTATATATATATAATATATATAGTGTTTAACAATAAAAATATATATATATATTATTTACCAACCCCTCCGCACGAGCAGGATGCGACACAAGGTCAATTTCTTAGGCGGAGTTTAACAGGTTTGAATTCAGAGTTTTCCTTCTCCTAGACTGGTTACCTAGCCATGGTTAAAGAGCCTAGTCTGCCCTACTATTTACCATAGCTGGATGGAGAGTAGGATTCATACCTTTCCCAAGGGTATTAGTGCTAAGTGAAATGTAATTACCACGTCCAGGATTTGAACTCGGGGCGACGAGTCCATTTCCCATGACTTATACCATTACACCACGCGCTTCCTAAATAAACATATATAGAGCCCTAAATGACCCATGTTTTTGTACTTACAAGAAAAATATCAATAATTAAATTCCTGGGGGAAAACCCCACTAAACAGCAGAAGTGAATCTCTGAGATGTGTACACAGAGATTTAGCAGATCACTAATGTATACTTAAGAATAGCCCTAGTAACCTATAAAGCAAAAAGCATAGGTCGCTATTAGAAATAAGTATTTTACCAAAAGATATAGGATTACAAGACAGATAACTACAAACTAAATACAGATTGATAAATAAAGAGAAGGAAAGAGAAGGTAGATAAGGTGAAGGTTGGCAATGAGAAATAACTAAAATTACAAATTAAAATTAATGTCACTGAGGTAATTATAAAGACGGACAGAAGCAGAGAACAATAGGAACTTAAAAGGAATAAATCGACTGAAAAAATTATCTAGATTTATAAACAACAATAAAAGGCAGAAAGGTTAATTAAAATAAAAGCGGCCCAAACCTGTACACATTTTACTTGCAAGAATATATAACTGATGTAGTCCACACAATTTAATGTCCTGAAGAGTTGTCCGAAACACCGAAAACTTAGAGGAACGATAATCTTTCTACAACGATGTATGCTCAATGTTTATGAAAATATTGAACATTTTTGAATGAATTACGAATGCTACTATAGTGATAATGTTTTATTCGCAATATATATATATATATATATATATATATATATATATATATATATATATATATATATATATATATATATCCTGATAGAGCCCATGGATTTGTAAACATCCTTTGTTTTTTTCAATATATCATATTTACACTGTCGGATTAAGTTCCAATTTTATTTTCCACATACTTGTCTATGAAAAAACTATACATGAATGTTTACACCTTGAAAATATTTATCCATAAACACTACGGATTTACCTATACTTGTGGGCTACTTATTTAACAGTTTGATTGTATTACGAACAATTTTTATATTTTAATATACACTTTTTATATAATTATACACTTTTTAAATAATTCTACATCAGGCTCTTTTGAGTCTTATTTACTATAATGCTTCTGATTTTTTTAAAATTAAAAATAAAATTCATTTTATTTTTAAATACATTTTATTTTAATACAGGAAGCGCATTTTTTCTTTTGAATAATTCCAACTTTTGACTAGCAGCGTTCTGTTTTGCTAACGGTCATTTCTTCCAGTCTTATTTTTGTTGAAAACCGTAGAGAGAAAGGCCCCGAAACGGTTGCACATTCTCTCCTGATGAGCCCATGGATTTGTAAACATCCTTTGTTTTTCAATAATATCATATTACACTGTCGGATTAAGTTCCAATTTTATTTTCACACACACACACACACACACACACACACACACACACACATATATATATATATATATATAAATATATAGAGAGAGAGAGAGAGAGAGAGAGAGAGAGAGAAAAGAGAGGAGAAGGCGGAGAAATAGAGAGGGAGAGAGAAAGAAGAGAGAAAGAGAAGAGAGAAGGGGAGAATAGAGAGGGAGAAGAGAGAGAGAGAGAGAGAGAGAGAGAGAGAAAGAGAGAGAGTTCCGGAGACCTGGTGAATGTGGTATACCTTTTATTTGCTAGTATTCATGGCTACACTCTGACCCGGAGTATTAGTACATGTTAGGGAACCATCTATGAGTCAATTCGATCTGTTTAAACTTATTTGTAATCGATAGGACCGTGCACAAAAGAAAATTTCCTAAGTAACAACTATAAAAGAAATGTAAATATGAAAATGAACGCGTAACCTCTTGGCATAAAATAACCCTAGATTGTTTGAAAAGTCGTTGAAGTCAATCAATCCTTCAAATTAAGACACCACTTTTGGTCCTGTCTTACACTTTATTAGGGGGGGGGTATGCTCCGTTGATAGGACGTAGAATTGGATGACTAAATAATTTGATGTGATAAATTCGTATGTGTATGGATGCCGATGAGATTTATTAATGTTTAATTGATTATTTAGGATTACTTTATACACGTGTCAAAGAATCGCATCTGCATCCAAGAGAAAGAGTTCAGAACCTGCTAACATTCGCAGTAGAAGGAGCACTTGTTTCTGGGCAACCGATAAGTCCCCCATCATCCCCTTGCATAATTCTCAAAGTTGGGAATGACTTCTTTGTGTCTTGCTGACAGAATTTGCTCGTTCTCGTCATATCGTGCGCATATCTGGTCTAGAAAAACTGAGACGTAACGCGTGCCGTCGTGTCTCACGTTCAGTACTTCTAGGCCGCCTTTGGAAGGGTGAAGGCAACAAATCTCGCGTCACAAGGGAAACAGTTGGCCTAGACCAGGGTTTTTCAAAGTGGTCTACATAATCAACTTAGAGGGGCTGCAAGTATTCGGGGTTTACAAGGGGTCTATGGAAACTACTAGGCCTTTTAGTAATTAGAAGAAATTAATTCCACAAGAATCCTGGAGAACATGCTCATGTTGATATATTTTCAAAAGTTTAAGCCCAATATTCATGAACTTATCAAAGGTCATCAGCTTCACCCATCACATTAGGAAATGGGTTTCCTTGGTAAGTTATTAAGATAGTATTAAATTTTCAGCTCTTTTTTACACGTTATGCTTACTTTACTGTTTAAGTTATGGTTATTTTGCAATTAAGTTTTACATAAACGTTTTTACAGAATTAATTAATTACATAATTGGTTGGAACAAAACAACTGCAAGGTGAATTTCATTGTACATTCATATCTATATATTTGTGTAGTTTAACGGTTTTGTTGTTTTTTTTATAATATATAAATAGACCTGCTATACCTAACAGGTACAACCACTCCGAGCCAGAGTGGACATTGGAGTAATGGCAATAAATGGTTATTCACCGCTTCCGATCTCCAGAACTAGTGCCTGACAATCGGATAAACTTTACTGTCATAAGCATGACGCTCTGGGTATGTATTTACCCAACCCGTTCGCCACAGGTAGGATGTGACACAAGATCGCAAGTATGGGACATGCAGCAAAGATCGACCTCATAAATGGATTACGAATGCATAACGAGTTCGATCCTCCCTAGATGCCGAATACTTGCAAACGTGTGTCATATCATACCCGTGGCAAAAGGATTGGATAAATATATACCCTGGACACACCCTTTTTAGGGTGGTCTTACGCTCTGCAGTGGAAACAGTTAACATAATCTAAATTTCCACAACTGGGCGGGTTTAATTGCAAAGAAGCTGCAGGGTTAAAGCGGGGCATAAGTAACCAGGCAGAATGAAAGATAGATAGTAACTGTGCTGTTACTTCTGCACCACCTCGAAGAATAAACACATTGAAAAGAAGTCTGCTTGTTTTCTAGTCACGTTTTCCAATCAGTAATTTAATTTTCCTATTTTTCTACTGAAGAATCAATGGAAATTCGTCATTAACATTTTAGTTACTTGTTTGTTTTTGTTTTTTGTTTGTTTTTTCTTCTATGTTGTCGCCTTGTTTAACAATACTGAATTAATAAAAGAATTAGAAAAAAAGCCTCCTTCCGTTGGCTTCAGTCTAAATCAGTATTTCATCAATTTTCAAACGCGTTTTTTTTACTTGTAAATAAAGTGCTTATGCATCTTTACATGATCTTAACAGATCAGTAGAAAAATATCCCGTTGCCCACGATGGGAATTTTAATGTTCTTCCTGATAAACTGGTGTGATACAAAATTGTAATTGAGGAATGGTTGATTGGTTGGCTGGCACATCTACCCTTATGGGTTAGTTTTGGTGTTTTTTTCCGGAGGGGGGCTATTGCATGTCAAGTCATTGGGTTATTTTATGCGGAATACATTTGGATTTTATTTATTCTTGAAGGGTACTTTATTTGTTTGAAACATATTCTTCTATTTTACCCATAAATGGGACCCTAAAAGATACTGCCAGTCAGGGTCAGAGTGTGCCTGGGAGCAATGGTGATAAGGGGGTGCTCCACATTCCCCAGATCTCCAGAACATATAGAGTTTGACGTCATTCCCAGGAAATGAAAACCCCTAGTCGCCGCCTTCTAGAATATATATGATAAAAAGAGTTGGGGGTTGCCATGAAGGCAATATTGTTGGGACAATCCTATAGGTGCTAGGGATTGACATGTCCAGCCGATTGATCGAACCATCCGTCTAGCCAGGGCCAAATTGGAGTGTTGCATTGTCATAGACTGATCAGCCACGAGAATTCCGTCCATAAGCATCACGGTTTGCCACTCACAGCCAACAGGTGGCCCCACTGAGGGGGGTGTTATCTCTCTGCAGAGTCGGTGTATTCGAAAGCGCCAGCTGACATGATTACCCAGTATAGGAGAGGAAAAAAATTGAATTCAAAATCCTGTTCAATACCGCTGTAAGATTCAATGTTATCATTGAAACAAACAAACTCCGACACGCTGTGTTGGACATAACATTTTATATATTAGACAGCACAGAAATAAGACATAAAATACAGATACAATGAAATACATGTACATGAACATACATTAAGGCATACAAGTACAATAAGAATGAACGCAACAGTAAAGATATAGGACTAAGGATAGTCCATGCAGTAAAATTCACTTACTAGTGATGGTGGGCAGAAGCCCCCACCGAGAAAGGGGTAGACAGGATCCTGCCCATGTGAGTTCGTTCGAGAAGAAGGACAAAAGAGGCAGCAGAGTTTGAACCTCGCGCTTAAATACCAGACCTCCCTGATGGTCGGTACGGAAACCCAGCGGGAAGATAACTCTTCCAGGCAAAGGGAAAATAATCCCAACAGCGCTAAAAATAGACCTTATGTTGCATCATTCTCGTGGAGAGGGATTGGGTAAATACATATGAGGTTGAATCTTACTTTTTTGGTTAATTTTCTACCCGGGGCCGAGAGTTGTGAGGCCGATAAGCATGGGAATCTCAGGCTTTTAACGGTTAAAATTTCATTTTCTGTCGGTCAGATTAAAAAGTAATTTTTCATTAAATTTAGGTCATTATTTTAGAAAGAAAGGAAGCAGAAATATTAATGAATACATATATGTGCAAGGGCGTACAAAATTGGTGACCCTTTGATGCAGGCATTTTAAGGTTATTGATTTACCCAAAATCCGTTAGAACTTCACTCAGCTTTCGGTCAATCTTCCTTTATATATAAACATTTTGATGAGAAATTTTGAACAGCAACATTCCTTCAATCAATAAAACAAAACTTTCTGTAACTAATACATATATATATATACATACAGACACAGACACAGACACAGACACACACACACAACACACACACACACACACACACACACACATATATATATATATATATAATATATATATATATATATATATATATATATATATATCAGGACGTTTATATGTTACATTATCCGATTTAAAAATCAAAAACCGGATAGAAAAATACAAGCACTGCAACGGTTATTTTGTAAATAATTAATTTTGCATATAACTAAAATATTTAAATTATTTACCATTTCTCAAAAGCGATATTAATGCATAAACCAAGTAATAGTTCATATTAGACTATTTCATAATGCGTCCGCCTAGAAACCACAAGGTTTCTGGTTCGATACCGGTCCTTGCCTAATTAGAGCATGATTAGAACAGCTTGGATCTCTTTGGTAAAGTAGGGAGCTGATGATAGATTTGGGGCACCACCTCAGACGCATAGACAATCTCCCCGGTCTAGCGCCAGTGAAAAGTAGATAGTCTCCCTCGCTACCGACTGATACCGACACAAGGCCACTCCGTCGACTTTAATTTAGGGTCAGGTTAGCTTAGTTGGTAGAGCAGTCGCCGACGAATCGCAAGTTTCTATGTTCGGTTCCATTCCTGCCAACAGCGTACAAGTAACACAATTGGGTAAACTGATCTATACTGTCTCTTCACAAATCAGCGCATGAGTAGCAAAGCTTGGATCTTTGCGGTAAAGAGGGGAGCTGATGGTAGGAGTAGCGCTCCACCTCAGTAAAAACAATCTCCGCTAGCGAAAAAGGGATAGACTCCCTCGCTGTCAGCCAGATACCGACAGTAGGCCACCCTAAAAAGAACATATTACAAATGGTATTTTATAATCATCTAACTCTTTGAACCCGTAAGTTTGATATTTGGGCTATATCACAATACACTGTAAGCATGATATTTCAATCTAAGCAAATTTTTTATTATACATCATTAGCGCAATATTTGCTATGACATGCAATTTCGGGTTAAGTGCTATTACTATACATCACAAGCCCAATATTTCAGATTAATCAATGTTTATCATACACTGTAATGTTACAATTTATGAGCAGTCATTAATTGTGAACGTATCTGTAGCTAAGAATTGAATTACGGTCTGATTTAAAATTACGGAGTCCATTGAAAATTACCGGTTATGGTTATAATCTTTGACCGCTTAGAAGGTGCGTGATTGGGCGCCATGAATAAGTTTTGCTTTTGATTTGACCCAGATTTCAAGGAGAGCAGACGCAATTGTCGGTTCATCCGAGTTCAGTCTCTCTCTGCGGCGGAATCAATCACGGGCTAATAAATAAAAGCTTGATCGAGTACAACCAACTCTGTTTTAATTGAATGTAAGAACAATGACTAGCTCAGTCCTGAACAACGAAGAACAACGAAAAAGAAGACCAGCCCTTAAATAGACGTCAGTCCAGGCAAGATGGCGACGAGACAACCTAGACGAAGAAGAAGAAGAAGCAGAAGCAACGAGTCAGTAACCAGCAACAAGTAGAAGTTACAAAGTAAGAACTATCCAAAACTCTTGTCACTAATCTATCACTCTCTCTCTCTCTCTCTCTCTCTCTCTCTCTCTCTCTCTCTCTCTCTCTATCATGCACGAGATGAACTCTCTACCGATTATATACACCCGAGTAAAAAGAGGGTATATAACAGTAAGCCCTATATTACAAACTAATGTTTTACTATAAGCCCGATTGTTAGCATTTGAATGTTATACACTGAGCGAGGAGAAATCTGGTCAATGCCAAAGTCTTTGTCTGTTATGCATATTGTGGTGGAGTAGGCAGACTACTCCTTCAAGAGGACTAGTCTAATGAATATTTAGTGGATAGCTTTCTGTGCTGATGTTGCATTATCGTGCAACGGAAGAGGAAGCTTCCGGCAAAAAGACCAAGAGAAAGATAAAAATATATATTTAAAAAAAAAGGAAGAACGGAAGAGAAGTCTTCCGGTCAAGAAGCAGGGAGAAGATGAAGAAATAGATAAAAGAAAAAAAGAAACAGAAGACACTTCTTCTGGTGAAG
The DNA here is from genome assembly GCA_023376005.1 of Doryteuthis pealeii. Classification (NCBI taxonomy): domain Eukaryota; kingdom Metazoa; phylum Mollusca; class Cephalopoda; order Myopsida; family Loliginidae; genus Doryteuthis; species Doryteuthis pealeii. Next base: position 123,836,826 of record CM042140.1, read on the forward strand.
AGGCGGAGATAAAGATAAAGAAATATGTATGTCCGGTATCAGATCAAACAATAAAAGTGCGTTGGCATATTTATTGCATAAAAAGGCCAGCGGATGAAGGGTCAAGTCGGTCCCCAGCGAGCAGCCGAGAAGGTAACCTCGTCGTCTCCCGTATCAAGCACCCTCGGAGGTTCATTGTGAACACGGCGCTCTTCACCATCCTACCCTCGGGCATTTCTAAATGAATACTCGTCACCCCTCACCACCCATACACCGACGGAAATAAAGACGGGTCATATTTATATATATATATGTCTGTGGTTTCATTTAAGTCCAGTTAAGCGGCAATACAACACTTGGAGAGCAGCTTAAAAGCATTTTAAGACAAATCGTATTTCACCTTAGTCGGCGTATTCAACCGTTTTACTGTATTTCTTATCGGAAATAAACCCTCTTGTTATTTTACATGTGTGCCGGCTTTCCCTTATTTCACAACACAACACATATCATGAACCGTCACACGCACCTACCCTACTCACCATTAAGTACGAATAAAAACAATATGTTTGTATTCTGGAATGTGTTTTCTTTCTTTTTCTTTTTCCTTCTTTGTTTGTTTGTTTGTTTGTTTTTTCTTTGTGAAGCTGAACAGAGGCTTGTACAGTTTCAACCACAATCTGTGACTGGTTGGTTGGTTGGTTGGTTGTTTACGTCATGTAAATATGTGTTGGGTTATTATATGCCAAAGACGTTTTCTAAACGAATTATTAGAAATATTTTTCATTAACATTGCATATCAATAAATTAGAAGAAATAACTTAACGTATATTGATAAACTGGTTTTTATGTTAGATTTTTCCTTAAATTCATTTATATCAACTTGTAGAAATAATTTTCATTAATTTCGAATAGTTTGTAGGCAAATATTTTTGTTTGGTTTGTTTCCTTTTTCATTGACTTCATGAGAATTAGAATTGGTATTAATAATTTCATTAACTTTACTAGTACAAAATTAAAAAAACTCCCCCCCACCCGGGTGATGTAAAATAGATTTTTGAAACATACTGCCTGAGGGGTGGGAGTAAAAAATTCAATGTCAGCGAGTTCGTACACTAAGTAAGTAAAATCGTCAAATTCATTAAAGGATTAAAAAATAAAACAATTTGAAATGTAAACTTTAAATATGTATTAAAAAAACAAACTATATATAGATATATAATACCAATCATGTATTTATTAAAACTTGTTTTCAAAAACAATGAGGACTGTATAATGTTGCATGTTCAAATTTTGAGTGTATTTATTCTGTTATGACGATTTTGGGTAATGTGACGTAAGCAGTGACGTAATTTTTGTTACAGACAAAAACCGGAAGCGAATCTCCATTATCAATAGAGATGTGTATTAATAGATTGATAAAAATAATTCTCATTAAATTCATGTGTATTAATAAATTTGGGGAAATAGTTTTCATTAACTTCATGTGTATTAATGAATTAGTAGAAATAATTTTCATACCCGATTTATTATTTACTTCATGTGTATCAATAAACTGGAAAGAAATAACTTTCATTAAGTTTCAAACTTTCATAATTTTCTTAAGTGAGGGTGATACTAATTTCCCTTAGAATGCCCCCTCCCCCCGCCAAATAAAAGACACTGGGAGAACAAGATATCGCAGGAAAAATCGATATAATCCAGACCACAGTACTGTTAAAACCACCAGTAGATACCAGAGGAAACTTGTTCTCAATTAGACTTCAGTGAAAAACCGCCAGTGAAAATATATTGTGAGTGAAAATAATATTTTAAGACATAGCAATTCTAGGCTATTCGAAGAGAAAGAAATGAACCAGTCAACCGCATAATAAGCAAATGCAGCAAACTGGTAAATAAGAAATATAAGAGCAGGTGTAATGCAATGACCTCACACTATCAACATCACCCGGTAAGCGGAAGTGTAGAGGAATTTGATTGACAGGTGTGAGTATATGTTATTTCGATTCAAAGAAGCTATGAGAAAGCGAGAGTTTTAGATTGGATTTCTTGGGCACTACAAGGCAGATATGTTCTTTTCTTTCCTGTTTAACGTCTTTTAGGAGCTTCAATGTTTTCCGTACAACATCTGTGGAGCTTCTTACTCTCGAGGAAATACAGTTTGGAAACTCACAAAGATAGCCGGCTAGAATTATTAACACACTTAAAAAATGTGTGAATCAAAAAGTAAAAACGTGCTTTTTGTTTGTAATAATAATGAGGTAAAGATGAAAGAAAAAGGAAAAGAGAATTGAAAAAACTCTGGAATATGAGGGTGAAAGTGATACCTATTGTAGTTGGTGCACTTGGAACAACCCCCAAAAGTTTAGAAAACAGACTACAGAAAGTAGAAATCAGAGAAGGAATCGAGACCATCCTGACAACAATATTGTTAAGATCGTCTAAAATAATCAGAAGAATCCTGGTAACCTGAGAAGACTTATTGTCTCTCAGACACTAGCGACCGACCATCAGCTGTCACTAGTGTAAAAAAAACCTCACAAGGAGTGTAATGATAATAACAGAAAATAACATAGTAATCAAAACATAGATACATGGAATGCATCACTCTATGCCTCGGGTAACAACACAGTGAGCGATTGTAAGAAAGCAAAGGTAAAACTGAAAACTAAATACAATAGCAACAAAAACAATAACAACAACAACAAAACAACAACAAAACAATAACAACAACAACAACAATAATAATAATAATAATAATAATAATAATAACCTGGACCTTGCCAGAGAATTGAAAAAGCTGTGGAATATGAGAGTGAAAGTGATACCAATTGTAGTTGGTGCACTTGGAACGGTACCAATAAACTTGGAAAAAAGACTGGGGGATCTAGAAATCAGGGGAAGAATTGAGACCATCCAGACTTCTGCACTGCTGCAATCGGCTAGAATACTCAGAAGAGTCCTGGAGACCAGAGGAGACTTGTTGTCACTCAAACTCCAGTGAAATACCATCAGCTAACGCTGATGTGGAAAACTCAAAAGGAGTGAAAATAATAATAATAATCGAAAATATAAACAAATACTTAGACCTTGCACGAGAACTAATAAAACTAGAACATGAAGGCGAATGTCATGCCACTTGTAATTGATGCCCTTGAAGCGGTCCCCAAAGGTCTGGAAAAGAATTTGGGTGAATTAGAAATCAGAGTAAGAATCGAGACCATCCAAACAACAGCACTGTTAAGATCAGCTAGAATGCGCGGAAGAGTTCTGAAGACCCGAGGAGACTTGCTGTCACTCAGCCTCCAGTTAACCACCAGCTTAGGTGGGTGTTAAAAAACAAAATGATGATGATGATGATGATGATGATGATTTTAAGTTCTAGAGACCTTTATAAAAAGATAAGTAACGTAATGGAAAGCCTTACCCTAAAATTAAGCACACTGTGACGTACACTTACGTCATGTGACGCCAAGTGATTAAAAAAAATGCGGTGACTCATCTACCCCCTTATCTCTTGATCGACTAAAAAATGCGAAGGTATCTGCTTCGTGAGATTCACGATCAATTTCAGCTTGAGACCCTTGTGACATACGAAAAGTGGTAAGCACATCTGGTCTGTCGTTACCTAGATATCTGCGTGCAGTTGCACGATGCCCTCCCCTGTTCATCACAGGAATTCATCACAGGAATGAGATATTATCATCAAGGAGGGAAGACAAAGAATTCGGTAGAAAGAGAGGCTTAAAGAGACAAGCTTTCTTTGCCCATCCAAAACAACAGAAAGAGAATTCAGATAATTGCTGGGAATAAGGAAAGTAATTAAACGCATTTAAATTTCCCAATCAAAATACACAAGAGGCGTTTAATAATCTAATTTACACAAACACACACACACACACACACATACACACACACATTATATACATCGTCAGTAAAAAAAAAAAAACTTTCTGAAGAAAAAGTTTTTTTAGAAGGTTTTTGAAATAGTTGGTATGGTATAAGAAAAGTGATGAAAAATGAACTGGGGACGTTTCATATCCATTCGTTGAATAAAAATCATTTTCTAGTATCCAAGTGTCTACAACTGATCTTTATATTTTTTCTGTTATCGTAGACACCTTGCACTGAGCTCATAATATGAGAAATATACAAGGTGTGTCAAAACAGTGTCGAGATGTTTTGTACTTTTTGACACACCTTGTATTCTGAAAAAATAACGTTCCATTCATTATTTTTTTCAGGATGCAAGGCGTGTCAAAAAGTTCAAAGTTTAAAGCTGTATTTACCAAGATAGAAATGAAGAATGAATGGAACGTCATTTTTTTCAGAATACAAGGTGTGTCAAAAAATACAAAAATTCTCGATACTTTTTGACACACCTTGTATGCCAAGCATGGGTGGAGCAATTTTCAAATTAGTTGTGACTGCTTGGTCCGGAATTTGGGTTAAATCGAACTTAACGGACTTAAATCCCACCATCGTATGTCACCCTGCCGAAAGAAAGATAATTACCAAAAATCAGGGAATTAACTGAATCTAATGAAATTTTTAATGTTGATACATTAAGAAATAAAAGATATAATGCATATTTAAAAACTTTCGCATTCTTTCAGGCCAGTTAACTTTGAACCACGTATCTTTGAGAATATGTGTTAAGCCTCAAAGAGTGGTGGAATTTAGGTCCGTTAAGTTCGATTTAACCGGAATTTGTTTAATTGGGTATTTATCTGTTACCCCAAATCTGTCCGTCCTATTTCAAAACGGTGTTTTGAGGATCATTTACATCAATAAAAGGAATATGACGTTAAAGACAATATGTTCGGGAGTATTTACTTTTCTAGTATAAGGTTTCGCCCATGTATAAGCGGTATTAGATACTGATTTGGGAAAATGTGTGAATGTTTGAAAATTATACTGGAAAAGATAAATTGGTTGTTTATGAAACGTAAACAGGAACACCAATTATTACAGAACAATAATAATGGTTTGTTATAATTCATGTGGCCATTTTAGGGCTGTGGGTGAAAGCAGTTTTACAGTGGAGATCCTTTGTGGCATGAAGTTTGATCCTTTCTTGAAGTAGAAAGATGTAGTATCAATTTTAATCCTTGTCAGCTGATTCGTGTTAAAGAATTGTATAATCCTCACCATTTGGTCCGTGCTTAGAGAGTTGTATAATCCTCATCAGTTCGTCTGTACATCCAGCGAGCCATTGGGCGACAATTTATCAACGCCTTTAAATAGTAGATTAAATATATGTTCGGACGTTTTGATTGTCCGATTCAGCCAATGCTGTATTTGAAGAGCGTATAAATTCAAGTTGTGATCTTCAGCACACCTTTTACTCAGAATAATCCAACAGGGTTGCTCTATAAAAGATAGATGCATGCTTTCCTCTCAATGAGAATTGTTACGATTCGTGTGGCCATTTTAGGGCTGTAGGTGAAAGCAGTTTTACCGTGGAGATCCCTTTGTGGCATAAAGTCTGATCCTTTCTTAAAGTAGAAAGATGTAGTATCAATCTTAATCCTTGTCAGCAAATTCGTGTTAAAGAATTGTACAATCCTTGTTAGTTGGTCTATGTTTAGAGAGTTGTATAATCCTTGTCAGTTTGTCTGTACATCCGGCGAGCAATTGTGAGACAATTTATCAACGCCTTTAAATAGTAAATCAAATACATGTTTTAGTGTTTTGATTGGCTGATTCAACCAACGCTGTTTTGGAAGAGTTTATGAATTCAAGTTGTGATCTTCAACACACCTTATACCAACAATAATGGAGGCGCGTCGTGTAACGGTTAGAGTCGTAGGAAATGGAATTGTCGACCCGAGTTCAATTTCTGGAGGAAGCTGTGTGCATTTCACATGGCACTAATACCCTTGGGAAAGGTATGAATCCAATTCTTCCTCCTCTATAAAAGATAAAGAACCCAGTTTTCCCAGTTTACTTGCACGAGTTTAATATATGGGATGTATTTCTATCGCATCCTGTGTTAATATATAATAGAAAATGGCACGTTTATCCTTGTACAGATGTAGCATGCTAACATATGGTTTTAGTATGAATCTATTTACTGTAATAGTTCTGTTATGATGGCATTACTTTTTTTTAAAGAAGAGAAATTTTGAGTTCATCTTGACCTTTGAAATCTTGCATCTATACATTTTGTTCAATTGTTTGTTCCCCCTTCAGTTGCAGACAGTTGACCATGGCTGAATAGACGCTGCGAGGAAAAAACTACTCCATCAAAAGACTGTCCTTGAGATTTCTTTATAGTCATTCCATCAGCAAGAATAATTGGAAATTGCCAACTTTTCATTACGAAAGGTAATCTGTCCCTTAGAGTAAGGTCATCAGGAAAGGTAACCTGTCCCTTAGAGTAAAATTATTTAGTAGCTAAAAGAAAAACAAAAACAACAAAAAACAAAAAAAAAAAAACAAAAGAAAAAACCCGAAACAATTTTAACAATACCGTTCTTATTGGTGATATTGACATTTTCTTTAGTCGACATAATATCTTATTCACCATACGTAAAAGTAAAAAAAAATGTTATTGCATTTTATTGAAATATTTTTTTTGAATTTTGTTTTATGTTTTTTTTTTCTATGAAATTAATATCTCAATACTAATTAAATAAAATATTAGTTAAAAACAGATCTGACTGGTGTCAGATTTTCAATTTTTAAAAATGATGCCTCTGTTGTTGAAATATACTGACGGGAAAATCATCATCATCATCATCATCATCATCATCATCATCATCAGGTCTCGCTGTCGGCATGGATTCTCTTTCTCACCCACCGTACCTATCGGTCATCGTTCGCGGTAGGTCCCCCACGCAGCATCCAGAATCCGCGCAGAGCTGATTGATGTGGGTTTTTTTTGGTCGGCTCATACTAGTGTGTACATGTGTAGGTGCCTATAGGAGAATGCCACTTATGAGTTTGTTCCATGTTTCTCCAAGAATGTTCAGTATGTTTTATTGGTCTCACCTGGATGGTTTGTGTAATCGGAGGAATGTAGCCGGATTGCCATTTTCTAGTGAAATGCAGCTTCCAAGATTTGTTCAGGACAGCACGTAGCATCCTTGTGTAGCTCCCATCAAGTTTTTCCTCTAAGCGTTTTGTTAGGGTCCAAGTGGTGTAGCTGCATAGTAGCACTGATACGGCTTGGAAAAATTATCGCTTTATCCTATCGGTGAGATCAGATTTCCATATGATAGATAATCTGTCAATAGCACTCCATGCCTTTCCTATGCGTAAATTGGCATCAATGAGATATTCCTACTTAGGTATGTGAACTGGCCTACTAATCTTAGAGGCTTAACATCTAGTTTGTAGATGTGCCCAGCTTCTTTAAACCACATTAACTCAGTTTTATCTGACTTCATATAGATGCCAATAACTCTTGCCTCCGTTTCCAGGCTATACAGCAATGATTATGCTTGTGCAGGTGTATGTTCTAGAAGCGTCAGATCATCTGCATAGTCCGAATCTGTAATAGTCTGAGCGGAAATGTCGCTGGCCTTTCGCATTTTTTAGGGTGAAGTT
>CM042140.1:123851855-123894355 GCA_023376005.1 Doryteuthis pealeii
CATTGCTGGAAGGAGAGTAGTTGGATGGATACCTTTCCGTTATGGGAAATGTAAATAGTTTCATCCGGAATTTGAACTTGGCTCAAACGAGTCTATATCCTACGACTGTGACCAATACATCACGTGCTTCCACTGGTTATTTTTATAGAAAATAGATACGGTGATCCAAGTTCATATACTTGAGGAGACTGTTTGGGTGTCTCATCGTGTTGCAATGGTTGGCAAACTAGTCTCACGGATTCATTACTAGTGAATAGCAAGTTACATCCTAGCTGGGAGCCCCATGGTTTTGACTTGGTATCACATCCTAACCGTGGCAAAAGGATTGGGTAAATACAATATAATTCCGAGAAATCCCAAGAACATACAGTTAGTTGTAAATTTAGTAAATGAGAAGACAAATCTGAATAAGAATTTTTGATACAGAATAACATTACGGCGGTTCTATTATAAATGTGGGTTTCTGGCACATCCTACCAGCGGCGAAAGGATTGGATGAATTCCTACTGAACGAGACTCTTTGCGTTTCATGTTTGTGCTAATGCCAATAGGAAATGCATGAATCCCTCTCTTCTCACGTAGTTATGGGTAAATAGTAGCGCAAACTGGAATCTTTAGCGTTAGTAAGGAAACCAGTGTATGTGAAGGAAAAAAACTTAATTCGAACCAAGGGACGTAGGGCTAGTAACTCCACTCTATAAAAAACCCTCCTTGCTACTAAACCGCAGCACCATCCCCAGAAGTCTAACAAAGGATGCTTATTGAACGGCAGCTGCGATAGGGCGCAGCGTCAAGGGGTGCAAAATCGCCCTTACCCAGTCATTGCATTGCTATAACATTTTTGCCATTGTAATAATGATTTATGCAAGCGTAGAATTTGAAATAGGATGGGTAGATGAATCTTTGAAAAATCAGAATCAGGATTTATTTGTGACTAGAAGGATCGTCGAGCCGAGTCCCTTGCTCCCCGGTTCACGACGTTGGTATTCGCTGGCCATCCCATATATGTTGCGAATACCACTCAGTCTTCTTCAAGGTCACAAGACACCTTTACATTACGTATATTTGGGTTTGTTAGAGGTGTTACCATTGACATTACTGAATAAATTCTATATCTAAGATGTAACATGGAACTTAATGGATGCTGCAATGAGCCTTTAACCGCGTTATAAAAAGATATAAATGAAGGGTTTATTGAATCTTATAACATATTTGCTGTGTTTCTCACTGACAGGAGAAACAACTGAAAACAAGGCCTTGTATCAAGATCATACAAAAACTTTCTCTTGTAGAATTTTACCAGGAATTCAGTGATAGTATTTATATTTATCCCAGAATTCATTACAGGTCACTAGTGACCAATTTATTGCCAGTAGAATGAGAAAATAGGAAAATAATGAATAGGTTAAGGAGAATATATATAATGAATTTTCAAATTTAATGAATTTCTATATCGAGCTTACTGTTTATTAGAACAATTTGCATTAATGATTACACTGTTAATTTTGCATCTCATTCCATTTCAAAAAGAATTATTATTGCTTTATTGGTAAATGTGGGTTAATATGCACAAACTTCCGTTGGAACATTTTCACAATAATTCCATCGAGCGATAAGTACTGTTTTCTAATGGTGCACAATATTAGATTTAAAAAGTGTGTCGAAATTAAAAGGCAGAACTATAAACAAGTGGATTCCCAGCCCCCACAAACAAAGCGCATCAGGATATGTTTGGCCCGTGCGAGGGGGAAGAGTATAGCGAGTGGCTACGGATATTCAAACTCGCTACCTCCTCGTAGCTGAGGTGCTGTTAGTAGAGACCCGTATGAAGTATATCGGAATTTGCATAAGCGCAGCCGAACGAGCAGAAATAAGACGGACTGTCGCTGACACAGGGAGTGAGGAAGAAAGTGTTTGGACGGCAAGTGAAATCTGACGACTGCTATTTGAAGTGAGAGTGGCGTGTTCGGTTGGGAAAGGAATTGCATTTCGTTTGCTGGAGAGACTTAGAAAGGATTGATATTATCTTTTGAATTTTTTGGACCTTTCAATAGAAAAAGCGTATACTTGAATGTAGTCGGATACTTTATAACACGCCAAGGGCGTCTCGTCGTGGTGTGATGATTCTGGAGCTCTGGAGTGTGAGTGGTACTCCTTCATCGTCATTACTCCCAGGTCAATTCTGACGCGGATTCGTAGTAACTGTTAGGTTTCTATAAATGGATTAAATAGAAAAATGAGTTTAAAAATGTGTTTAAAAATTGAGTTCAAAAAGAATTTGAATACCCATCAAGAATGAATAAAATAAAACCTCTTCAACATAAAATAACCCAACAAGGGTTGACATGCCGTAAAATCCAACCAAGCAACTAACTATTGATTAGCAAGTTTGATTCGTGCAGCATGCCCTATACTTGCGACATTGTGTCATATCCTAACGATGGGGAACGGGTTAGGTAAATACCTACTAAATTTAGCAAGACAGAAGACAAACCTGAATAAAAAATGTAAATACAGAATAACATCGCGAATGTTCTGTTTCAAATAAAAAGTTAATCAAAAGGTCCGGAGATCCCTTTATCGAAGATTCGTCAGATTCTACCCGCGGCGAACGGATTGGGTACATACTTACTATGCAACCCGACTAAAGCCAGGAACATTCAGCAGATTGTAAATTTAGTAACACTGAAGAAAAGCTCGAATAAAAAATGTTAATCCAGAATAACATTACGGCCATTCTGTATCAAATTAATAATGTTCATCAAAAGGTCCGGTGATCCCTTTTACGATAATTGAAAACGAGAGATATCCCAAGACAGAAATAATATAAAATGGTTATTAATAATAATTTAAAAGCAGTCCATCTTTTCTATGTAAGCGAGTGTAAATGAGCACAGTCACAAGTACCAATGGGAAATAAAATAATTACTTTGATAAATAATCCTTTCTACTAAAACTATTAATACTGTTACCCGTTTTACCGTTATATGGTGACACTTTACATCCAATCAACATTTTCTGAAAAATCTTTTTCTTTCTTTTCTTTTACTTTCTTGTTTGTATCTTTTTTATTTCTTATTTTCTTCCTTCTTTTCTTTCTTTTACTTTTGTTTTTTCTTCTTTCTTTCTTATTCTTTATTTCTGTTACTATTATTTCTTCATTTCTCTGTTATTTTTTTCTTTTTACTTTATTCTTTTTTTTCTTCTTTCTCCTTTTTCTCTTTTTTTACTTCTTTCTTTCTTTTTTATCTTCATCCTTTTTTCTTAATTTTCTTGTTTAAAAAATTTTTTTTTTCTTCTTTATCTCTTCTTTTAACTCTTTTATTTAATTATGTTTGTTCTGCCATTTCCTTTCTTTCTTTTACTATTTCCATCTTTTTATCTGCCCATTGTTTTTAATTTTTTCTGTCATTTTATTTTCTTCAATTCATTTATTGATTCTATTGTTTCTTTCTATCCTCTTTTTTCTATCCTCTTTCCTTTTCTATCCTCTTTTCTTTCTCCTTCTTCCAATTCCCGTTGCTTTCTATTCTTTTTCTCTTTCAACCTCTTTTTCTGTCAACCTCTTTTTCTTTTATCGTCTCATTCTTTCTACCCCTGTTTCCTTATCGTCTTTTTCTTTCTATCGTCTTTTTTCTTTCTGTCTCTTTTTCTTTTAACCTCTTGTTCCCCTCTCCTTCTTTCTACCCGTTTCTTTCTATCCTCGTTTTTTTTTCTACCTCTGTTTTCTAACTTTTTTATCTACCTCCTTTTCTTTACATCTTTTTTTTTCTACATCTTTTTCTTTCTACATCTTTTCTTTCCATCCTATTTTCTTTCTATTCTCTCCTTCTTTCAAACCCTGTTTCTTTCTATCACTGTTTCTTTCTATTCGCTCCTTTTCCTCCGTTTTCTTTCAACCTTTTACTCTTTTCCTCATTATTTTCTTTCTCCACAACGCATTCCCTTACATATTTTTCTTTTATCATTCCTAAATTTCATTTAAACTTATTTACTTGATTTTTCTATTTATTTATTTGTTAACTAGAATTTTCACTCTTTACCCACCACAACATAATAAGTCAACACATTCACAGACAAAAAACAAATTCACTGGCATCCAATTCCCTGTCTCTGACTTTCTCCACCCACTGCCCGTAACATTTCTACACGATCAGATGACAAACACTTAATGTTCAACCACTTGAAACAAATAAACCAAAAACCCTTCAACTGCCACGAATTACATAAGTCTGCGGTACATAATTCCAATTACTTACACTATACGAACTCAGTTAAGCAGAAACTCGATAAGTCTACTCTTCTGTAACTTCTCCCAGAAAAACAAATATTTCTTTCTTTTTTTTAAATCCAAGCCATCAAAATAAATAACGGAAATATAGGACAGGGTGGTTCACTACAATATATGCTGAATCTAAATACATATAACAATTAACTTAACAGAATGGATCGTATGACATTAAGTAATGATCAATAACATTTTTGATATTGAGTAACAATGGTTAATAAAATAACAATTAAAAACAACACCACTTGCAACTTTGGAAATTATAAAACGACACTCTCCATATTAAGACACAAGACGTAGTCATCGTAAATACATAAAATAAGATCTGTCCGATAAACGATTCTACATTTCAACAGACTGTAGAGTAGGTATTTACCAAACCCATTCGTAAGATGTGACACAAGGTCGCATCTATGGAGCATCCAGATTTATAAAACTCAAATGCTTGAGCTTTTCAAATTTCCGTCACATTATATACAATTCTTTAAAAATAAATTTGCTTCATTCATTGGCATCTGTATGATCTTCTTCTTGAGCAAATTATTACTCTGCTAATCGATATTAGATCTATGTTATTCACGATTTGGAATAACTGTAATGTCCGACCCCTCCTAACTCTGGCAGTGTGGTGACAACGTGGTAGTGTCAGTATGCCGTCCTAAACTCAAGTTCCTGGTCCTCCCAAAGGGGGTTGGTCTGACACTTACTGGTATTAGGGCCACAACCCGGCCAAAGGGGTTCTGGTGAAAATTCAAAGGGCGTCTCCATCATTGTCAGGAATTCAATGGCTTTTTGCGGACTTGTCACTGCGTCCGTGGAAAATCTGTGGCAAACAAGGTCATGTCCTTCCCTGACCGGGATATGCATATATATACGCTTGTGAGTGTCTTATTCCGTGTTACTCTTTTCGGGAATTCCCAAACAATTTTGTTCATTTGGGATCTGGTGATTTCGTCGGATACAGACGGATGCATCGGATGCAGTCGGCTCAACCGATCCCGGGTGAATCCCATTACAACAATAACAACAACAACATTCTATAATCTGTGATATTCCAAACGTTGTGAGACCACAGTGTGGTACTATTACATAACCACATTGACATTGCTTATATAATTAGTGAGAGTAAGAGTTCTTTGATTAGCGAATTCTTCAGTGATAGAGAGAGATATTAGAGAGATACAGATTAGAGACTTACTTGGTTAGAAGTTGGCCTTACTTTATCTTGTTGACATCTTTACTCTTCCAGTTGCCATGTTCCTGTTTAGTTGAGTTCTTCTAACTGCTTCCTCTTCTAAAAAGATGAATCTCAAAACTCACACCTCTCACTCCCCCTTTCTCTCCTTCGCCACGTACCATTCCTCGTCCAATTTAAACCTTGCCACGCGTCTATGCTGACATCATAATTTAATTTGTTTTCGTTCCAACACATAACACCACGCAAACTTTTCCGGGACTAATCAGGCTACTCAGAGATGGTTCCACGTCATGCCCATTGTGTAACATTCGTTCTTTCCTATCAAACCAAAATTCATGGCCATACTGAGTTTGTACATTAATTTGAACTAAATACATAACCCTTTCTTTTTTTCAACTTATTCGAGCCTTCATCCGAAATTCTTTTCACCCCACAGACCGGGCAAGCCTCATACCATTAATTCTAATTCTCATCCCCTTATTTTCATTTCTCGTCTCTTTCTGTCCAAGGCTTCAAAACATCATTTTCGGCTAATGCAATAATTTGGCTCTTCTGCCAACATCCATAATTCCGAGAGATATGCACATTTGTTCTCAACTGCGAGAGACAACTTTCCCTATTAGTTTTCAAGTTTTCAAATCCATTTTCAAGTTTTCAAATCCATTTTCAAGTTTTCAATCCATTTTCAAGTTTTCAATCCATTTTCAAGTTTTCAAATCCATTGCAACGTTTCAAATTCATTCCCTCATTTGTTTCCCAACTAGTACGGAATTTTCATCTAAGCAATCATGTGGGGGTAGCATTAAATCGCTGACAACGTATCCGAACACTATTTAAAAATACATCACCAAGTTACTACATTGCTATTTCATTCATAAAATTATTATTTACTATTAAAAATTCCGATGTGACTGACCGCAACCTTTGTTTTTAGATTTGATTGACATATTTCATAAACAATGTCTTCGCCATCATAATACCGTTCACGTGTTCAGCCATCAGGGAAACTCAATTCTTCTTCACCCACTCTCTCTCTCTCTGTCTCTGTCTCTGTCTCTGTCTCTGTCTCTCTCTCTCTCTCTCTCTCTCTCTCTCTCTCCTTTTTTCTCTTCTTATATCTATTTCTTTCTTTCCCTATTTTCATGCTTACTTCAGAATTCACTCTAGCAGTTCACACAAAAAATCCTTCTCCGGCAAATTTTACATACGTTGGTGAATACTTATCTCTGTTGATTCCAAACACTATCGAAACAAAAAAAACTATATATATATATATATATATATATATATATATATATATATATATATATAGTGAATTACTCATCGTAATAAAAATTCTTAAATCAGTAGCGTGCTCAAATACTCACCATTGGAGCAGGATAAGAACCCAAATAAATGTTTTCTCACTCCTCATGTCAATCTCATGATTATGAGTCTTTTTTAATGTCTGAGCTTAGACTTAGACAGAAAGCCAGAAGTATTAGGACCTCAATGAGGATCGAAACCACAACTAGCTAAATATAGCGTAAGGAGCTTTCCATAGTTATTGCGTTAGTTATTCAGTTGCCTGCCATCATCACCTCTGGTGTTTTTTTTTTTTCTCTATCAAAAAAGAAGACTGATGGAAAGTTGTCCACGATAACCCCCACGAAGATTATAAGTGTTCCATGCTGTGTGTAATGTCGTTCTCTCATTGGTTAATATCTAGTCCCGCCTACGTAACACCCATGAGAATATAACTTACTAATAGTCTGCAAGCCTCGTTAACCATTACACTACACATGGTGCAAAAATATTTAGCTTAGATGTGTTACAAGGTTGAATATATAAGACACCTGTTGACAATCAATCTCACGATTCAGTTGGAATTGATCCGTGCGACTAATTTTCCTCTTATTTCAAGGGAATCCCCGTAGCCTAGTGGCATACATTTTCCCATTTCTGGTATGTAGTGGCTTTTGTTGAAGATAAACAGTCAGCAAGTCATTTCAATACTCAGACGGGGGAGCTCCTGTGCCATAGTGGCAAACATGCTGGACAGGGACGTCGAAGTAATCCAGTCGAACTTCAGTTATACAATTACATTTACTTTCTGGCTAATACCACTTGGAAAGGTATGTACCCGCCTATCCCCCAGCATGGGTTAAATAGTACGACTAATGATTGTATGCAAGGATGTTTTTGCCATTAAATGATCCACGTAGGTTGATATGATATTAAACAAAACAAAACTACTATTTCACCACGACGGGGAACCCTAAAAACTAAACATAGCTGATATTTGGTACTAAGCCAATAATATCGGCTTTTTTCTCTTTGTCAAATGGCACATCAATATTCGTGGGATATCTAATACCAAACCCATCCTTGTAGAAGAACAGTACTGGTAACATTTAACCATGTTAGAATGTTTATACCATTAGCAATGGTATTAATCGAAAGTGAACGTAGTAGCACGAATGGAGTTTGAACTCGCTCATCATGATTGGCAGTCCAGCACGTTAACCACTACGCCACGTAGACCCCCACCCGCTATTGATATAAGGTGCCCGTTGAGAATCAATCTGACTATTCAATAGTAATTGATCTGCAGACTATCTTGATACGCCTTAGACTATGCGATGTGACTGCTGTCACCACTATTATATAAACTAGCAAACATATGCGCACACCGTCGGGTGCAAGTATTTAAATTATATTATAAATACCAAGGAAAGTAAATAAGAATGCATATAAGAAGATCACACTTATTTCTATTTTATTTCAATTGCATTATTAGTATGTTAATATAGATAATACTAACATTGATGATTGAGACGAGATTTAATCAAAAATAGAATTGTAGAGAATATGACCTAAATGACTAAGGTAATATCGATATATCTATCTATCAACCCCTCCGCACGAGCAGGATGTGACACAAGGTCAATTTCTTAAGCGGAGTTCAACAGGTTTGAATTCGGAGTTTTCCTTCTCCTAGACCGGTTGCCTAACCAAGGTTAAAGAGCCCAGTCCGCCCTACTATTTATCCATAGCTGGAGGGTGAGTAGGATTCTTTCCCAACTTTATTAGCGCTAAGTGAAATGCAGTTATCACGTCTAGGATTTGAACTCGGGGCGACGAGTCCATTTCTCAAGACGTTAACCATTACACCACGCGCTTCCTGGGGAATATCGATATGGGTTGTGTCGCAGTTTTGATTACAGACATAAAATAGGTGATATTAGTGATAATTGGATAAATGATTGACAGAGAAAATTATTTTGTAGGAAAAAAAGAAGCCTTTTGAAAATGTGAAGATTCCTTGTAGTTTATTCGGACAATAGCATCATTAAAATCAATAAAAATATTTAGGAGAGTGTTTGAATATTAATTGCTTTGTTTTGGTTTAGTTTCTTTGTTTAATTTCATATCAATTTCGTGGATCCTTTAATGCCAGAGGCATCCTTTTAAAAGAACAATAGTTGGGGGGGGGTCTTACCCTTCTGTGGGGGTTCAGTCGGCGTATTTTACAGCCCCAGACAACAGTGTGGATATTCAACACGTGTGCAAAACCTATTATATATATCTGATACATCGACAATATATTCATACTTGCTAAAAAGCTTGATGGAAGGGAGTTTTTGGACTCCATTCTTCAATTTACTTATGAATTCAGAATCGATAATGTCAAAATACCCTTCCTTGGTGTTTTTGTTGACTCAAACAATTATAAATCACCACCTCCGTTTATAAAAAAAATTACAAGCAATTAATTCTGACCCCTTAACTACCATATACTACTACAAAGATATAATAAAAATATATACTATATATATATATATATATAAAAATATATATATACTACTACAAAGATATAAGATAGCCGTAAAAAAACTTGATTAATCGATCCGAACTTAGCTTCTCCTCTCATGCACTATTCTACAAAGAATTAAGCAGCATTGAACAAACCATATTTAACGCATCATTGTGGGATGAGATGGTTCATACTTTTCCCAAGGGTTTTAGTCCGAAAATGATTGTAATACTGAACCTCTCTTACTACAATATCGCAGTTCAACATGGGTAGCACGTTCAGATCGTGTAAACATTACGCTACGGAACTCTCCCGATGAGCCTTAGTAAACTATTATAGCTGCAAGTGACTATACTTTCGTCTAATACTGATATTTTTCTCAATCAACTGGTTTTAATTACTCCAATCTCATATTAATAATTCAAGCATAATTAGTATGGTTATTATTCCGGAAGTGAATGTAAGAGCGAGATTCGAGGTTCAAACTCGCTTACTACGAAGTCGCAGTTCAGAAAGTTAGCCACTACGCCACAAAAAAACTCCCTCTCCCGTTTGCGTATTCAGAATCACTGTGAAAATTTATGAGAACGTAAAAAAATAAAGCCGGCGGAGTGGCCCATTGTCGGTATCAGCCGAACAGCGAGGAAGATTATCTCCTTTTTGCTTGCACTATTCCAGGGAGATTTTTTTTTGTTGCTGAGTTGGAGCGCCATACCTACTGTCAGCTCGTTAGCGAATTGGCGAGAACCTGTACCGAATACAGAACGTTTCAATTCCTAGGTGATTGCTCTACTGACTGACGTCTAAGTAATCAAAAGAGCGGCATCAAAAGGATTTGCATCATTTGATGTTTTTCTTTGATTCCTATATGTTAAAATCTAAGAAAAACACGTCACAGTCGATTTGTTTTCACTGTTTATTAGCGTTTATTAAAAAAAAGAACTTGCATAGAAACTCTTAAAACTTGTAAATATTGATGCCGTTTTAGCTCAGTCGGTAGTGCGCCCGGCTAGGAACTACAAAGTTCTGGTTTGATACTGGCCCTCGCCAACTCAGCGTATGATTAGCACAGAGAACTGTGTGGTAAAGTAAAGAGCTGATGGTATCAGACGCAAAGACAATCTCCTTACTCTAGCGCTAGTAAAAAGAGGATAGACTCCTTCGCTGTCTGACTGATACCGTATTTAGGCCACTCTGACGATGACTTTATATAGTGTTGCACTCTATCTGATAAGTGTTAAGTTCGATACCTTTGAGAACATTTTT
Organism: Doryteuthis pealeii; assembly: GCA_023376005.1. NCBI lineage: Eukaryota > Metazoa > Mollusca > Cephalopoda > Myopsida > Loliginidae > Doryteuthis > Doryteuthis pealeii. The sequence continues at coordinate 123,862,404 of CM042140.1, forward strand.
AGAATTGATTATTTTACAATTTAACAAGCACACGTCCAACTATGAGACATCTATTCATGCAGTGTGTGAATATACATCTTATATCCAATTAATATGAGACTATAAAACTATATCGATTCGGTGGCTATGCAACATTGCATATGGAAGCACCCCTGTTGGCTGACCCGAGAAAAAATGACTCATACCTCTGTAGGCGCACTGGATAACATCTATATACCAAGGGCGATGACTGATAGGGGTAAAAAGTGCAAACCATGTGAAATTTACAGAATTATGTGTATTTACGGAGGCTAATGTTTTAGTCAAAAATATTTACAATCGGGATAAATATGAGTTTGTCACCATGAGCCTGAGTCGAAAAGACAGTAGATGGAGTGGAAACTCACTGATTCTTCGGTAAAAAAAAGTTCCGGAGCTGTGCTTAGTAAGAAAGACCATGGTACATGAAAGGACATTGTACATGAAAGGTACTACATGGTATGGTACATGGTACATGAAAGGACCTATCACTATTAATTTCCTTGATAAAGATCCAACTATGAACAGAGCTTCCTATTGCCAACACCTGAACCAATATTCACCTTATCTAATGAATGACCGTCGTACAATATATATATATATATATATATATATATATATATATGCTCCCATAAATTTGGTAATGAGCTCTCTAATTGGTAATTTAAATTAACTCTCACTACTAAGCAAATAAGCAATGATCATTTCTCCGGAAATTTGATCTCTCAGTGACCGAATGATACATACATTCGTATGTATTTAATAGTTTAAAAACACCAGTTCCCGCATCAGCTGTCAGTGGGCGAGGGGATAAGACATCGGACTACCATGCGGTCAGTCTGAGTTCGAACCCTACCCAAGGATAGTTGTGTCTAGCCACACTGAAGAGGCATGATATGCCGAAACACGTGTCTGTGGATGACTTATTAATTATTAATATTATTAATATATATATATATATATATATATATATATATGTGTTGTGTGAGAGAGAGAGAGAGAGAGAGAGAGAGAGAGAGAGAGAGAGAGAGAGAGAGAGTGTTTGGGCAGCATTCTTTCATTTATCATGTAGAATTAAACAAAAGACACATCTGTTTAACAATTTTATTTTGATCAAAGAAAAAAAAACTCCAAATACTAGAAGCTCTATACATAAAACAATACAAACCATCCTTAAACAAATTAATTTGCAAGGCAGTACACACATTTAAAAATGCTTAAGACTCCTTTCTCATCAATTCTTCTCCTTCCAGCCTCCACATAAATATAATTAAAAAAATGGAACACATCACCCCTGATGATGGCACTTCGAAGTGCCGAAAGTACTCGGAAACCTGAACTTTGATGTACTAATCCACGAATTCCACCCAAATATTAAAAATTTGGCCAGAAAACTCGAAAAGATCAAAAATAAAATTGTTAAACAGGAGATGTGTCTTTTGTTTAATTCTCTATATATATATATATATGGTGGACTCTCCTATCGATAACGATAGATGAGGGTCCGCAGTGAGTGATTTGATACCTCCCATGTTGTTCATGCTGTCAAGAAGGCATTTTATGTTTCCTCGAGTGTGACAGCAGCCCAGCCCTGCTGCGAGCCATGAAGCCACACTGACAAACGAAATGATCCAAGGCAGGAGTTAAATGTTTTTCTTTCAAAGTTTTGCGGAGCCGATCTCTATGCTTCAGTCTATTTTCTTCAAAGCTTTTTAGTTTAGCGAAACAGGCCTTACGCCATTCCTTCCGATCCGATGCTAGATTTCCCAAGCACTCAGGTCAATATCGAGGCGTTTCAAATTGTCCTTCAATTTGTCCTTGTAGCGTAAGAGAGGACGTCCAATGGAACGCTTAGCATTTGTTAGTTGCCCGTATAAAAACTTCTTTGAAAGCCTGTTCTCATTCATACGGACAATGCCCCACAAGTTGATAGTTTCAATGCCAGCAATATCACATCTTTTAAAATTGTGCTGTTTTTTACTTTGCATCCCATTATACCGCAAATGACACGAAGACAACGCATGTGAAATGCGTCAAGTTGGTTTATGTGCTAAAATGTCCAAGCTTCAGCACCATACAGTAAAGTAGAAAGCACGACTGCTCTGTAGATGTTAATTTTTATTTTAAAGATACATCTTTGGTACTCCATAAACGATGTTTTAGATTGCCGAATGCAGTGCTAGCTTTACCTATTCTGGAATGGATTTTTTGTCCATTTTCCATCGATGTGACTGTTGATCCAAGATATTTAAATGTGTGTCAACAATCTTCAATGCTTTTCCATCAATGAAGACAGATTTACAAGACGTGGATTGCAAGCTGCGGGCTGGTATAGTAGTTCATTTTTTAATACTGATTGTAAGTCCAAATGCTGTTGATGTCTCAGAGAATTGATGGTCTGGATGTCTTTTAGGCTGTGTGCTAATAGAACGGCATCGTCTGCAAAGAGAAGATCACGTACTAGCTGCAAGGAAATTTTTGACCTAGCTTTAAAACGTTGTTGATTGTATAGGCCACCTTGTTCTAAATTCACATTTATTCCTTCGCTTAGATCTGAGAATGCTTTCTCGAGCATAGCAGGAAAAAAACAATGTAAATAGAAGTGGAGCAAGAACAGCCTTGCTTAGTACCGTTTGAGACAGAAAAGGTACTGGATTGCTCGCTACATGATCTCACAGAAGCCCTCATTCCTTCATGCAAAGAGATGGTGATCTGAAGCATCTTATTTGGGACTCCGAATTTTGACAATACTTTCCACAGAGCAGTCCGGGACACAGTGTCAAAGGCTTTTGTGAAATCCACAAAAACTATGAATAAGTCTTTGTTTTGCTCTCAAGCCTTCTCCTGAGCCTGTCGAAGACAGAAAATCATATCTGTTGTTCCTCTACCTGAGCGAAAACCGCACTGAGTTTCTGGTAGTGCTGATCCTGAGACAAAGTCATTAAGCCTGTTAAGGATACGACTAAGGATTTTGCCAGCAACCGAGAGAAGAGATATTCCTCTGTGGTTGTCACAGTCATATTTACTTCCTTTGTTCTTGTATAAATGGACAATTGATGCGTCCTTAAATTGTTGCGGGACTTCATCCTTGTCCCACACAAGGTTGAAGAATTTGCAGAGCCTGTGTGTCAAAAGATTGGTTCCACGTTTATACAATTCTGCTGAAATTCCATCTTCGCCAGGTGCTTTTCCATTTGAAAGTTGTTTGATAGCTTTCTTCACCTCAAGTATTGACATGTTTGCAGATAGGGATTGTACAACAGGTCTCTGGGAAGATTGTCTATTACATGAGTATCGAAAGAAGATTTTCTGGTTCAGGACTGTAGAAAAATGTTCCGCCCAACGTTTGACAATATCACTTTTGTCAGTCAAGAGAATGTTATCCACTGACATAATTGGTAATAGACCATTGGAAATTGGGCCAAAAACACCCTTTAGATTTTGATAGAATGATTTAAGATCATGTTTGTCATATATAATATATATATATATATATATATATATATATATATATATATATATACATTTGCGCGTGTGTGTGTGTAAATGAGAAAAATGGAAGTGAATGCGACAATTATTTTGAAAGATAAATGGAAAGAAAATGTTGTATGGGAAAAAAATTGTTTATTGAAATGCCGACACGTGTTTTGGCCAAGTGTTTGTCCTTGTATGGATAGTATCCTATTTAGTATCATTTTAAATACAAAAATATTAACAATAGAAAAACATGAAATTTAAGTATACAAAAAACGGCTTTACACATCCACATTTTCTGAATTCACACAATTTTATTTTCAAAAATTAAAAATATCCTGCCCCGGAGAAGATCGTTTTTGTGTACTCAAATTTTATGTTTCTCTATTATTATTATTATTATTATTATTATTATTATTATTATTATTATTATTATTATTATTATTTTATTTCATATTTAAAATAATACTCTATAGTATACTTTGTATACAAGGACAAACTCTTGGTCGAAATATGTGTCGGCATTTCAATATATAAATCTTTATCCATGCAACGTTTTCTTTCGATTTATCTTTCAACATATCAATAAAATCATATTACATCAGAGAATTCGTTACATTCTATTTCATCATGTTTTTAAACAATACACACATTTTTCTTATTTAAAAAAATGTGACAAAAATGTACTTTGGCGGAGCTTGAACGGATTCAGGACATTTTAGTTCATTTTAAAAGGGAAATATTGATTCAATAGAAAAAGAAAGAGACTTATGAACGGAACGAATTAAACTAGTAAGTCAAGATGCCACTATATATATAGTAAAAGTAAGCCACACTGATGAAAAGTAAACTTCGAAACACGTCGTGTGTGTGGATACCTATAATATATATATATATATATATATATATATATATATATATATATTATAAAGATAAAGGTTGCTTACCGGTGAAAATGGGCACGATCATTGAAGGTGCAAAATTCAGGGGTTAATTCAGCGATATAACAAATGCAAAGTGCTCAATACGAGTAGAGAAAATTTATAACATCTTATTCAGTGAACACACGTGCAATCGGCTGCAATTAATCGGTACCTCGATTAATTCAGTGGATTTAACCCTGAAGATCTTTATGGTGAAACTCGAGTAGGTTTCTTTTATATCCATTTTTTATAACATATATATATATATATATATATATATATATATATATATATATTATAAAATGGGTACAAGAGATAACCTACTCGAGTTTTCACCATAAGGATCACCGGTGTGAGAACATTTAAATCGAAAACCAGCGTCCCTCATAGCAAACAGTGTAATGCAATGAACACACACGTGTAATTGACTGCAATTAATCGGTATCTCGATTAATTCAGTGGATTTAACCCTGAAGATCCTTATGGTGAAACTCGAGTAGGTTACCTCTTGTACCCATTTTATAATAAATTTGTTCTACTTACGTATTGAGCACTTTGTATTTGTTATATCGCTGGCTTACCCCACTGAATGCTGCACCATTTAACCATCGTGACCATATTCACCGATAAGTCACCTTTTCCATTATATATATATATATTTATATACGGGAATAAAATGAGGAATAACATTCGACAGTATGTAGAAAATAGAAAAACTGATTAATGCCCTTTCTTTATACACAACGAACAATTCTCTCATTTTTGGAAGTCATCCACCATCACCACACAACATTTTATCTACCTCAAATCCTGATAAAGATTGTCAAACGTTTTAATGTCATCTTCACCATCAAGAATAAAACTCATCTTTTGGAATACGTCATATATATATATATATATATATATATATATATATATATATATATATATATATATGTGTGTGTGTGTGTGTGTGTGTGCGTGTGTGTGAAGAAAAGGAAGTGAATCCGACAGTATGTAATGTATTAAGAAAATTGAAAAAAAAACAGGTTTAAATAAGTTGAGTGGTAAGTTTATTGGCCGATACTGCAGGGTTTCGATCTATTAATTAGATCATCTTCAGGGCATTTGCTGGTATATGGAAGGTGATAAAAAATTTATCATATATACATATCTAAAAAAATTTATCATATATAAAAAAAATTATCATATATAAAAAAATTATCATATATATATATATATATATATATATATATATATATATATAAAATACGCTTTCCGTATAGACCTTTATGGAAATAATTATAAATTGTGTTTACGACGACACAAGTTTGAATATTTGTGTAGAAAAAATGAATTAGAAGATTGCGTTGCACTTGTTCGTTAAGTGTAAATGACCTTTTTAAGCGGAATCGAATATATATATATATATATATATATATATATATATATATATATATATATATAAATTGTAGCAGCCAGAGGCAAGTCTATGGTGCAGAGTTCCATAAACTAATAAAGTTGCTCTTACGTACAATTGAAATTCTCTGGTGTAACCTCTTCAATCTCAGATATATGAAAAATAAATTCCATACACAGGGAATCGTGGTCTAGACTAATTTTGATACTTCAATCTTACTAATCTAATCCTGTAGTCACATTTACATATGGAGGTGCCGCTATCCTTTGGGACCTCATGAGGATAAATAAAATTGGTTAGGTGAGTTCAAGTTGTAGGAATGATATTGGGAAAGCTATTATCTTTTCCCAGATTTAGGTTAATTAGCAGGCAGAATGAAATCCCTTTTATATTGTTTGTCAACCAGTCTATGGGAATGCAATAATTTAAGCCTCTACGTTCGTTGGTCATACATACGCATCGAAATGAGCGCTTAGCGTAATGGATATCGTCGTAGAAAATGTCCTGACTACTAATGTCCTTGGGAAAGGCATGAATTCATTAATTCTCCCTCAACCAGCTATGAGTAAATAGAGAGGCAAACTGGCTTCATTAGCCTTGGTATGAGAAAGAGTAATGGGGAAAGAAATCTCTGAATTCAAACTAGTTGCACTTCGCTTAATAAATAACCTTGTGTCACATCCTACTAGTGACGGAGATGTTTAGTAAATAGTTGCATTCTTATTGGTCCCCTAACATGGTGTCCTGGGCATGAATAGCCCGACAGAGCTATCCAGGTGCACAATTGGTTTGAATTCACTTTCTTTTATCCTAAAACAGTTGCTATAATAAAGGAGGGAGAATAGTTGCCGGCATTCCTCTTAGAAGGGTGATAGCGCTATGGGAAATGCAAAAAGGCACGTTCAGTATTTGAAATCTGGGACCGAATCCACTCTCTAAGATGATAACCGTTACACTACATCTGCTTCCAGAACATACTTACATACTGATGTAGTGAATTCTAGGGACATATTTGATGTGGGAATCTCTGTGTCATTCTAAATTTTTCAATTCTTTTTTCTGGGGGAATTTGACGGAAGAGCACATTGAACGTATGTATTAACCAACACGTCCGTCACGGGTAGGTTGTGAAACAAGGTCAATTTCGTTTTAAATTTTGAGTTTTTCAAGGCGAAAGAGCACTGTCTGTCCTACCATTTTTTTTTAGGGAAAAGGAGATGGTCTCATGCATTTCCCAAGGGGCTTAGCATGAAAATGAAACACAAACAGCCTCGTCTAGGAATTGAACTCGACTCAGCCTGTCCGTTTCCCAAGAAGATAACCATTACGCCACGCGTACGTTTTACGATAACCTCATGCAATTCTTAAAATGCGAAGATCTTTTTTCCATTGAATAAATACATTTTCTTCTTTATTCTTTATTCTTTCGTTTTTCTTCAACCTTGTTTTGGCAACTCCGATGACAATACCAGTACTAAACCGTATGAGGCTTCCTCATTCCCCTAGAGAACCTGCCGCACAGAGAGAGAGAGAGAGAGAGAGAGAGAGAGAGAGAGAGGCCACAGACAGACAGACAGACACAGTTAGTGGCAACTGCCTGTCTTTTGTAAAACCTCGCCATGGTCCGATCCCGGAGAGAAAGCAAAAAGTTATAGAGGCAGATCCATATAGTCTCAGGAGTTCACCAGATGCAACAGAATAACCGATTGAATAAATTTAGTTCCGCTGCGATAAGAGACAACTGTTTTCTATGTGCATTGAATTGTTTTACCAATCAATTAACTCTTTTCCTGACCCAAACACACTGCAGCGGATTCGGCATTGAACTCAGGAACTAAGCCATTTGTACTCTTACCACCCCAATAAGGTTAGGCAGACAGCCAACACTGGTTGATTGTTCTGACAATCTGGAATCGATAATTCTGGTTGGGCCGAAAACTTTTTACCATACGTTATATATATATATATATATATATATATATATATATATATATCCATTCACACACATAATGTGTATGTGTGTGTACAGTAATGTATCACTTTTCTCGTAATTATGAACTCTCTGATTAATTTTCCACTTTAATATATATGTGTGTGTATATATATATATATATATATATATATATATATATATTAGAACATTAGTAGAATATAGACAATTTTCATAATTTTTCTTAGTAAATTTTCTTTCATCATCATCATCATCATCATCTCTGTTCACGTAAATTGGTTTAGTTGTGTGGGTGCTATTCATCTTTTGAGCATTAATAGCCAAGTGGATTTCATCTCTCTTCGAGTCTACAACTGGTTTGATTTCTGAGTTTTTTTTCTTTAAGAGAAAGGGCAGTTGCCTTACCAAGATTAAAAACTATAGTCTGCCCTATCCTTTATCAATTACTGGAGGGAGAATAGTTGAATTCAGTCCTTTCCTATACGTGCTACGTGAAATGCAGACAGCCTTGTACAGGATTTGAATTCGGGTAGACAAGTCCACTTTCTAAGAAAATTTCACTATAAAGAGACAATTAGAAGTAGATAATGAAAGTTATTATCTGCAATTCTAGAATCATGACAATTGTTTCAAATTGGGAAATCTCGTATTCGTTATGTCTCTGAAATTCCAAAGAGATTATGCAGAAAATATGTTTAAAGACATTTTTAAAATTATCTACTTGGAAGCAGATGTTGATACAATGATTTGTTGAGAGAGCACTCAGAGAATCCTAAATAAAATAGATTTGAAAAATAGAATACTGATAATGATTGATTAAAATGAGCATTTCCAATGCAATACTGAATTTATTCGAATGTATTGAGAGAATTTTTTTTAATTTGAAAATTATCAATTTTACTTCAAGTATTTAAAAATTGAATTTTAAAGTAAAACTTAAAAAAATATGAAAATTTAAATTTGAATATTTTTTAATTAAAACTTTAAAATTCAAATTTTTAAATACTTGAAGTAAAATTGATAATTTTCAAATAAAATATGTTGGGTTAATACATACGTTAAGTGTGTTGGTGAAAAGTTTTAATTTTTGACTCAAAACTCAGCAATTTATTTAAAAAGTGATGATGAATAGATGTCTGGCTTGATACTCTTTTAACCAATTCTCGGGGTGGGGAGCGATGAGCCTGTTCAATACTTATTTGTCACTACTTAAACAACAGTAGGTACTATAAGCAATCTGAGTCGTTTGTATATCAAATTGATTTGATTCGGCATTAAATGATATGAAAAGGGTTGATATGCCTAAAACAAAACAACCAAAAAACCAATCAATTTGTTGTATACTCTTCTTTACTTCTATTATTCCTCTTCTGCTCATCTTTGGTATCTTACGTTCTTCTAGCGTCTGGACTTCTCTATGCTTCCATTTCTCTGTTCTTACTGGTTGGTCGTACTTGATTCATTTCTTCTTCTAGATCAATCTTGTTGCCAAGGCATTCATCAACCACAAAACCATATTATTTATGTAAGCTTTTATTTACTTAACTAAACATTTCATGTAACTAACATAACGCACGTGTGCAGTGAGCTTCAGCTAAGGCAGAAAGACCTTATCTGCCGACATCCAAGCTGAAAACTGTGAGCCAACCAGGTCCCACGTGACTTCACGTATTTCGCGGGCTTTCTGTAATATTCGATGGAAAGTCCCGCCCGTGATATGAAAAGGGGCCATCCCTTCAGAAATACATGGGGTTGACAATAATCTATGCATAGATTATGTAACAAAATTGCGCATGGGCAGCATCCTTCAGACTTACCCGACCTACCTCTGTGCATCTTATTTATGGTTTTCTACTATAAATAATTATCTAATGATTATAATTTAAAGATGTGATAGGCATTTTTTTAATTCGATAGCGCGGTTTCATATGCTATAAAAGAAGAGATTTAAAGAAGCTTCTACCAATAAGAAGCTCGCAGGAATAAGGTTATTGAGTGCCACGGAGATTATCTTTCATTGTTTATTTCTGTTTTCCTAAGTATACGTTTAGTCTCGATACTTTTATTGACATAGATCGTATCTTCATTTAGGTAGACTGACGGGTACACCCCGGGAGAATCGAACTCAACACACTGAAACCGGTCAGCACTTTTAGCTCATTAATAATCTCTCTCTCTCTCTCTCTCTCTCTCTCTCTCTCTCTCTCTCTCTCTCTCTCTCTCTCTGCGCATGCTGGATGCGGTGCGAAAGACCTGCCAGGATCGATAGGGACGGGTGGAGAAGAAGACTGATAGGAATTCGAGTTGTCAACAGGATATGATGATGATGATGATGATGATGATGATGATGATGATGAAAACCTCGCTCTCCTTTAAGAGCATGGGAATATTTACGACAAGTGATCTTATAGAAGTAAATTTTAACAAAAGAAAAAACGTTTTTGTAGTATGGCTTCGCCGTGGACATGTGTCTCATGATAAAACCATCTTTTTTTTTTTGGCGAACAACACCAATCAATGTTCAATCAATTAGTTTATTTCCCTCAAGAAACCTCCATAAAATTTAACCAAAAGAGTGTCAAAATAAAACCGCCGATTTTGCATGAAATTCTTTTGCCTAAAAATGAAAACTTTACAATCGATTTTTATTTTTTATTCACCTCCTATTAATGCAATAGAGGTCTGGTTTCTTTGGTTAACAGCACATGAAGTATTTATTTAACTCTTTGCGTACTTTAAACCGTTCATAGCGGCTCTCCCATTACTGTAATCCTGTCGTAAACCGCTGTTGGTGGCTCTCGCACGTGTCACATGTTAACACTATAAAATCACTACGTGAACACCCCTGCAATCTTTTGTTTTGTCTGTTAACCAGCCTTGGTTTTGTTTGGTTTGGTTTGTTTTTGTTTTACAGCATATCAACCCAGTGGGTTATTTAATGCCGATAAAGTTTTAAAATAAATAAATTCTTAATGGATAATACAATTTTGTTTATCAACTCATGTTTTTCTATTCAAACCATAGATGGGACCCTAACAGGTACTACCACTCGGGTCAGAGTGGACCAGGGAGTAATGGTGATGAAGGGGTGCTCCACATTCCCCAAACCTCCAAAACTGGAACCTCACCATCAGATAGAGTTTAACGTCATTCCCAGGACATGGAGACCGTCAGTCACCGCCTTCTCGCACCCATATGATAAAAAGGGGTTGGGCCCATAAGGGCAATAGGGTTGGGAAAATCATATAGGTGCTAGGGCTTGGCGTGACCGACCTTGGGACTGCTACTTAATCCTTTTGCAATAGTGAATATAATACAGGTAGAAATGACCAACTTTGGTACAACCGTGGGGAAATTTGTTAGACAAATAGTTAATGACAAAGCCGTCTTTGTAGAAAACAGCAGTTGGATGGGATAAAAGGGTTATATTACAGCACCCTCTAGCATACTCACCAGACCTGCCTGCCCAAAACTTTTTATTGTTACCAAAACTAAGAATTTATTTCAAGGTTAGACATCTGATTAAGTAATAGACATTAAAAGATATGCAACGGTATAGCATCCCACTAAATGAAAATAGAAAGTATAGAATTGCTTCGACCAGTTGAAAGCTCACGGGAATAAATCTAAGTGGAATATTTTAAAGAAGATTAATGTGTATAATTATGTTTATTTCTGTCATGATAGATACGCGTTGAATTGTTAGTGCAAAGTAATTCCTGATTATAACTGTCAACTATAAATAAACTTTTTGGAGAGACCTCGTGACGCAGATAACGTTGGACTGCGGCATCATAGTAAGCGAACTTCAGTCACGCTATTATGTTCAAATTCGGACAATACCCTTGGGAAACCCCTCAACTACCGTTAAATAGTACCACACTGTTCTTCTAGAAGGATGGGTTATCATTAAATAACCCCCGAAGTGTGATATGCCATTAAATAATGAAACCAAACTGAACCAAACGAAATCTTTCACTGACCGACTGCTATTTTTCAAAGAATATCAACAAATTCCTGAGCGAGAAGATATTCAATGATTAGCCAGACCGCCCTGTCGGCTGGGGCGTTAGAATGCACCGACTGCACCTCTGCAGAGGGGTAAGACTCCCCCAATGGGGCCACCTGTTGGCCGTGGGTGGCGACCCGTGATGCTTAAGGATGGAGCCCAGGTGGATGAGCAGTTCATGACATGCAATACTCACTTTAGTTATCTTGGGCTAGACGGGCGGTCAATCGGCTGGTCACGTCAAGCCCTAGCACCTATATGATTTTCCCAACCCTATTGCCCTCATAGCAAGCCCAACCCTTTTTATCATATGGGTGCTAGAAGGTGGTGGTTGCGGGTCTACATGTCCTGGGAATGACGTTAAACTCTATCTGATGGTGAGGTTCCAGTTTTGAAGGTTTGAGGGAATGTGGAGCACCCTTTCATCACCATTGCTCCCTGGTCCACTCTGACCCGGAGTGGTAGTACCTGTTAGGGTCCCATCTATGGGTTAAATAGAAAAATGTATTTTAAAAAAAATTGTATTATCATTAAGAATTGATTTATTTCAAAACTTTATCGACATTAACCCACTGAGGTTGATATGCCGTAAAACAAAACAAACCAAACCTAAACAGCCAGAGAAAATGAAATAAAAAGGAGGATGTATATTCAATAAATCTCGTATATCATTATTTCCTTTTCATGTATTACCTTATTGTGTAGCCCAAGAGTTGACTGATTGAGTCCCGATTTCAACACCATCATATAATCCTCTATTATGACCTTTTTGCCTAACGAAGTATATTATCATAGATATAAGCATCTGGCTTCGGGCCAAATTTTGCTTAGCCTAACACTTCTTTAATTCGTTATCTTCTTCCATCTCCTTTGTCACCAAGCATAATATACCATTCTACTTGCTTTTTATCTCTTTTTATAACTTTATCCAAGCGAAATCTCACACCAGTATGTCATCTCTATGTCTACATTCTTCTAATTTACTTGCATTTGCGCGTTATTTTTCTTTGTCTGATAGGAGCTCGGTTCTTTTGAGTTCCTTCGATTTTGACATGTTTTCTTCTATTAATTCACCGACCCGTCTTTCATTTCTATGTCGCTTTACACGCTTGTGAGTAAATATTGATATATTTTAATGTGCATATATCCTTTTTTCTTCCAGCTTCCAGTCTTCCAACTAATATCCATTCTTATGCTTTCATCTTCGTTGTATATGTAATGCATCATATTATCATTGTGTTTCTCAAACAAATACACTCTCTTCAAATTATATAAAATAATTCTATAGTTTAGTAAAATATTAATTTTATAGAAAAATATAAACAAGAACTCCAAATACTAGAAGCTTTATACATAAAATAATACAAACCATCCTTAAACAAAATTAATTTCCAATGCAGTACACACATTTTAAAATGCCTATAGCACCTTTCCCATCAATTCTCCTCCTTCCAGCCTCCATATCCATTAATATAATTTAAAAAACTGGAACACATCACCCCTGATGATGGCACTTCGAAGTGCCGAAAGTACTCGGGACATGAACTTTGATGGACTATTCAACGAATTCCACCTAAATATTAAAATGTTGGCCAGAAAACTTGAAAGAATCAGAAATAAAATTGTTAAACAGATGTGTCTTTTGTTTAATTCAACATGCATAAATGAAAGAATACCGCCCAAACACACAGACACACAGACATATATATATATATATATATATATATATATATATATATTGTGTGTGTGTGTGTGTGTGTGTGTGGATGGGTGTATTTCGGTAGCACATTTTCTGGTATGCATTTGCATTGCAATAAACACACACGTAAAATCGACTGCTATGAATCGGTGTCTCGATCAATTCAGTGGATTTAACCCTGAAGACCTTTATGGTGAAACTCGAGTAGGTTATCTCTTGTACCCATTTTATGATATATATATATATATATATATATATATACATGTGTGTGTATGTGTGTATGTGTGTGTGTGTCTGTGTGTGTGTGTCTATATGTGTGTGTTGGGAGACATTTTTGGTTGTCTTAGAAGCATGGAAAAAATAAGATCAGAATCAAAATTGAAATTATGAATATTGTGTACTTAATCATTTTATTTTCTAATATTTTTTACATATATATCCCTTTCCCAAAGAATTATTTCTAGACCGACAGTTCCTTGGTGGTCAGTTGGGTGTCTTTGGTGTTGTTTTCTTTGTGTTGCTCCCTCTTCGCGGATTCTTCACTTTGTTGGAAATACAGGGGTTAGGGAAGCGAGGTTCTTTTTGGTTGTGTTTATTTGTGACGGTCTGCTGTGTAGGTAGCGGAGAATGGTTGAAGCATTTGTATGCCTTTATGGTATCTAGATCTGTGTTTAATTCACACAAAAAGGTTTAAACACCGATCTAGGTATCCTAAACCCATATGAATACCTCAACCAATCTCCACCACCCACACGTTCTACGTTCGCGTCAAACATCGGTTTTTAATTATCCTAATTCTCGATATGCCGGAGATAACTATAAAGTGGTAATAGGAATTCTTGAATAGAAGCATCAATATCATCATGGATTGTTTTTACAATGAGACTGCAACGGATTCGTGGGGCGCCTAGTTACTTCTTTTATTATTTTTGTATCCACCGTCTCATAATTATTGTTTTTAGTCTGGACTATTTCCCACTTGGAGTTCTTGGACGCAAACGCTGTTGGAATATTCCTTTCCAATCACAAAAGATCAGCATTCTTTCCGCCAATTGAATACAGCAAACGAATTCTTAGATTTTACTAAGAGATTTAATATAAATCGCAAGAGGAAATTCTTCTGAGATAATGAGGGCATGAAAAAACTGTCAAGAACATCAGGCCGAGGAAAACTGGGTTGATTTTATTGTTAGCTAGTAATTGGAATGCTCTTAATCCTATAGTTTGTTGAGATTTTTCTGTATATATATATTTACCAACCCCTCCGCACGAGCAGGATGCGGCACAAGGTCAATTTCTTAAGCGGAGTTCAGCAGGTTTGAATTCAGAGTTTTCCTTCCCTAGACCGGTTGCCTAACCAAGGTTAAAGAGCCCAGTCTGCCCTACTATTTGCCCATAGCTGGAGGGAGAGTAGGATTCATACCTTTCCCAAGGGTATTAGCGCTAAGTGAAATGCAATTACCACGTCCAGGAATTGAACTCGGGGCGACGAGTCCATTTCCCATGACTTTAATCATTACACCACGCGCTTCCCACGATTTTTCTGTATATAATGTGTGTGCTAGACGCCCACTCTTATTTATAGACTGGGCGATAATCATGTGGCCATATTCTTGGCCAATCATTGGCAGTACTCTTCTACTGATATTGTTATTTATACCGGCTGTTCTGGTCATACCTACTCATAACTACTTGAACCTTCGTGGACGACGAAACATAGGATTATATTACTGGACCTTTTGACACTACGTAGGATTCCAAAACTTAGGACTTATTCACTTACCAAAGGATTCTATAGTTCAGGACTTACTTACTTTAAGTCCTTTTCAACTGGCCAAGGATGGCGGTCAGAAACTTATCATAGTTATTTAATAAGCTTAATTTAGTCTGGCATAAGGCCACAAATATAGTTCTCGTTAAGAACCACACTGATTAGTAATTAACACTAGGTCACCAGAGCCCTGTAGAATACGCCGACTGCACCTCCACAGAAGGGTAAGAATACTCCCAATGGGACCACCTATTGGCCGTGGGTGTCGATCTGTGTCAGTCCATTATCAGCTTGATAACTATAACACTATTATATGGTGCTGTATAAGCTGATTGTTTTTATTTTTTACACTTATTAAATACGGCTCCAAATATAGGTACCTAGTGAATATAGAAGTCAATTCCCAATATGAATAATCTTACTTACTCGCCATTATTCTAAGCTGAAGAAGGTATTACGTTGGATATATTTCAACTTTGCTTCGGTTTGGTGCATAAACATTGTAACTTAAATCAATATCATTGCCAAAAAATGACATCCGCAAAGCAACTTTCAAATTAATAACTAATATAAATACTCTTTTCTTTATAGTCGAGACTAGCTGAGCTACCCGGCGTTGACGGGGATTTAAAACATTCAAATCAATCTCTTATCTATATTCATATATAAATATCTACCAACCCCTCCGCACGAGCAGAATGTGATATAAGGTCAATTTCTAAAGCGGAGTTTGAATTCAGAGTTTTCCTGTCTAACTAAGGTTAAAGAGCACAGCCTGCCCTACTATTTACCCATAGCTGGAGTGAGAATAGCTGGTTATTAGCGCTATGGGAAATGTAAACAGCCTCGTCTAGGATTTGAACTTTGGTCGATGAGTCCATTTTTAACGACTCTAAAAATTACACCACGTGCCTCCATATATAGATTAATGAAAATCATTTTTCTATATATTTGTTTTATCTGTTATTCTTTATATATTCTTGTTTATAATAGGTTTATTTCTATTATTATTCTTGTTTGTATTTTTTTTCTTTTATTTATTTTTTATTTGCTTTTATTATGTTTTATCCTTTATTAATTTGTTTGATGTTTTAATCATTTAAAAAAAATATCCATTAATAATGGAGATTCGCTTCGGGTTTTTGTCTGTAAAAAATACGTCACTGCTTATGTCACATTACCCAAAATCGTCATAACATAGAATAAATACACTCAAAATTGAACATGCAATTAGACAGTCCTCATTGTTTTTTAAAACAAGTTTTGTTTTATTTTAATAGATATTTAAAGTTTACATTTCAAATTGTTTTATTTTTCAATCCTTTAATGAATTTGATGATTTTACTTACTTAAGGTACAAACTCGCTGACATTGAATTTTTAACTCCATCCCTCAGGCAATGTTTCAAAAATCTATATTTACATCTCCGGAGGGTGTTTTTTATTTTGCTAGTTTTTCTAATATATCTTTGATTTATTCATTTATTAATTTTTACCTATATGTTCTTATGGAGAATGAATTGTTTAATCCCTTCTTGAAAAATGTAAACAAAGAAAGATAAATAATTCAGTCCAATTGCAGTTTCAATCAAATTTAACTAGGATTACCTTAGATGTTCAAGGGCGAAACGATTTCTGTTTCAGTTCGCTCAAATGCTCTAAGGAAAGACATGACCCATCTATTTCTCCCTGCAACTATGGGTAAATAGTATGTCTACTGAGTTCTCTTTACTTGGTAAGGCAACTAATAAATCTACAAATTCAAACCAGCTGACTCTGCTGAAAATTTGAGCTCGTGTCACATGATTCTCGCAGCGGAGCGAATGGATTAATACATACCGGGGTAAACGTTATCCTAGACTCCAATATCATAGCCAGTTTACTAACCTTAGGAAAATATGAATCCCCTATCTCCCAAGCTATGGATAAAGTAGTACCACTACTGTTCTTCTAAAGGTGGGCCTTGGCATTAAATAACCCATTTTGATATACCATTAAACAAAGAAACCAGACCATGGGTAAATAGTAAGGAAGACTGGGATCTTTAAGCTTGGAATAACAACCGTGAAAGAAAACTCTGAATTCAAACCTTGTGCTGATTGTATTTTATGCATGGTTACTCTTGGGCTATTTTATAATAAAGATGAAGATGTTTTTATTTTATTCATTCCTATTGAGTATTCCTTTTTCAAACACATTTTTGTAAACTTATTCTTTTTTATTTATTTAACCCATTGATGGGACCCTATCAAGTACTACTACTCTGTATCAGAGTCAACCTGGGAGTAATGGTAATGAAGGGGTACTCCACACTCCCAGAGCTCCATAGTTGGAACTACACCACTAGATACAGTTTATCTTCATACCCAGGACACTAAGGCCCTCAGTATTCTAGCATATATATATTTACCAACTCCTCCGCACGAGCAGGATGTGACACAAGGTTAATTTCTTAAACGGAGTTTAACAGGTTTGAATTCAGAGTTTTCCTTTTCCTAGACTGGTTACCTACGCATGGTTAAAGAGCCCAGTCCACCCTGCTATTTTCCCATAATTGGAGGGAGGATTGGATTCATACCTTTCCTAAGGGTATTAGCGCTATGTGAAATGCAAACAGCTTCGTCCAGGAATTGAACGGGTCGACGAATCCATCTCTTATGACTCTAACCATTAGACCACGCGCCTCCGTATTCTAGCATATATATAATAAAAAGGGTTAGGGTTTGTCATAACAGTAATAGTGTCACGCAGAGCGATTGGGTACATACACAAGATTTAGAAAACCAATCAAGGAGAAAGAAATCTCTGAATTGAACAGCATTCACTTTCCTAGACAAAAGTTAGACATGAAAATACCATTTAATCACTACTTATTCCTTCACATATGCAGACTATGCTGATGACCTTGCACTTCTTGCAGATACACCGGCACAGGCTGAGTCACTGCTACATAGCTTGGAGGAGGTGGCAGAAAATATCGGCCTCTATGTGAACTCCAGTAAAACGGAGTTCATGAGTTTCATAAAGAAAGGAAACATCTCCACACTCAACGGCACGCCTCTCAAGCCTGTAGAACAATTCACGTACCTAAATAGTAATATCTCATCCACAGAGAGCGATTTAATACACGAATAGCAAAGGCATGGTCGGCCACAAACAAATTGTCAATCATATGGAGGTCCGATCTCCTTGACAAGCTGAAGCGACAGTTCTTCCAGGCTGTGGTTTTATCAGTGCTGTTATATGGCTGCACCACTTGGACCCTAACGAAGCGTCTTGAGAATAAGCTGCACAAGAATGCTACGTGCAGTCTTGAACAAGTCCTGGAAGCAGCACCCCACGAAGGCAGTTGTACGGTCATTTGCCTCCCATCTCACAAACTATCCGAGTGAGACGGACAAGGCATGCAGGACACTGCTGGAGAAGCAGGGACGAGCTCAAAAGCGACGTTCTCCTGTGGAAGCCAACACATGAACATACAGGTGTGGGGCGCCCGGCAAGGACCTACATTGACCAGCTATGCGATGATGTTATTTGCTCCGCAGAGGACCTCCCAGGTGCAATGAAAGATAGGGAAGGTTGGCGAGAGATTGTCATGGATATCCGTGCTGCAAGCGCGACATGATGATGATGATCCTTAATTTACTCTTTTGTCTTGCTTCAAATTTCCCTTCGTGATCATAATTCCATCACCGTTTCAAGTTATATGAAAATAAAATAATTTGTGTTCCGATTCATGCTCTAATGACAATTTCATTATTCAAAAATTCATATTTAGAAATACCAAATTAAATCTTCTTCATTTTTACTTTGTTCTTGTTCGTCCTCTTTTTCTGTTATAAAAACTAGTACAAAATAAAAAACACCCTCCGGGCGATGTAAATAGATTTTTGAAACATATTGCCTGAGGGGTGGGAGTAAAAAATTCAATGTCAGCGAGTTTGTACCCTAAGTAAGTAAAATCATCAAATTCATTAAAGAATTAAAAAATAAAACAATTTGAAATGTAAACTTTAAATATGTATTAAAATAAAACAAACTATATATAGATATATAATACCAGTCATGTATTTATTAAAACTTGTTTTAAAAAACAATGAGGACTGTCTAATGTTGCATGTTCAAATTTTTAGTGGATTATAATTCTGTTATGACGATTTTGGGTAATGTGACGTAAGCAGTGCCGTAATTCATGTTACAGACAAAAACCGGAAGCGAATCTCCATTATTAATAGATAGATATTAAAAAGATAAATTCAACGGGGAATATAACGAAATAGACACTTGTTGCAATAAGCCACATTAGTCAAACTTCACGTTCATAAAGTACATATTGAAAAGATCGAGCAATTTGCCAACAATAGATTTATATGTTTAAGAAAAGACCATCTTTGGCAAAAGCTCACACTTTCTCATTCGGTTTGGTTGCACTGACATAAATTTCAAGGGCTCATGAGATTTTGCACATCAGATAAAACCACAGCATGCTATGATTACCCGAAGATAATGAAATATACGTTATCACGCGTTTCTAAGTATTAAACCTTTAAATTATGGTGGTAAAATTATCTAGAAGCCTTATTTCCCGATAAACTATGGATTATCTCTTGAAAAAATTCTTACAGCTCGATAAGTGTTGTGGGGTCTTTAAGGGTAAAAAATAAGACAAAAGACTGGTGAAAATGGATACAAATGTATTGAACAAAAATGAGTAGAAATTACAGAAAAGAAAGTGGAGTTGCGTCTGACCATACAGTTGCGAACTGACTCGCGTTGCTTGTGGTATTTACACGTTTCCCACTTTTACACGATATGGCACAAGGCCGTTTTATGTGGGCACCACCCACAAGCCGAACGCACCATCCCTGTGTAGTTCCTATCGAGCTTTTTCTCTCATTGTTTCGTTAGAGTTTATGTGTAGCAGCGATATAATAGTACTGACAGATACAGCTTGGAAGAATTCTCGCTTTATCATATCAGATATCAAATTCTCATATCAATAATCTGTCCATGCCTTTCCTATGCATATATTGACAGCGCATTCTGTAGATGAGATGTTACTATCTAGATATGTGAATTGGTATGAGTAATTCCATGTCAAATCATCAAGATAAAAGCAAAAAAGCAAGAATCAAACTATCTTTTTGGTACAAATAATGGTCAATATATGGGAAATAATAATAGAAAAATGTTGCCATAGATACAGTGTCCCATCGGGAAATTGATTCTGCTATAAAAAAAATCAGAAATCGTCAATAACCTAAAATCGGTTGATTCTAAGACTTTTTCAATAGCATTTATGGATTTTGGGAGCCAAAATGCTTTTATAAAACAGTCTTTTGGGTGTAGGGAAGCTCTAGAACTCATTTTACAAACAAAAATAGATTACAAAAGTCGCTATTTTTCGCGAACACCCTCATTTTTGGAGAGCTAAAAATCTACATAACTCCGATAACTTTTGGAATTGGATGATCAAATGATTGGAATTGTCTAACATAATCCACACTTGGACAAAATTCCAGAAGAACTGAAGTGTGTAGGTAATATGGCCTAGTTGATTTGATATGGAATTTACCCCCAATGCCTCTTGCTGCCTTCTCTGTGTGATTCAGCAATGATTCGGCTTGTGCAGATATATTTTGAGAAGCGGTGAGATCATTTGCTTCTCATCTTTTCTTTTAAATCATGGAGCCTTTTATTAGATCTTATGAAGTTCGTAGTACGTACTCTAGTCATATTATTAATACTAGCAAGAATATGTGCACTCCGGGCGTCAGTATTTGAGTTTAAATGCAATGAAATATATTAGATTATAAAATAATTTAGAAAGAATAACGAAACCAAATAAGAATTCATATAAAAAGATTACACTTATTTTACTTATATTGTAAGTGGTTTCTAAAGAAAATCATTCATAGGGTTGATTTTAATGCGTTGGAGAATAAAATCATTATGTTAGAGATCAATAACACCAAAATGATGTATTAAACCGGTTTTTTAAACCAGTATGCAAATTAACCACATATATTATGTAAACCTTTATTTCTTAGTTATATATAAGACACGTTGCAGGATTATAAATGCACTAATAACATGAGCTGTTTTAAGGCAAATCTTACGCAGATCTTTCATAGAGACATCATCAATAAATAAGATCTCTTCTGTGTATTAATGATTTTGACAATAAATTAAATACTCATTGATAAACTTACACAATAGCTGGAGGTATTGTGACGTAAGTAGTGATGTAGATTCGTCACAGAAAACAGACACTGAATCTTCATTATGATAAGATAAATATTTCTAACGCATATCTTTGTAAGAATCCAGCAACAACGTCAAAGAATTCTGTGTCACAATCAAGGGAACGGATCATTACTTTCATGTCTTTGTAAAGCATCGTTGTAGCAGTTTCTTTGGGGGGGGGGGAGATCATATGCTAGTAGTAATTGCTCTCTCTTTCCTTTATGTATGGAATCACCTTTTCTCTTCATGTGTGTAGAATAATAATACTAAGTCCAATTACCGTCGAATTGGCAAGACAAGACAGCAAGCAGTCGTAACCCAATACGATTCCGGTATGCTGTAAAAACCACTGCAAAGTGGCAGGATTTATGGAGCCTCAGAGGATCCTACAAACCAAGCAACCAATCAGGACTCAGTGGACTGTTCTGAATTCCCATAAGTACCAGTTGTCCTGACACTGTTTCAGTTGTGCTTGGCCAGTCACATTGTTCAAACCAATTGTTGACTGACTGACTGACTGACTGACTGACTTCAATATGGAACTGCGAACAGGATTTGACCTAGCTGAATGGGAAAATATTTTTTATTGAGGCAGCCATGTCTGTTGCCTCTGCCAAAACTGGCATTTATATATATGAAAAGAAAGGAAAACATAAAATATTAATCATTGAGTTATTTCTACAAATCATGTTCTAATTTGAAATCATTGAAACGAGGAGTGCTCATGTTATTTGATTATGAAAAGAGATTAGATTTTCTGCATTACCCTGTACATCTCAAACTATATCAAGTTTCCTAACACCCGGTATATGTTGTATATTAAACGTATACTTATCTTTAGTACACAAGTCAGGTCCAGCATACCTAATAATTGCAATAGAATATCCTAAGGCTAATGTTGATGTATTTAACATCAATCCATTTTTAGCTGTTTTCTCCTGGGAGACATGGTTAACAAGTTGCTCTAGTAAATCATTGCCCAGGAAGTTTCCTGAGTACTCCATCCTTTTTTGTCTTGTTACTATCTACTTATAAACGCGTTGATTTCGGCCACCAAACAGATTCAATTAGAATAGCCAGCACTCTTACACATAACCAGTCTTTTCATATGTAATTGCCTCATTATCTGATAAGACCTGCCAATTTCACTCGCCCGAGTTACTTACAGAGATCGTCTCGTCAGTAGCGCTGCTAATATTTGTGAAACAGATCGGTATTAATATTTATAAATGTAGAAGAAGAAAAAGAAAGAAAAAAGACTCTGTGATAACAATGAAGAGAGAAACAGAAACGTGTTCTGTAGAAACGAATTAATACCTATCGGTCAAACTGGCATGATTTATATACGATAAAGATTTATCATAAATCATTGATATTAATCGACTTTTGGAATAAATACATTTTATTGCGACCCTTCATATTTTACCAGGTTATAAATCACATAATTTTTGGCTCTTTACCCATTATTTTATAGAAATTTTACCTGTTCCATTTTGACATAGTTTGCAAAAAATGTAAAATATTACAAAATTTAGCTCAGTCAGTAGAGTGTCCAACCAGATAACTTGCGGTTCCTGGTTCAATACCGGCCGTCGCCAACTCAGCATATGAGTAGCACAGTCATCTGTGCGGTAAAGTTAGGTAGTGCGCTAGGTGTGGCGCTTCACTTCAGATGCAAAAACAATCCTCTTGGCCTAGCTTTGGAAAGGATTGTATGGTTAAAATTCTAATGTACTTATATTATACAATATAACAATATACAATGGAATTGAAATATAGAGAGATTATGACGTAAGAAAATAATCAGCTGATTAACAGTAATTATAAAAGAAGGGTCGAATAGGCAAAGAGGGATGAGCGAAGGCCGAAAGGGTCTGGAGAAGCAAGCACGACGTAGACCTGTTAGCCTATCCAAGAAAAGTAGCCTTTCTCTCTTTATTTATTTCCTCTCCCCAAGTTTGACACGTAACTGACTGGCGATAGTCATAATTTTACTAAATTATGCTGATTCTGTTATGATAAACATGTTTCTATCGCTCTCTTTGCATTGACGATTGCTAGACCGATCACGGCCATAATAAATATTGTTGAAAAGAGTTGCAGTCGAGTTTGTTTTTAATCAGCACAGGTTACCACGGATTTTGATTTAAGGGTCGTTTTCGCACACTGAGAAACGAGATATATATATATAAGAATGAAGAGCCGCTGCGTTATAGGCGTTGTCTGGAGACCTTAGTGTTCTGGGTATGACCTGAAGCTGCATCTAATCGTGAGGTTCATGTTCTGGAGCTCTGGAGAGTGTGGAGTACCCCTACATCACCATTACTCCCAAGTCCATCATAAACCAGAATAGTAGCGCCTGAAAAGATATCAAGCACGGATTAAGTAGAAGAAAATCAGATAAAAAAGGCGTTTAAATTTCAATACCCATCAAGAATAGATAAAACAAAATGTCTTCGGCATAAAATAACCCCACAAGTGTTTACATGCCGTAAAATCCAATCAAAAGACCAACCAACCAACCAACTTGGCTGAAAGAGAAGTCTGCTAAACAATCTTTGGTGGCTAGCAAGTGCAAACCATGTTACATTTATAGAAGAGTGTGTGGTGTATACAGAGGTGCATGTTTTAGCCAAATAAATGTTCATGAATAGGCTAAACATAGGTTTGCCACTATGAACTTGACTCTAAACGACGGTCAATGCAGTGGGAATACACTGACTCTCCAGTAAATAAAAGTTCCCGACGCTGCGATAAGTAAAGAAGGTCTTCTGTGACTTGAAAGGATTCTTCACTATTAACTTCTCTGAAAAATATACAACTGAACGCCTTGTTTTCTATAGCCAACTCACGAGGGAAAATTCGCCTTATTTATTAAATGATTCTTGTACAATTCACCATCATATTCATGGTTCACAACATTTCCAGCCCTCTGACAACATCTAGGTATTTATTAATCTTTACTTGAGTATATATATATATATATATATATATATATATATATATATATATATGTGTGTGTGTGTGTGTGTGTGTGTGTATATATATGTGTGTGTGTGTGTGAGTGTGTGTGTGTGTGTGTGTGTGTGTATAAATGAGTTGTTCATGTGATTTTATGTAGAATTGATAAATTAAAACTATAAATTAAATACTTATTGACAAACTTGCTTAATTCATGAAATTCTGTGACGTAAGCAGTGGCGTAGCTTTGGTTACAGACAAATAGTGACTGAATCTACATTATTATTATTATTATTATTATTATTATTGTTGTTGTTGTTGTTGTTGTTGTTATCCTTTGGTTTCTTTAACTGACTGTTTGGATTTAATACAAGTAATGATAGTTTGGGTATTACATATATTATTCATACTAGCAAAATAAAAAACACCCTCTGGGCGACGTAAAATAGATACTGCCTGAGGGGATGGGAGTTGAATATTTAATATCAGAGAGTTTGTATCATAAGTAAAGTAAAATCATCAAATTTATTAAAGGGGTAAAAAATTAAAAAAATTGAAATGGAAACTTAGTTCTGATAACTATAAATATATATCAAAATAAAACAAACTATATATAGATCGAGAATACCAGGTATGTATTTATTAAAACTTGTTTAAAAAGCCAATGAGGACTGTCTAACATTGCATGCTCCAAAAACCGGAAGCGAATCTCCATTATTAATAGATAGAATATAACCCAAGCAACTACATGCATCAATTACACAATTACCTGAGTCATTTGCTTTTAATGACAGGCAGTTGAATTCATTTACTACACTTCGCCGGAAATAGAATGTCCTGGTACTCTGCTGACAAATTTACCAACTGTTGTTTTATTTTTTTCATTGTGTTCCAAACAATACTGGTATTGCACATTTGTTATTTATTTATTTTTGTTTTCAGTTGCCAGGTTCTGTCAGTTTCTACTTGCAAATTATTATATTCGGAAAGTTTTCCAAATTCTTTCAGAGCAATGTTTCGATCATCTGGAATTGTTATATCGATCAAGAGACATGTCTTATGCTTAATATAGTTCAATATAATGTCTGGTCTATTGGAATTTATATTTCTGTCAGGGCGTATTGAGAGATCCAAAAAGATCGTAATATCTTTTGTCTCTGTGATTGGTTCAGTACAATGCTTATCCCAGTTTTTAGCCTATGGGTATTTTAGTGTTTGCAGACGGTCCACTGGAGGTATTGTCCAATTTTCTCATGTCTCTGTTTGTGTTCATTTATTGCGAAAAATGCTAAAATGATTTTCCAAACTTCTCTCTTCCTCTCTTTCACACATACTCTCTCTCTCACACTCTCTCACTCTCTCTATCTATTTATCTCACTCTTTCTCTTTCTATCTCTCTCTCTCTCTTTCTCTCTCTCTCTCTCTCTCTCACACACACACACAGATAAAAACGGACTCTCTCGTCGATTTCGACGTATAAGGGTTCATTCAAAGAACAATCTGCATAGTGTTTTGTTTATAGTGATGAAGGCTAGTGTTGGACCATCCACTCTTTTTGGCACAGTCGACAGGAAAGAATTGGTGCACAAGGAATGTCACAAACCTAATCAACGACTGGCCTCAGGTTTTTCAAATTCAGAGTTTTCCTTCTCCTATACTGGTTACCTATCCAAGGTTAAAGAGCCCAGTCTGCACTACTATTTTACCCATAGGTGCCGGGAGAATATACGGATTCATACCTTTACCAATGGTATTAGCGCGATGTGAAATAAAGAATTGCAAGTATAAAAAATTGTATTTCATTTCGTACGGACTAATGGCATTGTTCTTCATTCAACAATTGAGTGAAGTCTGGACTGCTCGTTGTGTGTGTATGTTTGGCAGGGGTAGGGGCAGATGTTACCAGTTTTTTTTTTTAGATCTATATTTAAAGTTATGAATTACAATAAGATATTGTGACCGCAATTAAAGTCTTTTATTAACACGCTGATTAATTTATTTCCGCTGATTAATAACAAGCAAGACCTGAGGAAAATAACTTCTTCATACAAATGACATCTTGTCATTTAAATCAAATCTTACATCATTGATAATTACTGCTTTGTTTCTGGAAAAGTTGTGAATGCAACAAAGGATTCTATAGAGAGTCAGCAATTTGATCTGGCATTGCTAAGATAGGACAGAAAAAAAAAACGTCTACGACAGCGAGTAACAGAGGACATCAGAAACAAGAATAAAGAATAAGCACCCGGTGAGACTCAAACTCATTTCTGCCTCGAACAAACCTGTTTCTACAAAAACAAAAGAAGGCGTGAGTATGTATTCACCCAACCCCTCCATCAAGCACATGGTGTGACACAAGCTCATTTTAAGTAAAATAAATCTTGTTTGCAGTCTCTTAGACTGGCTGCTTAACCAAGTCTTAAGAACCCTGTTTTCCCTACTAGCAGCCACGTTCAAGATTTTCTTGTAGAGTAGCTAACACCCCTTCAGCACTCTACCAGATGGACTCGCCCATAGCCATAAAATAGCATACGATTAAAGTAGTTTAACTAGCTGAATAATATTCAGACTGGCTTTGCTGCGTTGACTATATCGTATTGACCCTCCTCTATTTAGTGTAGGTTTGTCTTGTTAATTGTTTGTACTTATTTGTTCTGTGTTTGTATGTATCCGTTTAGAACCGGATGCTGATGCTTAATAAATATATTAAGCACACAATTCTTCTGTGTATCTGTCCACCTCGCGAATACAACAGATTTTAACTCGGGTCGTCGATTCCATTTCCTGCGACGATAAACGTTACGCTAAGTGTGTCAACAAAATAGAAGGAATACTTAAAACCAAATGATCGAAAAAATATGACTATGAGATGAAAACATATAACTACTACGTGACAATGCGTCAGAAACGTATGGATAACAGATGTATTTCCTATGGAAGTCGGATGCCGGGGATTTATTACCAACTCAACCTTGGCATTTTTGTCTAAACTTGGACTTTCTCCACCAGACAGGAGGAAATACATAAAAAAGATCCAGCAGAAAGCTCTAACCGCATCAGCGTGGATATGGCAATCATACATTGTGACATCAAACCGCAAAGTCTGGTGGTATTGTGAGATACTGCTGGGGCGCTCTGGGTTAGTGGTAATGATGCTTTGGCCCCGAAACCATGCCTGAACCCAGAGTCATCATCTGGTGAAGGCTTTGTTGGTCGCAATGCTACTATGTAAATAGCAGTCATTGTATGAAGATTAATACTAGCAAATAATCTTTTATTAATCATAGTTATTTGAATCTATATTTTTTTACTAGGGATTGTCGGAGTACCCGTAGCGTAATGACTACACATGTCGGAATGCGACATTGTAGTAAGCTAGTACGAACTTCAGTCCAAAATGAAAGAAATAGCACGACTACAGTACAAACTGGCTGACTACGATGTGGCATTCCAGCATGTGTAGGCATTAATTGTCTCCCGGTAATCTTTAGTAAACAATCATAGCTATTTGTTTTAAAAATAATACCACTTAATTACATATTTAGAATTAAATTCAGCCTAATGATGAAGTTCTAATTCTAGAGTTCCGATTAGTGTGAAGTACACCTTCATCACCATTACTCCCAGTTCCACTCTGACCCGGAGTGGTAGTACCTATTAGGTTCTAATCTATGAGTTAAATAGAAAAAGATGGGTTTTAAAAATGTTTACAAAATTGAGTTTTAAAAAAAAAAATTGTATACCCACCAAGCAGGAATAGAACAAAATGCCTTCAGCATAAAATAACCAAAGAAGGGTTGATATGCCGTAAAATCCAACAAATCAAACCATAAGTAGAAAATGTACAGGGGTCTATAAATTTGCAAAATCACAGGAAAATTATACAACCTTATGTACATGAATATATTCGCCAAAAAAAAAAGGGAAAAAAACCTGCAAGCCCCTGTACAAGCCATATGAATATACAGGTAGGATATAGGAATAGAATTTAAGGTTCCAAAAATGTGCAAAAAACCGTGATAAACTGGGAAAAGAGAAACAACGGAAAGAATAGGACTATCAACACATGAACATATGAGAACACTTGGAGAAAAAGAGAATTCTAGTCCGGTTAAATCACTGGATCTTTAACAATAAGCGAATAAGTCCTATCCTGCGTATAAGTCCTATCCTGCGTATAGTTAAAGGTCCAGTGATTTAATCCTATGTTCGTCGTCAATGAAAGTCAACGTAGTTATGGTCAGTATGGCTGTTTAAATATTGTATCAACCTCAGAGTACTGCCAGTGATTGGCCAATAGCTTGGTCACATGGTTGTGGTCCAGTCTATAAGTAGGAGCGGGCTTTTAACACACACCTTATATACACAAAAAAGTCAACACTTATCATCTCCACAATGTTCCTATTTGTGTTTTATGTTTTGCTTATAGATCTATCGGTAACTATTTGTTCTACAATTAATAATATTAAAACAATCTATATACTTTTTAATAATAGATTTAACAAGGAACATGAAATACTTGAAGCAACAATAGAATGATTTACAACAATGTCGTATGCTTACTGTGTGAGTTACCATGGTATATGCTCATGTGATCACAATTAGATAAAAAGATGTTTTCAATTAACGTAAAGAATATTTTTCTAATGATTAATAACAAACGAGACTCGAGGAAAATCCACGTTCTTGCCATATATATATATATATATATATATATATATATATATATATATATATATATATACGTAGAATTTCCAATATAATTTGTCATGTAATTGAAATTAACATCATTGAATTAATGATTCATTATTGAAATCATGTACAATAACCATGCATGTGAAATTCACTCATATTCTATTTTCGCTCAATTACTGACGTGTCATCTACTCATTTAATTCAAATCTTACATCATTGAATTAATGATTGTTTGAAAGGATTGTGAATACAACAAATGATTATATAAAGAGAGTTCATCTTGATCAGGCATTCCTAAGATGTGACAGAAAACCAACAAGGTTGGTGGTATTGTAAAATAGTGTTGGAGTGATTTGGATTAGAAACAATGATTTATTACTTGCAAAAAGACATCATCCGATGGAGGCTCTGTTGGTCTTAAAGCTGTTCTTATATATATATATATATATATATCTGTCTGGTCGTGGTAATATGATTCAATTATCAATTATCAATTATATATATATATATATATATATATATATATATATATATATAAAAGTCGTGGCCTCAAATCGGTATCAGCCAATCAGCGAGGGAGTCTATCCACTTTTCACTAGCGCTAAACTAAGGAGATTGTCTTTGCGTCTGAGGTGGAGCGCCACAACTGCCATCAGCGCCTTACTTTAGCGCACAGATCCCTGTACTACTCATACGCTGTGTGTGTGTGTGTGTGTGTGTGTGTGTGTGTTGTGTGTGTGTGTGTGTGTGTGTGTGTATTTGTATGTGTGTGTGTTTGTGTATTTGCGCGTTTGTGTTTGAATGTGTATGTGATAAAGAATGATACAAGATAGTGAAAAATAGGAAATGTGAGGTAGATTTATTGATATTTGAAAAAATATACATTTCTCGACACTCAATGGTTTGATTGATAATATACACTTTCGAGGATATATATATATATATATATATATATATATATATATATATGTGTATGTGTGTGTGTGTGTGTGTGTGTGTGTGTGTGTGTGTGTGTGTGTGTGTGTGTGTGTGTCTGTGTCTATGTCTATGTGTCTGTGTGTGTCTGTGTGTTTCAGAAGAAAAAGAACGAAGACCATACTACAAATTAAAGTGACATGTTTTACAAGAAATTTCACTTAATCATATATTTCTGTTTGCATTGTGTGTAATTATTATTATTATTATTATTATTATTATTATTATTATTATTATTATTATTATTATTATTATTATTATCTATTCTTGTGGGTTTATCACACCAACATTAGATGATGGTCTTTCCTGGGGTCTGAGTGACAGCAATTTTGCTCAGGTCTCTAGGACTCTTCTAAGTATTCTAGCTGATATGAACAATGCTGTTTTCTGGATGGTCTCAATTCTTCTTCTGATTTCCAATTTCTCTAAATTTCTAAAGTTTGGTGAACCATTCTAAGTGCACCGTCTACAATTGGTTCTCTTTTTCTCACTGGTCTTCTGGCTGCGATAAGGTGATCAGTCTTTATCTCAAAGTCCCACAAATTGTATGTGTTTCATTCTCAAGAACAGGTTGTGGTTTATGCATAGACCATTTTGTTGTATGCTCAAAATTTAGTTCCTTGTACAATACCCAGTGGATCACTTCTCCAATCCAGTCCTGCCCTAGACTTGTATTCTCGTTGTGCTAGTTTGCTTCATTCGCTTAATAAATGATTTATTGCCTCATCTCTTTCACCACACACCCTACATTTGCTGTTCTGTTGTGTGTAGTATTATGAGAGATTTCTACAGCAGCATTAGCTGATGATATTTCACTGAATTCCGAGTGACAACAAGTCTCATCAGGTCTCCAGAACTAAGTATTCTTGTCGATTGTAGCAATACAGTGGTCTGGATGATCTCAGTTCTTCCTCTGATTTCCAGGTCCTCCAGTCTTTTTTTTCAAGCTTTTTGGAACCGTTCCAAGTGCACCAACTACAATTGGTATCACTTTCACCTTCATATTCCACAGCTTTTTCAATTTTCTGGCAAGGTCCAAGTATTTGTCTATTTTTTCATTTTCCTTCATCTTCACCTTGTGATCTGCTGGAACTGAAAATCTACCATTTGACAAGTTCTCATTTTTTGTTAATCAATACTAGGTCTCGTTTTCTGGCAGGGATAAGCGGATCCATCATCATCTCGAAGAACCAGGGAATTTTATGCATTTAACTCTCAAGAACAGATTCTGGTGTATGCATATACCAATTTGTTGTATGGTCAAAATTTACTTTTTTGCGTAACTCTTAGTGGATCATCTTCCCAACTCAGTCGTGTCTAGCTTTGTATTCCCATTGTGCTAGTTTGCTACATTCGCTTAATACATGGTTTACAGTCTCATCCATGTTACCGCACAGTCCACATTTACTGTTTTGTTGCGTCTTATCAATTTTTGCATTGATATAACTTGTTCTTATGGCATTATTTTGTGCAGAAATTATTAGTGATTCAGTTTCTCTCTTGAGGTTTCCTCTTCTTAACCATGTCCAGGTCGTTTCATGTGCAACCGATTTGTCGTTTGAAGTGTCCATATAATTGTTTCCTCCCATCTATGTTTTCTAGTTTTCGTTGTTTTTCTACTTACTCATATATTACATCTGCTGTTACTGGCTGTCATAAGTAATCTTTCTTTGTACTTTTTGTGTATTCTTCGAGTCCTTAGATTGTGGCCTCTATGTTGGCAAGACCTCTTCCACCTTTTTTTCCTGATACATATAACCTATCTCTATCATCTCTAGTTGCTTTTCATTAAATGTTGCTTAAACAAACTAGATTCAATTATCTCAAAT
>CM042140.1:123899355-123951783 GCA_023376005.1 Doryteuthis pealeii
AGGGTGTCAGAAAAGCAATATAGTCGGGCAATCTTATAGGTTCTAGTGCTTTATGTGACCAACCGATTGATCGGAGGTGGTCTCTCCGACCGACCGTCTCTCCAAATTAGGGCTAAAGTGGAGTGTTGCATATCATGGATGGCTAAGGCACTAAAATTACGTCCGTAAGTATCAAAGGTCGCCACCATCGACCAATAGATGGCCACATTGAGGAGTCTTCCACCCTGCAGAGGTGCTGACGGTGTATTCTACAGCCCCAGCCAATAGGGCGGAATGTGAGTCCTGAGCATGACAGTAAACTACAATCGTTTTGGATCTCTCGGCCAGTGTGGAGTAGTCAGTCAATGCCATGACTTAAACAATCTGTTTTATGATAATGCTATTTTACTTCCGACTAGGAGGGCATTCCGTAATGGTTCTCGAGACATGGGATTAATTTCCAGTTCATTTCTAGAGTAAAATCACCAGAAATATATTCACTTGACACATACTAGCAAGTATATGTGCTCTCCGGGCGTAAGTATTTAAGTTTTAATGTAATGAAATATATTAAATTACAAAGACTAACGAAATAAATTAAAAACGTATATAAAAAGATTATACTTATTTGAATTATATTTTGAGTGGATTCTATATAAAATCATTCATAGGATTGATTTTAATAGTTAGAGAATAAAAAATGATATTAAAAATAATAACACCAAGTAATTATTTATCAAACCATGTCTTGTTAAAACCAGCATGCAAATTAACCTCACTATAAATTATGAAAACCTTTATTTCTTAGTGATATAGAAGACACAAGGCAGGATTTTAACCGCATTAATAACATGAACTGTTTTGAGGGAAATCTAACACAGATTTTTATAAGATTATTTCTATTTATTAATGATTTTGACCATGAAATAAATATTCATTGATAAAGTTACGCAGTTCCTGAGAGTATTGTGATGTAAGGAAGGACGTAGTTTCAGTTACAGACAGACACCACATCTCCATTATAATAAGATAATAGCGCTATTTTTCAGTAATGCTACCTTAATTCCTGACCACTGACAATCCTTTTCTTTGTTATCTTCATTCTATTTGTATTTTTCTCAACCAAGGAGCTTTATTCTCATCGACACCAATTCGAATTTTTGCATAGGTGCCCGATTGACACAGAGAATAAAACTTTCTTTTTTATATATAATTAAAAAAATCTGTTTTCCTTGCATTTAAATAAAAATTCCATCGTGGATAATTACAGCCAAATTACCCTACACTTGTGCACTCAGTTACCCCCGTCTCCCCTCTCTCTCTCTCTCTCTCTCTCTCTCTCTCTCTCTCTCTCTCCCTTCTCTCTCTCTCCAAACAAAAGTCACTCACCGAAGGTTTCTGAGTGTAAAATGCTAACATCCGAATCTTAAGAAGGTATTCGCGAAAAAAATACTTTTATATTCAAAGAAGTAGGTAAATATGTAATAAATATCCTAATACATTTATCTAAAACAAATATTTATTTTTCTGTACAATCAATATCCTTATCAGGGCAGTGTCTAGTAGCTGTGCTGGAGTGCGTCTTCAGTGATGTTACGTATGCAGGGTCATTAGGGGTCTCGGATTTCCCAACAGCAGATGCCCCCTGATCAGGCGATCAAGACTGCCCTGATCACACCCTAACTCTAGACGCTACGTGCTCCTAACTCCTTATTAATCTATTGAAGGGCCTATCGCTTTCTACAGGTTCCTCCCATGTTTGATGTCACAATCAACGAATAGGATACAGTATCAAGCCTCCCGTTTAGCAGGATCAATAATATGATCCATTTCAAAGGTTGTTAAGTGTACCAGGTATGTCGGCAAACGACATCCGGTGTTCAGACTCTCGTTCTAAAGGTTTGGAAAATATGTAATCGCACATTTATTGTCATACCCCTAGGTTTACTCTTTCACAGTGTTAATACTGTTAGGCTGTTTGAAAATTATTAATATAAGATAGGAATAATTGGCATCATATAATTATGCATAAATAGGTAGTTAGCTCAGTAGGTAGAGTGTTCGGCTAGGAATCACAATGATCCTGGTTCGATACCGGCCCTCGCCAATTCAGCGTATGAGTAGCACAGGATATGTGCGGTAAAGTGTGAAGCTGATGGTTGGTGTGGCGCTCCACCTCAGACGCTAAAATAATTTCATTGGTCTAGCGCTAGTGAAAAGGGATAGACTCCCTCGCTGTCTGGCTGATACCGACTTTAGACCGCCCCGACGACTTTTTTCTTTACTTACATTATAACTACAAGCAAAAAACACCTCCTGTGTGATATAAAAATATAATTTTAAAAGATATTGCCTCGGGGGGGGGGGGAATAGTTAAAAAAAGTTTAATATTTAAAAAAATTAATTACTTACTTAAAAAGCATCATATTCACTTATAATTCAGTTGCAAAAATAGATTAAAAAGAAAAGCACTGAAATGCTAATCTGATTACTGACTTGTTTCCTTATTTATAGAAAACTTGGACCATATGACCTTTAGGCACCCCTTTTGCAATTTCGATTTTTTGGGGACACTTTTCTCATTTACACCGTCAAAATCCGATTGCTTGTTAGGGGTTAGGGGTTAGGGTTAGGGATTAGTTTTATAATTTAAAAAAAAACTCTAAAAATCGTCTGTTAACAATTAACCGGCTCTTGACGGTGGAAACGAAAAAAATGTTCCCACGAATCGAGATCGCAAAAGGGGTGCCTAAAGGTCATATGGTCCGAAAACTAAAAGTAAGGTGCTACAGGTATTGGGTAGTCGTGTTCTTATTCTTATTTTCTTATCATATCAGAGTGATGATGCCGGTGACTGTAGAATACGCCGACTTCATCCCTGTAGAGCCCAAAGGGGCCACCTGTTGGTCGTGGGTGGCGACCCGTGATGCTTAAGAACGGAATCCTAGTGGATGAGCAGATATGCATATCATGGACACTTTAGTCATCATTTTCGCCTTTACTTGATCTAGACGGGTGGTCAGAGAGGACCCATCCGACCAATCGGCTGACCAAGCCCTAGTACCTATATGATTGTCCTGACCGTATTGTTCTTATGGCAAATCCCAAACCCTTTTATCATATATATGCACGAAGCCACCGGCAGATTATCTTAGTGTCCTGGGTATGACGTTAAAGTGCATCTAGGGATGAAGTTCCAATTTTGAAGCTATTAGGAGTGTTGAATACTTATTTTGCAGGTCCACTCTGATCCGATGTAGTTGTAACTGTTAGGTCCCATCTATGGGTTAAAAATGTGTTTAAAAATGAGTTTAAAAAACTCATATGATTGGTAATCAGTCAATATCAGTCCATGATTTTCCTATTCTTATATTAGTTAAATATGGATAGGTTTTCCTATCATTTTTAGCAAGAAGTTTAGAGTAGTTTAAAATTAACGGTAAAACAGTCGAAACTGCCTGAGAGTTTAGAACGGATTCATGGGATTTAAGTTTATTGCAATGGTGAAAAATGATTTGACATACGAGGAAACTGAGTTACGAAACGAATTGATTAAACTCGTAAGTCAAGGTAGCACTGTACTCTGTTTTGTCTGAGTTTTTGCCAATAAGTAACAAGACTAGTTATTTCGATTTTTACGCAGAACGTTTCATTTGACATTTGATCTTTAGCCAATAGTTTAATTCCAGCGTAATTAGCCGGAAGCCCTGCTAAAGGAATAATCTGTTATTCCTTTATTCATAGAAAAACAGTTTATTTGAAAAACGGACTCTTCAACGAAATGCCAGATATTTGTTTCAGTTGATAGTTGTCTGCAAATGTTTTCTGTTATTATTAATCTGATTATTGAAAGATTTACCACCAGGGGGCGTCGTTAATCATTTAGAAAATTGAATTTTCTTATCACCAGTTGTCTATTAAATCTGGCTGAAATTTACGAGTGAGAAAATATGAAAGTAAAATTAATCCACATTTTCATCATGAATCATCATCACCATCATCATCATAATCATCATCATCATCTTGTTCTTGTTCTTGTTCTTGTTCTTGTTCTTGTTCTTCTTTCTTCTTCTTCTTCTTCTTCTTCTTCTTCTAATAATAATAATAATAGTAATAATAATAAACAATTACATTTTTCAACATAATCTCTTCCCTTGCCACTGCACTTAATTCGATGATAAACCAAGAACGAATAGAACTAAACGTCTTCGGCATAAAATAACCCAACAAGGTTAATTATCATTCGCTCCTTTTGAGTTTTCACATCAGCATTAGCTGATGGTCTTTCACTGGAGTCTGAGTGACAGCAAGTCTCCTCAGGTCTCCAGGACTCTTCTGAGTATTCTGGCAGATTGCAGCAATGCAGTGTTCTGAATGGTTTTAACCCTTCCTCTGATTTCCAAACATTCCAGACCCTTTTCCAATCCTTTTGGGACTGTTCCAAGTGCACGAACTACAATTGGTATCACCTTCACTTTCATATTCCATAACTTTTTAGTTCTTTGGCAAGGTCCAGATATTTGTCTATTTTTTCATTTTCCTTTAGCTTCACCCTGTGATCTGCTGGCACTGCAAAATCCACCAGTTTACAAGTTCTTTCTTTTTTGTTTATCAACACTAGGTCTGGTCTTCTTGCTGGGATAAGGTGATCCGTTTTTATTTCAAAGTCCCAGATAATTTTATGCGTTTTGTTCTCAAGAACAGATTCTGGTTTATGCATATACCATTTTTTGCATAGTCAAAATTAATTTTTTTGCATAATTCCCAGTGGATCACCTTCCCAACCCAGTCGTGTCTAGTTTTGTATTCTCGTTGTGCTAGTTTGCTACATTTGCAGAGTATATGGTTTACAGTCTCATCTCTATTCCTGCAAAGTCTACATTTACTATTTTGTTGGGTCCTATCGATTTTCGCTTTGATGTAGTTTGTCCTTATGGCATTATTTTGTGAAGCAATTATAAGTGATTCCGTTTACGTAGTGTTGATTAACAAAAAAGAAAGAACTTGTCAACTGGTGGATTTTGCAGTTCCAGCAGATCACAGGGTGAAGCTAAAGGAAAATGAAAAATGGACAAATACCTGGACCTTGCCAGAGAACTGAAAAAGTTATGGAATATGAAAGTCAAAGTGATACCAATTGTATTTGGTGCACTTGGAACGGTCCCAAAAGGATTGGAAAAGGGGTTGGAAAGTCTGGAGATCAGAGGAAAGATTGATACCATCCAGAACACTGCACTGCTGCAATCTGCCAGAATACTCAGAAGAGTCCTGGAGACGTGAGGACACTTGTCACTAAGATTCCAGTGAAAGACAATCAGCTAATGCTGATGTGAAAACTCAAAAGGAGTGAATAATAATGATAATAATAATAATAATAATAATAATAATAATCCTTACATTCCCCTTCTTGTTTTTTTTTTCTTGTTCCAGTAATTACTATTACGTTAATTAAGATGATGTTAATAGTAATAAAACTTCTCGTAAACGAATATGCTTACTACCACAATATTTATCTCTTTATTCTCCTTCTACTCCTGGTACCTCCAATCGACCGATACTGAGCAAACAAGTCTGGCAACCTTGACAGCGGGACCATTTCGATCGCCACTGTTTAGCTGCGTTATTTTGATTTTGCAATAGATTACGCCCTGGAAACTATCTCCCTTTTACATAATAGACAGATCTGTTTTTCCGGGTGTAGAGATATGACACTGAGATTGATACGAAGTCAATCCTCACAACTAGTGTGGCCATGTGTTAAGCACGAATGAATTTATATGTGTCCTTGATGAAGAGAGCTGAATTACAAGCTGAAGACATATTTTGATGCAACATATGCGTTGAAATATTCTGTTCAATAGTCGAAATTGCTAAATTCGGTGCTGTTACTTGTTTAGAATTGGTATCTGCTGAGGAATGTAAATAATTGGTTAAAAACAAAGTTTGACGTCTCACAGCCATGTGTACAATACTGCAGCTTTTGCATGTGAGTAAAGCTCCCATTGTTATTTATTTTAATGGCAATATCAATCCTTTTGTGTTATGTAATGCCAAATCTTGTTTTTATATATATGATTTGTTTGAGAAATTTGCTTTCACTTCAGGTATATGAATAAATACTGCTGGTTGACCTTCAGTCACGGCTTTCTACACCTCTATGTTAAAAATAGTGTGTGTTTGCTCAAAGAGCTAATTGAAGAATTCAATAGGGACAATCGTATAGTTGCTAGGGCTTGAAATGACCAGCTGATTGATCGGGTGGGTTCTCTCGACTGCCCGTCAAGCACAAGACATCGACTGCTCAGCTATTACAATCCTGCCATCAGGAATTACTAGTTTGCCACCGAGAACACCCCATTAGGGAGAGTGTTACTCCTCTCTAGAAGTAGAATCAGTGAATTCTACAGCCCCAGTTGACAGGGTGGTTTCTATTAGTGTTGTTTCTCGCTGTCGTAGAGTGATGACCCGAGTGTGCTGTGAGCATAAAGTAAATATGAATTTAAGATGAAGTATATTAATTAAACATTGATACGAATAATAGTTAACAATGACGGTATATAATAACTGTGCTGTCGATGTAACAAAAATAAGTATATTCATTAAAGATGATATTATTAAACTTTATAAAATGGCCAACCAATTATAGCTGAATCGTGAGAAAATCCGAGGTTTTATTCCATCTGTTGAGACAGTTTATCATGTTGGCGACACGCTTACTGATATGAACTTACTCTTTCGTCTCTGACAACTGGTAATTCTACGTTGGTGGATGTGCTTGTCTGTCAATTGGGGAAGTAGGGGTATGCGTCATTATATATTATATATATATATATATATCTATATATAGAGAGTAGAGAGAGAGAGAGAGAGAGAGAAGAGAAAGGGAATAGATATATAAGAGGGTTACATTTGATTTTTCATATATTTTTTAGGTTGTTTTTTTTTTATTTACTACGTCTATTGAAAGAGTTAAATATATATGGATGATTTGCATATATCATTTTAGATGTATAGCGTCATTGCATTATTAAGGTACTTATACATGTGAATACAGGATACTTTGTATTTTAGGATGTTTAAAACATGATGAAGCCGTAATATTGACATTTTTATTTAATCCATCGTGACATAATTTATAGCTAAAACAGTAGGATGTAGGATGGAGCAATAGATGCATCTGGTTTGGGAGATTCAGTTTGGAATACTGGGAAAGTGGGTTAGCCCGTTCGTTGGCAATTGGTTAAGTTTCAACCTGACTAGAATGGTGGTGCCGTTGCCGACGAGTGCGGTTTCACTGAGTATCATATATATATGACTTGTGCAAACTAAGCTAAGCTGGTTAATCCTTATTAAACACGTACAAATCGTCCGATTCCAAATTATACATTTAAGAAGTTAAAAGTGTTTCGTTATTCTATTATATTACACTGGGACAAATTTTTGTTGAATGGTCTGACACTTTGTTTCGACTATTTTTTAACAACTGAATCAAAAATGACCCAGTTTTTTATATCAGTAACTTTTTGAGCTAGAGAATACCCTCGATTTTTCTCAAAAACGTAAAAATACAGCATTAACAAATTTTTGCTTAATTTTATGGAAGATTTTAAAAGTGTATATATAATGGGAAATAATAAACATTAGCTGGGAAAATTTTTTTTAGATGCTGACACTTGTTTTTGACAAAACTTTTGGACTCGAATCCAAAGAATTCCCCATCTTTCTTATAACATCAATTTTTTAAGTAAAGGATACCTTTGCTTGGTCTCAAAAAACTTTAAATATTATTTGTTTGACAATTTGAGCTTTATTTTATAGTATGTTTTTAAATTTACAATGGAAATTATTACAATTTGCTTGAACTGTAATGTTTGTACTAATTCATTTTGTTCACAAAGGATATGGTTATGTAAGTCAAATTGTATGCAGGTAGTAAGTAAAAATTCATAATAAGTTTTTTCTAGAGTGTTCAAATGTGGATATTCCCTTTTGTTCATAGACAGACATCTATTTATCCCATATACTTTTGATACATTTTCCTTGAATTTCAAATTTGGTGGATATGTCATTTTGTCATCAGCTGATCACATCCAGTTTTTTCAGATGATATGCAGAAATGGAATTGATGCTCATGTTGCCAATCAAACATTTGTGCTATGTCAATTTCAGTGTAATTCATTGCTTATGCATTTCCAAGAATTTCTTGGGACAAGGTAAAAAACTTGTCATGAACCAAGCATCTTTTCGAGTTCTGATATTATCCCGATGAAATGTTCATCCTTGATAATTTCCAGAATCTGTAGACCATCAAACGCACCGACCTTGATGTTTTCAATTGACAGGCCAGGAAATGCCAAATTGTGGAACTTGAAAGACTAGCCTTCAATTGGCAATGCTTTAATAGATTGCTCCAAGAGACATATTTTCATGTGCAAGGAGCGAACATAATTTTCTTTTTGTCAACAAATGGCTCATGTAGAATGTTGGGATCAACAGGTTTGAGGTCAGATCTTGGATGCCAATTCCTCTCCATCCTAAGCTTCTCTAAAGCTCTACTTTCCCACACTGGGATTTCAGCTGAATGGGGCACCGGATGTATAGCTGATGGTAAACTAGGATACTCAATTTTACATTTGTTTTCCTTGTTATATAGTTTCATTATAGAAAAGTAACAGTTTGTGCAATGATATTTTGGCTCTCACCAAATCATAGATATACCGAATACCAACTTATCACATGTTCCCTTGTTTCACACCCATAAATTCTCTGCACACTGCGTTCGCATCTCGTAAGGGACACTAGACTTGTTTTAATCGAGACGTTTTAATTCAAAATATGCAAAATAGACTAGCTTCACAAATGCATTGATGTTTGTTCTTTGGCTGGGAATCAACCTAGTCACTAGATCTGAATAATTCTCCTTCATTGTCAATAAAAAAATCAACGTAATCAGTTGACCAGTTATATTACTTACAGACAAACAATACAATTGTGCTTATCTTGGGGGTAAGCTGTAGAGAAAAATTGACGAGGTATAAGAAAATTGACTGCAGTTTTTAAATCAGCATGCCATTATTAGTCTAAATCTAAGGAAAAATCAAACTCAGAAATTATGTCCAGAATTGTTCCTCAGTAGGAGATTCCCAACTAATCTTTTCATTAGGTTTGATATTGTTTAATGGCATATCAATTTTCGTGGGTTATTTAATGCCAAAGCCATCCTTGTAGAACAGAAATGATACTATTAAACCTACATCTGCGAGGTGATGTAGGTCATAGGTTTCGCAAGTGTCTCAGTCCAAAATTGAACATAATGGCGTGACTGAAGTTTGAACTCACTAAGACTAAGATATCGCAGTTCAGCACGTTTTCCTCTGTTTTCATTAGTTAGCGACCTATTGTTACACAGTTATACATTAAAAATATTGTTTTGATGAGTTTCAATATATACTATATCCTGTGTGTCACACTAAACTGCATCCAATAGTGAGGTTACTATCGAGAACAACCTCATCCCGACGTGACATACAATGAGTACAAAAAGCTCTCTAAGTATCAAAAGGACTTGTATACCAATAAAGAGAAATAGAAAACGCACGGTGTTTACTGGTCCAAGTCATGATCACAACTGATCGTACCTGAAAGAAATTGCAAGCCATAAGCAGCTACCATTATCACTTGCATAATTTCCCTTGTACCACACATGTGACAGTTTAAAATGTGGAAGGTATGTCTGCCAGAGCCTGTATTATCTTTGGCATACAATTTATACAAAAAGTTCTATTTCTAAATGTACAGATAATACTCTATAACATCAGCCATAAATAACTACACCCTTTTTATTAACCCAGTTTGCAATATGTAATGTATGCAATGAATGAGCAAATAAGTTTAAGCAATTCATCTAGCCACAAAGGAAACCAGTGTTTTCTCGATATATATATATATATATATATATATATATATATATATATATATATATATATATATATAGTAAATGAAGAAAAACTCTAAACTTGCTTCATTACAATAATTTATTTCAACCGTATTAATACGGCATCTTCAGGTAATCACAAGAACATGACTAAGTAAGAGTCATGTTCTTGTGATTACCTGAAGATGCCGTATTAATACGGTTGAAATAAATTATTGTATGAAGCAAGTTTAGAGTTTTTCTTCATTTACTAAATATCTTGCTCTGTCCTTCTACTCACTGGTATTAGGTACATTGAGCTCTCCTTATGGTCTACCTGCATCAGCTTGGTTAAACCACACATGGAAAGACCCTAACTACGGAAAAAAACTATAATATATATATATATATATATATATATATATATATATTATATGGGGTGGGGTAAATATGGAAATAAATCCGACACTATGAAGAATGTGAAAATCGAAGTGTTCCAAACAAGATGAATTTATTTATCGACGCTTAAACATTTCGGTTTATTTAAACCTTCATCAGGATTGCTAAACCAAAGATACTAGGATTTTATCATTTTGTTAGAACCTTATAAAATCAAAACCAATATATACCATTTCTTACCATTTCTTACCAAACTCACCAGCATTGAAATACTGCCATCATAAATAAAATCGCCCTGTCAGCGAGGCTTAGAACATTGACTGAGTGTCCTGTAGAGATGAAATAACACAACAAAAGACATGTCCTGGGTATGATAGTGAGGTTCCTATTCTTGAGTACTATGGAGGGAAGAATACTCTTTCATTGACATGACTCTTAGGTCCACTCTCACCTGGAGTGATAGTACTTGTTAGAGTCCTAATAATAGGTCGAATAGATGTGCTTGAAAAATTTCTGTATTAGGTAGAATACTTGATACAATATGATTGTAAACTATTTGTATTAAGGATAGTTACTAGAAGCTATAATTATTTAATAAAGACTATTATCATTTTAGTTCCTTGAAATCATATAACCGTGTAACAAAAATGACTATTATTAAAAATTAATAAGTACTTGAAACCATAGAGTCAGGTATAAATCATAAGTATTACATAGGAATACTTGAAACTATACAGCTGTATAGAATTGGTTTTACTAGAAAATATATGCACCCTCCTGGTGCAAGTATTTAAGTTTTAATGTGATAAAATATTATATCAAATTAAAAGATTAATGAAACTAAATAAGAATGCAGATAAAACGATTTGAAACAGAATAACAGAATATGACTACTGAAACGTACTCTTCCATCCAACCCCGTCTTTAATTGCTAAAGTTTACTAATTTAACTATTTAGTTAAATTAGGAAGTAAATAATAAAATTACAGGAATCTCTTCTTGTTAATGGGTTTGATTTAATTTTTGCTCATATTCATTAAGATAAAACCAAACAATTCGGATCAGATATTTATTAAAATCTATATTTTGTTATCAATATGCAAATTAGCCTTCCCGTTCACACAGTAAACCACGTGTGATTAGTACGTAAATACGGCCAACAGTATTATTAAAGTAAAACTTTTTTTTAAATAATTGAGTTTTAAATAAAAACTAAATCCTGGAGAATGTGACGTAAATAACTAAGGGAATTTTGACTTGAGTAGTGGTATAGTTTCGGTTACAGACATACAAACACACAATCTCCTTTATAATAAGATTAGCTAAGGATACTCATATAACTGTATACACAAACTGTTATTTAATAAGACCCTGGACAAGAAACAGCGCTTAAGAGACAATGCCACAAAAATGTAAATACGAACGCACAGTCACCGGAATTTCTAACATACAATGAAAAAGATGTCCTTATCTTTACGGTGTTCAGCGTACGATGTTAAACTAGATCTAGTGATAAGGTTCCAATTCTGGAACTCTGTGGAGTGTGGAGTACCTCTTCATTGTCATTATTCCCAGGTTCACTCTGACCCGGAGTAATAGTGCCATCTATGAGTTAAATAGATAAAAACATGTTTTTTTTAAATTGCATACCCAACAAAAATGCATTATACAAAAACGTCTAAGGTATAAAATAACTTAAGTGTTGACATGCTGTTAAATTAATCAATCCAAAATAAAATTGTATATATATATATATATATATATATATAATATATATATATATATATATATGCATGTGTGTATATATATATATATGAGGTGTGTCATAAAAGTATCGAGATTGAAGCTGTATTTACCAAGATAGAAATGAACAAAGGAATGGAACGTTAATTTTTTTTCGGAATACAAGGTGTATCATAAAAGTGCCGATTCTTAAGCAGTATTTACCAAAATAGATATGAACAATGAATGGAACGTTAATTTTCTTTCAGAATACAAGATGCTTCAAAAAGTACAAAAAATCTTGATACTTTTTTGACACACCTTATACATAAAAAAAGGCATTGAAAATTGTTTGCCACACCTTACATATAAAAAAAATTATATATAAAAAAATTTTTTGACACACTTATATATAAATTTTATATATAAATTATATATAAAAATTTTTTTGACACACCTTATATATAAAAAAGGCATTGAAAATACACACTAGAAAAATAACATTACATCTCCCAATAACACCACAACATAACAACAATAAACGACTCTGATAGGTATATCATACTTCCCAATAATCCTATCACTTATAAAATAAATAGAAACCTAAAAAAGATAGGTATTAAAACAATTACTCTCTCCACTAAAAACAATCAAAAACATCCTACAGAATAAAAATAATCAAAAACACACACATTCCGAAGCTGGAGTCTACACAATAGATTTCTTAAATTGTAACAAAAAATATGTGGGAGAGACTTCTAGATCCTTACCTAAATGATTATCTGAACATAGATATCGTATTAA
This sequence comes from Doryteuthis pealeii, assembly GCA_023376005.1. NCBI lineage: Eukaryota > Metazoa > Mollusca > Cephalopoda > Myopsida > Loliginidae > Doryteuthis > Doryteuthis pealeii. The sequence goes on from CM042140.1 coordinate 123,912,173, forward strand.
ACGAGGTTTTCTAAACAACGCCCTAGCTAAACATATTTTAGACTATAACCATACTTTTGATTTTAAAGGTGCCAAAAATATTAACTCACATACACAATAGAACACTACGTAGAATTATGGAATCTTACGTTATTCTCACCGATCAAACCATGCCCCAAAGACAAGGCTTTTTTAATATATCCCCTTATTTAGCGACACTAGAAAGTTAGAAATCATAAAATACACTTCACATAAACATTTCCGACTATTTACTTCTAAAAAAATTTAAATGTTCACATTATCCCAAAAACCTTACAACCATTCATACTTTTTTGCTTTATATATAATTTAAAAAAAATAGAAAATGATAAAAAAATACAAATTTAAATACAAAATTTAAAATTCTTTTCTAAAAATCCGTTGCAGGCCTACCATCAACGGTTTAATACTCATCCTGTTTGAAAAAAGAGAATTTGTCTATCGTCGAGTTTGCAATATGTCTTCTTTTTTCAAAATCTGTTACGATAAGAGATACATGACTGTCGCTGACCGAGAAACGCGTGGGCGGATGTGCTTATATTTGAAACTACCGCATAACTTTTTTGCAACATCAATGTTTTCGTTTTGAATTCATATTATTTTCGTCTCTGCTATTGATAAGTCCGGAGTATAAACAAGCTCTGAAGATGATGTTTATAAATCGAAATATTGTTCAATATTAGCTATGAATAGGATATAAAATCTTTTCACTTTAACAGCATATTGTGTTGTTTTCATGTCCTTTCATCTATCTATCTATCTATCTATCTATCTATCTATCGATTCCTATATATATATATATATATATATATATATATATATATATATATATCTATATAAAAGTGGTGTACGTATTTCTAATTCCGACGGATTCATATTTTTGCTTTCAATAACAAGCTTTTATTATAAGTTCTGAATCGAGGGAACAAAGAAAGCTGAAATCGTTTCTAGTTATAGAAATGATTCATGACCTATTGACGATCTAAACGCTTTTTGTTGTTTTAAACACAACACAGAAGGAATAATATATGTTTGGTTTGATTAAAATTGAAAGGTCTCACGTTTAATACAGCGACATTTAAACTGAAGCAACACCTCGAACGTGACACGGTGATTGTTTTCAATAGTAAACGAAGTCTCTCAATACAATATAAATATGAGTATATGAATTTGTTAAGACTTCGCTAAAATAGGCACCGTGACTGTAAAACTGTATAGTCGTCTCTGGAAAGGCTAAAGGTGGCGGAATGATTTGTGTATTAATGTGCTCAATAACTAAATCTGATATTCAATGGTATTGTAGAAAATATTTATGATGAAGTGAATCGTTAATGGGACGATTGAAATGAGGTGAAAATGTTTCAAATATATTCACTTATAACTCCTACGGGTATTAGTCCGAAAGAGAACGTTATAGTGAGACTAGAAAGCGCGTGGTGTAATGGTTAAAGTCATGGGAAATGGACTCGTCGCCCCGAGTTCAAATCCTGGACGTGGTAATTGCATTTCACTTAGCGCTAATACCCTTAGGAAAGGTATGAATCCTACTCTCCCACCAGCTATGGGTAAATAGCAGGGCAGACTGGGATCTTTAACCATGGCTAGGTAACCAGTCTAGGAGAAGGAAAACTCTGAATTCAAACCTGTTGAATTCCACTTAAGAAATTGACCTTGTGTCGTATCCTGCTCGTGCGGAGGAGTTGGTAAATATATAGAGAGAGACTAGAGTTCGAACTGGTTTACTACGATGTCACAGCCCAGCAATTTATCCGCGGGGACTCCTCTCAGTACTTTTAAGTGACTCTTAAAATTATAACTACTAGCGGGACGTGTAGATACACCCCAGTATGATAATCTATTACATCGTTTGATATGTATACTTAAGAGCAAATTAGTTCAATATGTTAAAAGTATAATAATTTTGATTTAAAACTCTCTCACATGCTTTCTTTCTTTTTTCCTTTTCATTTTTTCATTCCATTCCATTGAAATATTCTGCCGAATTCTCACCACCATCTCTCTATATTCACCACCTCTTTTCTCTTTTCTCTTTCTTTCTTTTTTCTTTTTTTCTTCTGGTATAAAGCATGTCCCTTTTCCCCACCTTTCATTCTTCACTATAAAAACAAAATGGTCGATTATTTAGCTTAAGTAACGACACCAATACCCTACCCAACTCTCTCCCTTACCAACTTCCCAACTACCAAGTTTCTCCGGATTAGGAAGTTAAAGTTTGACACAAATAGGTAGGTACTTGTATATTAATATATAGATTAAACAAACATATTTTAACATTCTTGTTCAAGTTTTAAAATTTCTATCACTTTCTATAAAAGAAAATTGAGAAAAGCACATTCAACTTACTCAGGGAACACACATATTACGATTAAGTAATCTTGTTGCAGTTTGTTTGGATATAAGGCGTGCTGCAATCCACCACTTAAACTTATAAACTAAGCGAGGTCACGTGGTTTAAACCCCAGCCAATAAACAGCCCGAATACGTAGTTAGTTAACTATTTACTCACTGATATTAACAGCCGTTCATTTGCAAGTTATTTGACATTGACGAACGGACCTACAACCGAAGGTTCATACCCAACATTAAGGAACACTAAGGAATAACCAAAGGATCATACCCAACATTAAGGAATACCAAGGAACAACCACAGGACCATACCCAACATTAAGAGACACCAAGGAGCAACCAAAGGTTTCTTTACTAAGGATCATACTCTGCTTAACACAGGGGATCTCCGGAGGACAGTGCTCTTGCTTGAAGCCTAAGGATGGCCACAAAAATGGTAAGAAAATCAAAAAAAAAAGAAGTATTACCTGTAGGTGTTGGTGTGCAAGAAAATCAAATTGATATTAATATTTTTGGACTTTGCTGTGTCTTTATTCTTTGCTAGCTATTACTCTAAGAAGATTCAACTGCATTCGTTTTTATCATCGTATAATAAAAAGAAACAGCAATAACTGAGATTTATTGACGGTCAGATGAGCAAACGAGCCAGGCTATATGTTTCTATTAGCCATTGGATCTGTAGGTAACAAAAAGCTCCCATATTCCCTTGCCATATGTTGGATGATTTAAAATACCGTTGGGCAGCAATTTATGAGGTGTCCATGACGGAAGACATATTCCCAGCAAAGCCTCAGACACAGCAATCACTCAAAGGAGTGTGCTTCCGTCTTGGAGCTTTTGAAATGCAGTCAACTCTAAGTAAGATATATATATATATATATATGGGATCACAAGTAGCTGAATTTATTTAGGAGTACATAATAAGAATGGCCGGTTTCTAGTGTTTTTTTTTTGGGGGGGGGGTAAGGAACCGTTGAAAGATTGATTTGATTTTCAGTAGGCGAAAAGAAATATGTGTTCCATTGAGAAAATTGATGTAAATATGATTTATTTAAGGGTAAGGAATTTATCTCTGAGATCTATGATCTTTACAATCGACCTACATCGAGATACTTTAATATTTAAAAAAAATGCATTAATCTATATCAATAGACCGAATTATCGACTTTATTTTCTGGTTTATGCTATCATAGAATGCGATTTATGTTCAAAAGGTCTCCCTTCATGCACATTTCAGTTTAAAATAAGAATCGTCTAACACCCGTAATGTGATTATAGTATTAAAGGACATTTTTAATCTCAGAAGAATGGTACGCCACTGAGCTAGTTCAGTACTCAATTAGTGTATAAAGTAAAGTCGTCGGGTGGTCTAAAGTCAGCATCAACCAGATAGTGAGGGAGTCTATCCCCTTTTTACAAGCGCTAGACCAAGGAGATTGCTTTTTAGCTTCTGATTTGGAGCACCACACCTATCATCAGCTCTTCCTTTTACCGCACATATCCCTGTGCTACTGATACGCTGAGTTGGCAAGAGCCGGTATCGAACCAGGAACCTTGTGGTTTCCAGGCGGACGCTCTACCGACTGAACTAAACCAGAAGATCATTTTCCAGGTGCACATTAATTTGAATTAGTTTTTATTCCCCATGACCGGTTTCAATACCAAGGTTAAAATATCCAGATTGCTATATTGTTTGCCCATAGTAGGGGAGAGACTAGTTTGATTTATACATTTCCCTATGTTATGAGCACAATTTCAAATGCAAACAGACACGCTCGGGATTTGAACTCGGCAAGCCGTTCACTTCTTATGACGATAACCGTTATGTTACGTATCCCAAAAATCAATATCTTTTCACGTTTAATTGTTTGAGAGTGATACAGATTCTCCTAAAAACACTCATCACGACTTGAATGTGTCTTTTTCTTCTCCTAGTTTACTTACCAAGGCTTAAGAGACCTATTATTTACCCATGCTTGGAGGAAGAGAAAAGAAGAATCTATGCCTTTCCTAAAATGAAATTCAAAGAGCATTCGTCGAATCGTGCAACAGAAGAGGAAGCTCGTCGAGTCTTCCGGTATTTCCACTGGTGAGGATAATGTCCGTATCAGCAAACTCTAAAAGTGTCACACAGAAAACGCACTTAATACACTTTCTGACGAGTTTCCATTGTCAAGCACCTATAAGACTCTGGTTTTTTGATTAAATCCGCTGCATCGTATTTCTTTTAATATCACCCACTTCCCCAAATAATTCTTCTTAGATGAATTCACAGGTTAGGAGACAAAAATTCACACGGTGATCAAATCCGTTGAGTATAGAGAACGCTTCACTTTAATAATCCTGCGCTTGGCCAAAACCTACTGGTCAAATCCTCTCGAAATTGATCACTAAACGATCTGTACAAGGTTGGGCTGAAAGATTCATAGGCTGGAAAGTTAATATGATGACTATCATATAAGATGTTGATGACATTTTTACTAATGGGATTCAACACTTCAATACTGATAGATGAAGTTCATGACCGCAAAGAGGGCGGACAATGTTGAAAAATAGGACTTATTTGGTCAAATTCCATTGTTGCATAGCCCTTTAAGTCTTTTCATTATCTCATAGTACTTAGCTTCTTCTAAGTTGGATCGCGGCGTCTATCAATTATCGGGATGTATGGGCTGGTCCTCTCTGTTCTTCTTGTTTGTGTTGAGAATTTTGACATATAAAGCGTGTGTTAAAAGCCCACTTCTACTTATACTCGCCTAGAAACATGTGACTAAGCTCCTGGCCAATCACTGGCAATACTCTGCTGCTGTTATAATATTTATACAGGCTGTACTGGTCATAACTACTCACACCTACTTTGAATCTTCGTGGACGACGGAACATAGGAGTAAATCACTGGACCTTTAACACTACGCAGGATAGGACTTATTCACTAACTAAAGGATTCCATAACTCAGAACTTACTTACTTAAGCCCTTTTCAACTGGCCAAGGATGGCGTTCAAAAACTTAATAGTTTGTTCTCGTGGGATTTCTTGGGGCTTCTTCATCTCAGTGTCCGTTGTTGTTCTAAGTAAAGAACACAAAGATTCGGGTATTTTTCAGACGTCTGTATTTAGCCCAAGTTAGCCATCAGACGTGAGAGAAATAGCTTCCAACGAAAGCCACAGCTAAAATTCCATGGCCACTTACCGCTCCCACATACCGAACTATCCAACCAAAGAACAGCCTCAAGGTCAGCGAAATGCCAAGCACTGTAAATTTACTTTAACGTTTTTTTTTGTCTTTTTGTTTTGCATGATTTAGAATTAGCGTTATTTTTAATTTGTACTCTACTGTACATGATTTATAGGCAATTTATCAAATGTATAATACCATGAGAGTATGTTGGCCAGCCTATGAACTTTTCAGCCGGGTGTTAATATTGCATATTGTTAAGTCCCAATCGCCCAACAAATCATGTAATAAAAACTGATTGTGTGCTGTTTAATTACATAGTTCTTAACGTTGTGCCATATAGAAAAAAATGATCATAAGTATTTGAACAAAGAGGATTTTTTATTTATTACAAAGAGGAAATATATTTTTATCACTTTTTATTACTTAAAACAGCAACCGGTTCTCTAATTTATATCTGTAGAATACCAAAATATGCAGTGCGATTAAAAAAATTATCTTAGTCAGCCTGTGAACTTTTCAGCCGCCCATCGTATATGTCTAGACATAAATACGTTATTGTAAGTTGCTCAGCCGTGAACACGACTTCATTTAAATTTTAAGATTAAAAAATAAAGCAAAGCTTAAATATCGATACTTTTCATCACACTCTGTATGTGAAAGAAATTTGAAAAGTAAGTGTACAAATACAGATACTTATATTAACTTCCAACGTTCTGTGCAAAACGACAAAACGATATACATATTGACGTTATGTGAGGAAAAAAACTACTATAACATTATCTATCTGTTTATCTGTCTATCTTTCTATCCATCTATGTATCTAACTATCTATTTGTACTGTTTTCATGAATAATATACTCTTACTGCCAATAAACAAGTACTAACACCAACGTCTTTTTTTGCTTTCTCAAACACACTCCTCTCTCTCTCTCTCTCTCTCTCTCTCTCTCTCTCTCTTTCTCTCTCTCTCTCTCTTCTCTCTCTCTCTCTCTCTCACACACACACACACACACACATATATATATATATATATATGTGTGTGTGTATATATATATATAAATCATATCAATAATATGGGTGCTATATTTTTAAGTAGACAGTGATCAATATCATAGATAGATCATTTATATCTGTTAAGATAACGCGGACATGGATTCAATGGTTCCAGCTTATTGACAGATAAATAGATAGATAGATATACACACAGTCTAGATAATATAACTTAATAATAATATAACTTAGTAATAAGTAATAACTTAATGACATGATACGTGCATACTATACCACATATTCACATTGTTTCAACACAACACACACACACACGCGCGCGCGCGCGCACACACACACACACACATATATATATATGGGTAGTAGAATAAGGAAATAAATCCGATGGTATGTAGAAAATAAGAAAAGACAAAGTATATCAGAAAGATAAATTCATTTTAGAAGTTAATTTGATTCATCCAATGAAGGTTAATAAAAACGAAACGCTTATAATCGACATCACCATGAATTAATCTTTTTGGAATATTTTCCTTGATTGTATATATGTGTGTTCGTGTGTGTGTGTGTGTTTGTGTGTGTGCGTGTGTGCATGTGGACGTGTGTGTACATGCGTGTGTATGTGCGTCTTTGTGTGTGTGTTGATATTTGTGTACTTTTTTACTGTGTCTAATTATATTATACACAATTATACACAGACACAGGCATATGTACGCACACACACAAAGACAGACACAGAGAGACACCCCCTCCCCCGCCCTCCATATATATATATATATATATATATATATATATATAGCATACAGACTATCCAAGTAATATGAATTAGACATGCTGGACGCTGCAGAGAGAGTAAGGACGAACTCATGTTACGTTGTCCGGTGAACACCTGCACATGGACACACTAGAATATTCGGACCACCATAAAACTTACATTGATCAGCTCTTGATGCCGGGAGGAAGACCTGCCAGGAGCGATTTCTCATGGGCATGAGTGGGAGCCAGAGAAATGCGTGATGTCAGCAGGTATTGTTGATGATAAAGATTTTATATTCAGTGGCAAAGCTATCAATCTCTTATTCATGGGATTCTAATTTAGAGAGAAATTCCGCTTCGACTGACACAAGGTCAAGATATTGAGCAAGAACTACTTACACTAACAATGGTCTGTAAGATTAGCTTGCCGTGCGGTCGGCGTCTATATTCTTTGCATGTGTGAATAAGGAAGATGACTTTGCTGTTGTGTTCATGTTTTCTGCGGTCCTGGGAAAAGATAAATTCTTTCTATTCCGGTTTTCGTAACCGATGATAATTATAACTTTTCTAAACAATGTCTCCAACAAAAAAGACAAACTTCTGAATAGCCGTAGGCGCCGATATATAATTAGAGGCACCTTTTTTTTTTTTTTACAAATATAGTGAATTATAAAACATTCTATTAAACATAAACCAGTCAACGCTCTCATTTCTTTTCTTCACAGATAAAACAACAGGGCCAATTTAGCATGGTGTTTTTTTTCAAAGGAAGTCAAGCCATTTTTATTGCAAAAGCTTCACTCGGAATCAATTGAATAAAACAATTCTGATGAGATTTAATTATTCATTGTTGTACTAAGATGCACAATGTTTCAGGTGCGAGACCCTAACTCGGTTAAATAACTGGCCCCTGCAATGGTATTATACTTAAGTCTGGCACATCGGCCTCAAATTAATTACGGAATCCACCGTGGGCACAAATCACTGAACTGAACTAGTATGTTATTTCTTTTTTCGAGGGATAAGAAAGGAATTTGGGATGTTAGCGTTAGATGGATGTACTTCATTCTGTTTAAAGATTTTGATGCCTATTTCACGAAATTAGGTAACCCCTTCTCTCACTCTCACACAGATAAATACACATACACACACTGATATATATTTACACACATATATATATATATATGTGTGTGTGTGTGTGTGTGTGTGTGTGTGTGTAAATGTGTGTGTGTGTGTGTGTGTGTGTGTGTGTGTGTGTGGTCTATCAATTATAACGTTTTCGGATAACATGTTAACAATTTTCAATATGATAACATCAAAAGAATTGTTAGGAAACTTGAAAGAAAAAATAAAAGACTTGGAAACAATAAGGATTTTGTTATGTTTAACCAAATATATATATATATATATATATATATTATATATATATATATATGTGTGTGTGTGTGTGTGTGTGTGTGTGTGTGTGAGAGAGAGAGAGAGAGAGAGAGAGAGAGAGAGAGAGAGTAAGGATAACATAGACTGAGGTAAAGTCGCTCAGTGATTATCAGTTTCTCACTTATCTGAACAGTATTCTGAATAAATTTTTGAAAGAAAGAAAAAAAGAAAGAAAGAAAGAAAGAAAGAAAGATATAAAAACATGTGTGACGAGAAACGAAGAAAGTACGAACATAATCCTGTGTGTGGAGAAAGCAAGAAGAAAGAAAGAAAGAAAAAAAGAAAGAAAGTGTGTCGGAGAAGAAAGAAAGATGGAAAGAAAAGAAAGAAACGACTAACAAAATGATTAGATTATCAGAAGAAAGAAACAAAGAAAGAAACAAAAAGAAAAATAATGAATCACAGAGAGAAAGAAATCTTCCTTTCAATAAAATAACATAAAAGATGTGACAACTTAAGATATCAAGTCGTGTGACCATGAATTAAAATTTTCCAGTTAATTTTTTAACGAAGATATATTGACTAAGTTCACGATTAATTTAATGCCATAAATAATTGATTTTGAAATAGTTTTTTGTATATGCTTAAAAAATAGTGGTCATATTTTAAATTGTGGATTTATTTTTCAATATCAATACCGCTTCAAGAATCCTTTACCACACTCAGAATCTCGTGATTAACAGTTTCTTGCCCATGCAATTCTCAAGGCAAGTGCCAAGGACTTGCTTTGAGAATTGCATCGGTGAGAAACTGCCAGTAACCGAGAGCTGCTTTGTCCATGCTACACAAATCATCCATAATACCATTACTATTGATTATAAATCTGCTCTGCATTATTAGGATTGAACACCTTGTTATGCCAATACTTTTCTCATTTATTCTCTATTCATTTTATATATATATATATATATATATATATATATATATATATATATATATATATATATATATATATATATATATATATATTGATAGATAACGGCTTGATTCTTGAATAACCATTCTTTCCAGAAGCTCATTCAATAAATGAAATATACACTCCAAAACTACGATTTCTATACATTCAAACAGCCGCAAATAATTAATATGAATTAAGTAATTACTTAATTAATTATGTATTTTTGAATAATTTATTCTCAATTTTGACAGGTTCTAAATATACACTGATGCAAAATAAAGTTTTCACCATTCTGAATGTGTGATTCGATTTACGGACGGGGAATATAGTTGGCTTAAAATTAATGTTCACATATAAAAACGTAGTCTTTAGAAATGTCGTACAATGTCAGGTCACCCGTCCAAAGGATAAAAACGTAGCCAAACCAAATAACTTTATACTGAACCTCATATTAATACACTATATAACTAAATTAGCCGTTGACTTGCTTGAAAGGTGAGTTTTACTACGTCACAATATGACCGAGTAGTTAAAATTCTATACAATATCTACTATACTCTGACATAAATATATTAAAATTGCCATCATTATTCACAGTTCTTAAGATTCTTATTCTCCGTCATATATATATATATATATATATATATATATATATATATATATATATATATATTTAGAAAGGGAAAGGTGACTTACCGGTGAATATGGACACGATGGTTAGGAAGTGGAGAATTCAGGATGGTAAGTCAGCGATATAACAAATACAAAGTGCTCAATACAGAGTAGAGCAAATTTATTATGAAATGGGTACAAGGGATAACCTACTGGAGTTTCACCATGAGGATCCTCAGGGTTAAATCCACTGAATTAATCGAGACACCGATTAATTCAATGATTAATTCAATGAGCACACACGTGAAATCGACTGCTATTAATCTGTGTCTCGATTAATTCTGTGGATTAAACTCTGAAGATCCTTATGGTGAAACTCGAGTAGGTTATCTCTTGTACCCATTTTATAATATATATATATATATATATATATATATATATTTATATTTATATTCCGTCATATACATATATATATATATATATGTGTATATATATATATTAGTGATCAACATCATCAGGTTGTGCTGACGGTGCGAATTACCATGACTCTCTCTCTCTCTCTCTCTCTCTCTCTCTCTCCCTCTCTCTCTCCTCTCTCTCCTCCCTCTCTCGCGCGCTTGACATCAAGAATAAGCACAGATCTGATTGATGTAGGTTATTGCTGGTGGGCCCACACTGGTGTATTTGCACACAGGAGAATGTCACTTATTGGGTTTGCTTCTCCAGCATTGTTCAGTATATCTTGTTCAAATGATCGATGGTTTGTGTGATAGGGTATACATATACATATATATATATATATGTGTGTGTATGTGTAAGATATATATATATATATATATATATATATATATATATATATATCCCTCCAGCAATGGATAAATAGTAGAAGAGATTGGTCTCTTTAACTTTGGTGCAGCAACGGTTCTAGGAGAAGAAATATACTCTGAATTGAGACTTGTTAAATTTTGATAAAAAATTGAATTAGTGTTGCACCCTACTCATATATATATATATATATATATATATTATAAATTATTATTTATATTTTTGCTTGAAGGCAATTATAAATGCATGTATCGCATAAAATTCGATAATTATAGAGAATAATCTTTGACAAGTAAATCCCGCAAAGGATGGCTCGCTATGCAGAACACCGTACAGACTGTTTCGAAACAGTCTGTACGGTGTTCTGCATAGCGAGCCATCCTTTGCGGGATTTACTTGTCAAAGATTATTCTCTATAATTATCGAATTTTATGCGATACATGCATTTATAATTGCCTTCAAGCAAAAATATAAATAATAATTTATTCAACATTGCTTCTATAAAAACAAACATCCAAAAATCTTATATATATATATATATATATATATATATATATCACAGACTGGTAGGCTAGTGCTATATCATGGAGAGGGAGGCAAGTGCCATTGGCCTTTATATAAACGCAGATAAATCTGAGTTTATATATATGATACAAGATGGAGACATCTCCACACTCGATGGCAAGCACCTAACATTTGTAGACGGGTTCACATACCTAGATAATAATATTTTATCAACTAAAAGCGATGTCAATGCACACATAGAAAAAACATGGACTATTCATCAAGTAGAAATCTGATCTCTCTGTTAATATAAAGCGGGAATTTTTCCTAACCGTAGCCGTATCAGTGGTACTGTAGGGCAGTACCACATGGACCCTAACGAAGCGCTTAGATAACAAGCTATATGGGAGGCGCGTGGCATAATGGTTAGAATCGTAGGAAATGGACTCGTCGATCCGATTTCAAATCCTTGACAAGGCTGTTTGGAATTTCCCATAGAGCTAATACCCTTGGGAAGGGTATAAATCCAACTATGCTCCCTCTAGCTATGGTTAAATAGTAGGACTGACTGGGCTCTTTAACCTTGGTTAGGCAACCTGTCTTGGAGATGAAAAACTCTGAATTCAAACCTGTTAAACTCCGCTTAAGAAAGTGACCTTGTGTCGCGTCCTGCTCATACAGAGGGGTTAGTAAATAAATATCCGGGAGCGGCACAAGGAAACTGTGTGTTGCATTAAACAAATACTGGAAGTAGTATCCGAAAAACAGCTGTACGGGCAACTGCCTTCAATTACACAAACCATCTGGGTAATGCACGATGAACAATGAGAAGCAAGAACGAACTCATAAATGATGTTCATCTAAACATGAGCATACTAATGTGGGATGACCAGAAAACACCTACATCTGTAGGACTTTGGATGCCAGGTGCAAAGACAGATAGAGACGATTGGCGAAGGAAATCTGAGTTGTTTACGTGACCTGATGATATATATATATATATATATATATATATATATATATATATATATATATAAAGGAAAAGTTGACTTACCGGTGAATTTGGTCACGATGGTTAGTAAGGGTAGAATTCAAAGGAGTAAGTCAGCGATATAACAAATACAAAGTGCTCAATACTAAGTAAAGCAAATTTATTATAAAATGGGTACAAGATATAATCTACTCGAGTTTCACCATAAGGATCTTCAGGGTTAAATCCACTGAATTAATCGAGACACCGTTTAATAGCAGTCGATTTCACGTGCATTCCACACACGTGAAATCGACTGCTATTAATCCGTGTCTCGATTAATTCAGTGGATTTAACCCTGAAGATCCTTATGGTGAAACTCGAGTAGATTATATCTTGTACCCATTTTATAATATATATATATATATATATATATATATATATATATATATATGTCTCATTTATAAATGAATAGACATAGTATTTTGCGGCTATTTCTTTACCGATAGCTTTTTTATGAATTATAAAGAAAACAATTAAGATGAAAAATATATTTTAAAGGATAATTTTTCTGTAAACAACTTTTTTTAGAACGCAATATTCTCTATAGAAGATTTTAATGAAATAATTAATTTAAAGCTTTGCAAATTAAAAAAAAAAGTCATCATAAATAACGCCATGAATTAAGATTTAAAATTCTGTACACCACCCACTTTCATCACACACACACACACACACACACACACACACACACACACACACACACACACACACAAGGACACAAAAACACACAAACACACTCTAATTCCCTCACATATGCCCACTCAAGTATACTTATACATACCTACATGACAACAGATATTCATGGTTGGATGCTTTGTCGAAATAGCTAAGGAAGTTATTGACATTCAAACTAACTCGCAACGGCTTGTGAGGTAAAACCGACAACCATTGCACAAAAGGTGATTGCCCGAATGTCCAATTTTTACGTCAGCATATACGTGTGCAATCGATAATACCTTAATAGTGAATTCGACTCTAACCTGGTGCTCGATACTTCAGACATTGTGTCACAATACAACTGAATCCTAGTAAATAAACGCAGAATTAATATGCGTGTTTACATTTAACGAAAACCTCGGCAGGTTACGACACAATGTTAATTTTTAAGTGGGTTACATATTGGACCGGAGACCAATGACAAAGAATGGGTACTGCTTTCTTTTCAGATCCCTGGGCCATGGAATACATCGACTACACCTCTTCAGAGGAATAAAATCCCCCCCAATGAGGCTACCTATAGTTGGTGGCGACCAGCGATGCTTAAAGACGGAATCCTGGTGACCGAGTAGTCCGTGACTTGCAATAGTCTACATTGGCTCTTACAAAGGCTAGACTAGCGGTCTGAGCGCCCTTCCGATCAATCGTCTGGTCAAGTCAAGCCCTATCAAATATATGATTGTCCCAGACCTATTGCCCTTATGGCAAACCACAACACTTTTTAACATATATGTGCTATAACATGATGGCTTATGATTTTAATGTCCTGGGTATGACGTTAAAGTGTATCTAGTGCTGAGGTTCCAATTCCAGTGTCGAGTTATCCTTCATTGTCATTACTCCCGGATCCACTCTGTGCCGGCATAGTAGTCCCTTTTATAATCCATCTATGGCTTAAACATAATGAGTTTTTAGAAATTGGGTTTAAATAAGAAAATTTTGAATACTCATGAAGAATGAATAAAACAAGTCCTCGGTATAAAATAACCCAACAAAAGTTGGCATACCGTAAAATCCAACCAATCAACCGAAACTATAGTTTCTCCATCAGATGTAGTTTAGTGTCAAACCCGGGATATGCCGGGGTTTGGGGGGGGGCAGGGCCTTACGTCCACTTATTTTGATCGTCAGTGTAATTATGAAAGACATCGTTGTCTCTCAATCGATTGTTTTTTTTTTGTTTTTGTTTCTTTGTTTAATGGCATATCATATTTCGTGGATTATTTAATGCAAAAGCAATCGTTGTAGAAGGACGGTGGTAGGATTATGTAACCCAGAGCTGAAGGATGAGGGGATTTATTCCTTTCCCAAGAATATTACTACGAAAGTAAACGAAAAAGTGCGACTGTAGTTCGAACTCGGTTACTACGATTTCGCAGTCCAACATGTTAGCCACTACACCATGGGGGCTCCCACTCGATAATTTTTATGCAAAGCTCTGAAATTATTTTGTCTTATGATTGGAACCGCAGCTAAGTAGATTTCCCCAATACTTTCTTTCATCTTATTATAATGGAGATAGTGTGTTTCTCTGTCTGTAACCGAAACTATATAACTATTTAAGTCACGATTTCCTTAATTATTCACAGCACATTTTCCATGATCTTATTTTTGTTTAAATTCTCAATTATCAATAAAATTGTTTTACATTATTAATACTGTTGGTCTTATCTACATACTAATAATATGTCATTCTTTTTATTATATACAAGAAAATGGCGGTTTCCAGAGTGAACGGTAAGGCTAATTTGCATATTGATATTGAAGAATTGATTTTAATACATATGTACTTAGTATTATTGATTTCTAATTGTTTGATTTTATCTTAATTAATATGAGCAATAATGTCTTCAATAAATCGTAAAGAAATCCATTAACAAGAAGAAATAAGCATCATTTAATTATTTACTTCCTCTTTTAACTAAATAATTGAATTAGGAACATTTAGCTATGAAACGGGAGTGATGGAAGAGTGAATATCAGTTGTTCTATTTGTTTTTATTATACCCCACTCTGTTTCAAATCTTTTTATCTGCATTAATATTTAGTTCTAAATTAATATGATATTTTATTACATTAAGACTTAAATAGTTGCACCCCGGAAGATACCTATATTTGCTAGTTTATTTAATGAAGTAGACATTTTATTCGAATCAACAACCGTTCTTGAATTTCACTCTTAAAGCAACGGGATAAATTGTTAGAAAATTTTCTGAATTTTATTTTCAAAGTAATTCAATACGAATTAAGTTACTTTCAGAATGGGGACGGCTGATCACTCTGGCGTTACGAACATATTAAGCGATCCACGTTAAAGTGGCGGGCGACTCCCCGTATGTGTATCAGGCGAGACCATTAGAAACAAATCAGGATAATAAATCGGAAACTATTACGTGGGAGATGGTTCTGTTTTTTTTAAATTCTGGTTTTATTGTTGTTGTTTTTTTTGTTCATTATTTAGCTGTTGTTTTGTTTTTAAAGAAAAGAAAATGAAAAGAAATGGTCCAATTCTCGCGTCAAAGAAAAGAGAACGTTGACTTTATGCCTTTGTGAATAAAACGACGGATGCTAATGTTAAAAAAATAAACTGTCTGACAATTAAATTGAAAATGACTGGTTCATGAAGGTGTGCATTAATGAAGTGACAGAAACCATATGAAAGGAAATTGTCTGGGAATAAATGACGGGAATAACATGGCGTCACTAGCTAGCAATAGTACAATATATATATATATATATATATATATATATATATATATATATATATATATTGTGTGTTTGTGTGTGTGTGTATGTTTAAATCAGAACCCTTTGAATGGGATTGAAGGAGGCCTCTTTTATTAAAGAGATCACTAGGACAAGTAAAAATAAGGTGTCAAGAAAAGAGAAAACATCACTGTGAGAAGTGATGGACATGTGCCAATTGGAGCTATTTGTAACTAAATGTCACAATTCGTCAAAATAAATCAAATCTCATATATACAAGAGCTATGTGCGGGTGCATGGTGTAATGGTTACCGTTGTATGAAATGGGCACGGCGAGACGAGGCTGTTTGCATTTCACATAGAGCTAACCCCCTTGGAAAAGTTATGCATCGAGCTATTCTCACTCCTGCTATGGGTAAATAGTAGGGCAGACTGGGTTCTTTAACCAGTCTTAGGCAATTAGTGTCGGAAAAGCAAAACTATGAATTCTAACCAATAAAACTCCGCATAAAAATTCTCCCTGTGCTCCATCCTTCTCATACGCTGGGGTTGGGTAAATACGTATATATATATAATGATAACGGGCACCCCACGTGGTGTAATGGTTAACAAGTTAGATTCGCAGAACATTGTTAGTGTTCGATTTTCATTGAGTGCTCCATACTTCTAGCCTTGTACCACATCAAAGCTAAGCCTTGTAAATAACTATATGTACCAATAAAAATTAAATTGAAACAGGCTGAGTGATTTGACCTGAGTACACTGGTGACGGGCGAGATGTACATATTCTGATAAAATCTTTAAATTATTCGGGTGAAATAATGTAATGCGGGGGGATATTCATATGCAAGCGATCTTACAGTCTAGTGTTGACGCCCAAGGGGGATATTAATATTATGAAAACTCTGAATTCAACCCTGTGATACATCCTACTCGTGCGGAGGGGTTAGTATATATATACATAATATACCATATATATATATTATATATATATATATATATATATATATCATAACTGTTGTTCGCGTTAAGAAACGGTTATCGATGTATATAATGGAAACGGCGACCGGGTTTCAAGTCCTGAACAATTACGTTTACGTTTCACTTTCCCGCTAATAAAGTTAGGAATTGCATGAACCCAGCTGTTCTCCTTATATTTTCAATTTGAATTCTAGTTGTAATATTTACTCCGTTTCATTTAAAGGTACACGCTTTTCTGTTTTAATGATTGAAATTGCTAAATTTTCTAAACAAAATTCTAAGCTGAATTTTGTGAAAAGGGTGACTTTTAGTGCATTTTAGTAGACGATCTTTGATGCTATTTCCACAAACAAAGGTGCAAGTAAAAGATCTAGTTTATTGTATCAGTATTTACTAAATTAATACACATCTATTGTAGTTTGAGAGAATTTGATATTTAAAGAAAAAGTGAAAAATCAACCCACCTTATTAAGGCAACCAATCTAGGAGAAGAAAATTTTGACATTTGAACCAGCAGAATCCCGCTTAAACCCCATCCCCACTAAAAAAACAAAAAACACAAAAAAACACCGGAAAGTAAACGCTGTTACATTGTCTTTTATAATTACACAGATGATCAAAATGATGGGGCCTAAAATCCCCCAAAACAGCGTATCCTGGGTTTCATACTAAACTGTATCTGATGATGAAGCTATAGTTCATGAGATCTGGCAGGTACAAAACCCCCTTCATTGTCATTATTTTCAGCTCTACTCTGTAGGCCGCTTAGAAATGTGTGGTATTGACTGAAACAGAGAATAGGCCGACAGCACCTATCCAGAGGGATGAAATCCCTTCAATGGGGCATCCTGTTAGCCGTGCGTGGTTACACGTGATCCTCAAGGACGTAATCCTGGTGGCTGAGCAGTCAATGACATGCAACAGCCCATTTTGGCCCTAAACGTGCGGTCGGAGAGGCCCCTTCCAACCAATTGGCTGGTCACATCAAGCCATGGCGCCTTTATGATTGTTCTGATCCTATTGCTCTTAAGCAAATTCCAACCCTTTTCTTTATCGTATATATGATAGAAAGCGGTGGTTGAGTGTCTTGAGTTCCTTTTAATGACGCTAAATTTTATCCAGTAGTCAAGTTCCAATTCTGGGGCCTCGGGAATTGTGGAGTATCCCTTCATCACCATTAAACCTAGGTCCACTTTGACCGGGAGTGGTATAAGCATTTAGGGCTCCATCTATGGATTGAATAGATAGAAATGAGTTTTAAAAATGTGTTAAAACACTGAGTTTAAAAGAAAACTTGAATACTCAACAATAATGAATAAAACCATACGTATTCGCCATAAAATAACCCAAAAACGGTTGACATGCCGTAAAAATCCAGCCAACCGACCAACAACCGCTTAGAATGAGACGTTGTATCACATCCTTTAAGTAAATACATATATGAATATAAGTTCTACGTCATTTACTAAGCCTTAGTTGAGTTGTAACACAAGTACTGAAGTATGGAGCACCCAGTTAGAGTCGAATTCACTAGTAAGGTATCGTCGAGTGCACACGTGTATGCAGACGCAGAAATTAGATAATCGGTCAAGCAGATTTTGTGCAGTGGTTGTTATGTTGGTCGCGCAAGCTGTTGAGAGTGTGTTTGAATGTCAATGATTTCCTAAGCGTCCCACAACAAATATTTGTAGATAAGTAGGTATGTATAAATGTACTTGTGTGGGTATATGTGAGGGATTGTGTGTGTGTGTGTGTGTGTGTGTGTGTGTGTGTGTGTGTGTATGCATGAGAATGTGTGTATCTTTAAAAAGAAAGTGGGTGGAAAACGGAATTAAAAATTTTAATAGACTGTATTATTTATGATAAATTACTTTTTACTACTATAGAGAATTTTGTGTTCTGAAAAAAAAAAAAAAACATTTTTGCTGAAAAATTAATTAAAAATTTTTTTTTTTCCTTTTGATAATAGTTTTGTGTATGACTTTTATAAAAAAAACTGCCATTCGAAAACAAATAACGCAAAATCATTAAATATCTTTTCATATATAAATGAGTCGAATAATTAATTAGCTTTAATTAGGTTTATTACAACTCAAACCTCTTTGTGATCCTTTGTACTGTTTTGCTTGTTACTTTAATGTTACATTTCACATAACCATTACCTCCAACCATCACACAACATGACTATTCATTCTCTGATCTGAGTCCTTGTAATAATTCATACTCTGATCTGAGTCCTTGTGATAATTCATTCTCTGATCTATCCTTGTGATAATTCATTCTCTGATCTGGGTCCTTGTGATAATTCATTCTCTGATCTGTCCTTGTGATAATTCATTCTCTGATCTGAGTCCTTGTGATAATTTATTCTCTGATCTGAGTCCGTGTAACTATTCATTCTCTGATCTGAGTCTATGTGATAATTCATTCCCTGATTTTTTTGACTACTGCTACTATTTGTTTGAATACACATATTGTTGAATTTATTAGTTCTGTCTTAATATATGTGACCTGATGGTGTGTTTGTTATAATTACAAAAAATATATATCCACTCATTACAACCACCATGAAATGGAGAATTTTTTTCAACAACTAATATGTGTATTGTCTTTTTGGTTTTTGGTTTTTTTATATTAATAATGTCTGAAAAAAAACTCAGAAGAAAAAAAACGAGATCTTATGGGATTTCTAATTACTCTTTACACCTTGTACCTTTGCTTCATAAATCATTTTTTCGAATCATTAATACTCCTTTTGTTTCTTCCCATTATTTCTCTGTTAACTCTAATACTAGAGTTACAACCACGTGTTCCAAACTTTAATATTTAGTAATAAATAATATAATTATTTCTTTTTCATTGCATAATAAATTTCTGGTGACTTTAATTAGACGAAATTAAATAGTGTAACAAAATTTGTCAGAATGATACTTATTTTGCATTCCATCTTCGAGAGGTTTTACTATGTCCCTTAGTGACCACACCGAGCAACACCTCTTTCCACAGTGGCGAAATATAATATTGATTAAACTCATGTTAGCGTTCTATCTTCTTCATTCAGTCTTTATTCTAGTCGTAGACTTTCTCCCGGATGTGCACGCCTTGTAGCCGACTTTTAAAATATACTGACTGTTTTGACTGTTGAAGAGTAAGATCACTTAAAAAAATGTTTCGGTTTCGATATTTTCGTTTAATGGCATATCAAACTTCGTGGGTTGTTTAATGCATAGTCCATTCACGTAGAACAGAAGTGGCACTATTTAACCCATATCTGAGTGGTTAGGGTTTCATACCTTTCCCAATGATATCATTCTGAAAGTAAAGCTAATAGCACTACCCATCTCCCCGATTATCCAAGTAAGAAGAACAATATATGCTGGGTACAACTGAAGAAGTAAGGACGAACACATAAGAGACGTTCTCTTATAGGCTCCTACACATAGACAAACCAATGTCGGTTGAAAAGCAAAGCGGTTCATGCATCAGTTCTAAGAGGACACTGAGATGATTTAAAAGTGATGAACAATAGGGAAGGATAGCGAGAAATAGTCAAGGGAATAAGAGCTTAAAGTACGACTTGATGATGACGATTTTCAAAGGATTTAAAAAATACATGCGTGTTTTTGATCACATATACTCTCCATTTTCATCTAAAGAAAATTTAGATGAATACTAGATATTCTGGTGTGTATTTCCTGGTATATCATGATTAAATTAATTTTTATGTAGGTATAAAAATGTTGGCGTAATGGAAACATTGTACATGTATTTTCTGTTGTGTCCGATATTGTAAAACCAATTCAGTCCTAATGTTATTAATCTTGCAGACGTATGTTATTAGCAGACATAAATGTTTGATGTTTTATTAAAAATATATATGAAAATATTCTTGAGATATGCGCAAAACATCATAAATATTCATTCTGTTTTACTGTTTCGTTGTGAATTACCCACGCGTTAAGGAACAAAATGAGTGCATTTCCCCCTTTGACGTATGTAGTTATTTCCCATATAGAATATGTATGATAAGCACTGTTTGTTCTTTTCTTATTAACTGTACTTGAACCTGGCACGGGCCACCTTGCCCTACGGTCTATTTTAGGTGCTCGCTTTGTAATGATTATCGTCAGACAAATGGACACGGTGACAGAGTGTAAATCCTGTACGAGGCTGTTTGAATTTCTCATTACACTAAAACCCTTGGGAAAGGTTATGTATCCAACTGTTATCTCTCTAGCTATAAGTAAATTTAAGGCAGACTGGGATCTTTAACCTTGGTATGAAAACCAGTCTAGGAAAAGAAAAACCCTGAAATCAAACCTGTTAAAATTCACTTAAAAATTGACCTTGTCTTAGATCATGTTCGTGTTGAGGGCTTCGCAAATACATACGGATCATTTGCTATCAGAACCAGTATGTTTTTATCTATACATGCCCATATATTATGTTTTGATATGAATACATATTCCAACAAAAAGGCCACATCACAGCCAGATTTATATTAGCATGAAAAGAAACTCAAACTTAACTCTTTGCCTACCAAATTTCACCCCACGCCTATACCAAATTTTCTCGGTATTTTTACCAGTCTGAGGAGATATTTCAAATTTTGCTATCTATTCATCTCATAACTCATTCTATTCAAATAATGTCCCCTTATTATTGTAATCTATGTCATTTTGCTCAGTTATAGTGACAAGTGCGAGAATCGCTGCCAGCAGCTTACGGTAGAATCGCAGTGGTGAGAAAGTCTCTATGAGCGGGTCAAAGTAGGCAAAGAGTTAAAGAAAAAACACTTTTCTAGTCCACCTTAACAACAAATGATAATTATGTTGGGTCTGCATCAGCACTGAACGTCACTTTTCAAGTGATGTCTCTGTACACACTAAAACTCATGTCTTATTTATGTTATTTATATGTAAATATCCGTGTATTATATATATATATATATATATATATATATATATATATATATATATATAACATTTGGTGGATTGCTACACCAGTTTCCCCCTGACATTAAAAAGATGGCCAGAAATTAGAAAGGATCGATCAAAAAACTCATCCGACAAGAATCGTCAGTACAGTTTAACGAAAGATGTTTAAAAGAAAAAATGCTGCCAAAATACACTTATATAATATATATATATATATATATATATATATTATACGATATCATTATACGATATCATTACAGGGACCCTAACGAAGCCCTTGGAGAATAAACTAAAATGTAGCTGCACGCGAATGTTGCATGCGGCCTTAAACAAATCATGGGACATTCTGGGTGCTGTACAGAACACCTACCAAGAGCCATGACAAACAGCGATGTTTGGCTAAAGGAAAGTAATGTAAATCCATGCTAAGAGCATTCACACGCACACACACTCACACACACACACACACACACACACACACACACACACACACATATATATATATATATAATATATATATAATATATAATATATGTATATATTTAACTAAATCTATTTTACCACAACAAATATCATTATATCATGAATTGATATCCCTGCTTTAGGAGGTGTTGAGACTTAAAAGTATATTTCAAAATGGTTATTTGTTTTTAAGTTTAATTCATAAAATAATGCATATTTTAATATTTCTCATATGTAAAGTGTTGAAATATTATACATACTCCTGTGTATGCTCAAACTATTTCTGTAAAACTCAGTACTTCTAGTGGATTATCGAGCCTCTACTCTTCTGGGCTTCATGGCATAGCCTACCCAGTCTAATCGTTAATCCACCATTGGGCGTATCTAATGGCTTGGGAGGATTTTGAACGATTCATTTCATTCAATAAAAACCAGCAGCAACATGTGTGTTTTAAAAATGTATCTACACACTAGAGTTTTCATAAATGAGAAAAAATTATCTTCATTTCATAATTTCCATTCAGAAGTTAAAATAAAACCTACTGTTCCGGTTTTTTGTGTATTTGCTTGACGTAACACAGAAAGAATTGCACAATGTATGAGATTTTTATCATTTGTACTACGTAAGTCAGTCGACCTAATGAGAGAAAAAAGGTTTGACATTAAAATGGCAAGAAACACACAATACCCCACAGGATCTATTATAGATGCAGACTACGGAGATGATCTATGGACTCTTACAAATAAACCTGTCCATACTGAATTTCTGTTGCATAGCCCGGAGCAGACTTCAAGAAGGCATTGGGGTATTCCATGTCAAATCATCTAGGCCATGTCACCAACCCCCTTCAATTTTACTGAAATTTTGTAAATGTATGAACTATATTAAAGTTAGACAATCCTCAACATTTGAGCTTCCAATTTCAAGAATTGGCGGAGTTATGTCGATTTTTAGACCTCCAAATTGGAAAGAGGTCGCGAAAAATGGCGACTTTTTGTAATCTATTTTTATCTGTAAAATGAGTCCTAGAGCTTCCCTACAACTAAAAATTGGTTTATAAAAGCATTTTTGTCCGGGGAATGCAAACATTCTACCAACAAAGTCAGGAAGTTAACCAATTTAAAGTTATTGATGATTTTTCATGACAAAGGTTTTTTCTATTATTATTTCAATGTATTGAACATTATTTGTACCATAACTCCGCCATTTTTTTGAAATTCTGTATAAACACTAAGGAAGACAAGGATTTTACCTAACACCAAGAAACACAAGGGATATCCACTGTAAAGTGTTTCACCTGCAACCTAAAAATGTCCACCAAAAAATCGTAAAACCATAGTCCTTCAGGATACCCGCGAAAATAATGTGCAACCCCTCTCTCAACTCTTATCCTGTGTTAAGCTGTTTCTGAGAATAAAATGATATTCACTAACATTTGTCGTCCGAGGTATTTTCTGCACAACTTTCTAGACGAATCGATCATTTCATCATATATTGTGTTCAGCAAAAGTTATGGTCTTAAATAAGCTAACTAGAGGGAATTTTAACCCCTCTGCGGGTGCAGTCAGCTTATCTACAGCCTCAAACCGCACCGCTACACTTAATCACCGCCAAAGTAGGCCTTAAATTGATTCCTTATTTAATGAAAATCATAATTTGTGAAGGATTATCAGCCATTTAGATGATTTTCTATAAATTCTTTTTTAAGAGATAACCTTTGGTTATTTCTCATTTAGTGATCTTTGTTAGGGTACAACATTTTAATCTGATCCTCGTCGCGAAAATGTTTGAGAATAATGATGATGCTATTTAAACTTTATGGTCTAGATAAACGATGGCCTAGTTTGAAAGTTGTTCACGTTACGGAACTAAATTTTGGTTTTTTTTTTCCAAATCGAAAGGTTTCAAAGTAATATCAACTGGCAGTAATAATCTCTCTCAAACCAAATTTTATGATTTTCATTAAATAAGGAAATCAAATTTAAGGCCTACCTTTGGCGGTGATTAAGTGTAGCGGTGCGGTTGGAGGCTGGTTAGAATAAGCTGCTGCACAACTGCAGAGGGGTAAAAATTCCTCTTATTAGCTTAAATTAGACCATAACTTTTGCTGAACAACAATATATGGATGAAATGATCGATTCGTCTAGAAAAAGTTGTGCAGAAATACCTCGGACGACAAATGTTAGTGAATATCATTTTATTCTCAAGAAACAGCTAACACCAGATGAAGGTGAGAGAGGGGTTGCACATTATTTTCGCGGGTAATCTGAAGACCTATGGTTGTTACGAAATTTTTTGGTGGACATTTTTAGGTTGCAGGTGAAAGCACTTTACAGTGGATATCCCTTGTGTTTCTTGGGTGTTAGGTAAAATCCTTGTCTTCCTTAGTGTTTATACAGAATTCAAAAAAAAATGGCGGAGTTATGGTACAAATAATGTTCAATACATATGAAATAATAATAGGAAAAACCTTTGTCATGAAAAATCATCAATAACTTTAAAATTGGTTAACTTTCCTGACTTTTTGGTAGAATGTTTGCATTCCCCGGACAAAAATGCTTTTATAAACCAATTTTTTAGTTGTAGGGAAGCTCTAGGACTCATTTTACAGATAAAAATAGATTACAAAAAGTCGCCATTTTTCGCGACCTCTTTCCAATTTGAGGTCTAAAAAATCGACATAACTCCGCCAATTCTTGAAATTGAAGCTCAAATGTTGAGGATTGTCTAACTTTAATATAGTTTCATACATTTACAAAATTTCAGTAAAATTGAAGGGGGTTGGTGACATGGCCTAGATGATTTGACCATGGAATTACCCCAATGCCTCTTGAAGTCTGCTCCGGGCTATGCAACAGAAATTCGGTATGGACAGGTTTTATTTGTAAGAGTCATAGATCATCTCCGTAGTCTGCATCTATAATAGATCCTGTGGGGTATTGTGTGTTTCTTGCCATTTTAATGTCAAACCTTTTTTCTCTCATTAGGTCGACTGACTTACGTAGTACAAATGATAAAAATCTCACTACATTGTGCAAATTCTTTCTGTGTTACGTCAAGCAAATACACAAAACCGGAAAGTAGGTTTATTTATACTTCTGAATGGGAAATTATGAAATGAAGATAATTTTTCTCATTTATGAAAACTCTAGTGTGTAGATACATTTTTAAAACACACATGTTGCTGCTGGTTTTTATTGAATGAAATGAATCGTTCAAAATCCTCCCAAGCCATTAGATACGCCCAATGGTGGATTAACGATTAGACTGGGTAGGCTTATGCCATGAAGCCCAGAAGAGTAGAGGCTCGATAATCCACTAGAAGTACTGAGTTTACAGAAATAGTTTGAGCATACACAGGAGTATGTATAATATTTCAACACTTTACATATGAGAAATATTAAAAATGATGCATTATTTTATGAATTAAACTTAAAAACAAATAACCATTTTGAAATAATACTTTTAAGTCTCACACCTCCTAAAGCAGGGATATCAAATTCATGATATAATGATATTTGTTGTGGTAAAATAGATTTAGTTTTAAAATACATATATATATATTATATTATATATATATTATATATATATATATATGTGTTGTGTGTGTGTGTGTGGTGTGTGTGTGTGTGTGTGTGTGTGTGTGTGTGTGTGTGTGAGTGTGTGTGCGTGTGGAATGCTCTTAGCATGGATTTACATTACTTTCCTTTAGCCAAACATCGCTGTTTGTCATGGCTCTTGGTAGGTGTTCTGTACAGCACCCAGAATGTCCCATGATTTGTTTTAAGGCCGCATGCAACATTCGCGTGCAGCTACATTTTAGTTTATTCTCCAAGGGCTTCGTTAGGTCCCTGTAATGATATCGTATAATGAATATCGTATAATATATATATATATATATATATATATATATAAGTGTATTTTGGCAGCATTTTTCTTTTTAAACATCTTTCCGTTAACTGTACTGACGATTCTTGTCGGATGAGTTTTTGATCGATCCTTTCTAATTTTCTGGCCATCTTTTTAATGTCAGGGGGAAACTGGTTGTAGCAATCCACCAAAATGTTTATATATATATATATAATATATATATATATTATAATAATATATAAACACGGATATTTACATATAATTACATACAAATAGACATGATTTTTAGTGTGTACAGAGACATCAGAAAATGTTGCAGTGCTGACGCAGACCCAAAATAATTATCATTTGTTGTAAGGTGGACTAGAACGTGGTTTTATTCTTTAACTCTTTGGCCTAATTTTGACCCGCTCATAGGGACTTTCTCACCACTGCGATTCTACCGTAAGCCCGCTAGCAGTGGTTCTCGCACTTGTCACTACAACTGAGCAAAATGACATAGATTACAATAATAAATGGGTCATTATTTGAATAGAATGAGTTATGAGATGAAATAGATAGCAAAATTTGAAATATCTCCATCAGACAGGTAAAAATACCGGGAAAATTTGGTATAGGCGTGGGGTGAAATTTGGTAGGCAAAGTGTGTAGTTTGAGTTTCTTTTCGTGTATTATGCTAATATAAATCTGGCTGTAATGTGGCCTTTTTGTTGGAATATGTATTTATATCAAAACATAATATATGGGCATGTATAGATAAAAACATACTGGCTCTGATAGCAGAATGGTCCGTATGTATTTGCGAAGCCCTCAACACGAACATGATCTAAGACAAGGTCAATTTTTAAGTGAATTTTAACAGGTTTTGATTTCAGGGTTTTCTTTTCCTAGACTGGTTTTCATACCAAGGTTAAAGATCCCAGTCTGCCTTAATATTTACTTATAGCTAGGGAGATAAACAGTTGATACATACCTTTCCCAAGGGTTTTTGTGCTAATGAGAAATTCAAACAGCCTCGTACAGGATTTACACTCTTGTCACCGTGTCCATTTCCTCTGACGATAATCATTACAAAGCGAGCACCTAAAATAGACCGTAGGCAAGGTGGCCCCGTGCCAGGTTCAAGTACAGTTAATAAGAAAGAACAAACAGTGCTTATCATACATATTCTATATGGGAAATAACTACATACGTCAAGGGGGAAATGCACTCATTTTGTTCCTTAACGCGTGGGTAATTCACACGAAACAGTAAAACAGAATGAATATTTATGATGTTTTGCGCATATCTCAAGAATATTTTCATATATATTTTTAATAAAACATCAAACATTTATGTCTGCTAATAACAATACGTCTGCAAGATTAATAACATTAGGACTGAATTGGTTTTTACAATATCGGACACAACAGAAAATACATGTACAATGTTTCCATTACGCCAACATTTTTTTATACCTACAATAAAAATTAATTTAATCATGAATATACCAGGAAATACACACCAGAATATCTAGTATTCATCTAAATTTTGTTTAGATGAAAATGGAGAGTATATGTGATCAAAACACGCATGTATTTTTTAAATCCTTTGAGAATCCCCGTTGAAAACGTAAGGATAATCGTCATCATCAAGTCGTGCTTTAAGCTCTTACACCCTTGAATTTTTCTCGCTATCCTTCCCTATTGTTCATCACTTTTAAATCATCTTAGTGTCCGCTCAGAACTGATGAATGGACCTCCTTACTTTTCAGTTTGTCTATGAACACATGAGAGACGTTCTCTTATAGGCTCCTCTATAAGAGAACGTCTCTCATGTGTTCGTCCTTACTTCTTCAGTTGTAGCCAGAATATCTTGTTCTTCTCACTTGGATAATCGGGGAGATGGTTAGGATATTACCTTTACTTTCAGACTGATATCCTTGGGAAAGGTTTGAAGCCCTACCACCCAGCTATGGGTTAAATAGTTCCACTACTGTTCTACGTGAAAGGACTATACATTAAACAACCCCTGAAGTTTGATATGCCATTAAACAAAGATATCGAAACCGAAACCATTTTTTAAGGGATCTTACTCTTCAACAGTCAAAGCAGTCAGTATAATTTTAAAAGCCGGTTACAAGGTGTGCACATCCGGGAGAAGTCTACGACTAGAATAAAGACTGAATGAAGAAGATAGAACGCTAACATGAGTTTAAATCAATGTTATATTTCGCCACTGTGGAAAGAGTTGTTGGCTCGGTGTGGTCACTAAGGGTCATAGTAAAAACCTCTCGAGATGGAATGCAAAAATAAGTATCATTCTGACAAATTTTGTTACACTATTTAATGTTCGACTAATTCAAAGTCACCAGAAATTTATTATGCAATGAAAAAGAATATAATTAGTCATTATTTATTACTAAATATTAAAGTTTTGGAACACGTGGTTGTAACTCTAGTATTAGAGTTAACAGAGAAATAATGGGAAGAAACAAAAGGCGTATTAAATGATTCGGAAAAAATGATTTATGAAGCAAAGGTACAAGGTGTAAGAGTAATTAGAAATCCCATAAGATCTCGTTTTTTTTTCTTCTGAGTTTTTTTTTCAGACATTATTAATTAAAAAAAAAAAACCCAAAAAGACAATACACATATAGTTGTTTGAAAAAAAATTCTCCATTTCATGGTGGTTGTAATGAGTGGATATATATTTTTTGTAATTATAACAAACACACATCAGGTCACATATATTAAGACAGAACTAATAAATTCAACAATATGTGTATTCAAACAAATAGATTACAGTAGTCAAAAAAATCAGGGAATGAATTATCACATAGACTCAGACAGAGAATGAAAGTTACACGGACTCAGATCAGAGAATAAATTATCACAAGGACTCAGATCAGAGAATGAATTATCACAAAGGACAGATCAGAGAATGAATTATCACAGGACTCAGATCAGAGAATGAAATTATCACAAGGACCCAGATCAGAGAATGAATTATCACAAGGACTCAGATCAGAGAATGAATTATCAAGGACTCAGATCAGAGAATGAATATCATCAGAGAGAATGAATTATCACAAGGACTCAGATCAGAGAATGATTATCACAAGGACAGTCAGAATGAATATCATGTTGTGTGATGGTTGGAGGTAATGGTTATGTGAAATGTAACATTAAAGTAACAAGCAAAACAGTACAAAGGATCACAAATAGGTTTGAGTTGTAATAACCTAATTAAAAGCTAATTAATTATTCGACTCATTTTATATATGAAAAGATATTTAATGATTTTGCGTTATTTGTTTTCGAATGGCAGTTTTTTTTATAAAGTCATACACAAAACTATTATCAAAAGGAAAAAAAAAAAAACAAATTTAAAATTAATTTTTCAGCAAAATGTTTTTTTTTTTTTTTTTTTCAGAACACAAAATTCTCTATAGTAGTAAAAAGTAATTTATCATAAAATAATACAGTCTATTAAATTTTTAATTCCGTTTTCCACCCACTTTCTTTTTAAAGATACACACATTCTCATGCATACACACACATACACACACACACACACACACACACACACACACAATCCCTCACATATACCCACACAAGTACATTTATACATACTACTTATCTACAAATTTTGTGTGGGATGCTTAGAAATCATTGACATTCAAACTCACTCTCAACAGCTTGCGCGAGACCAACATAAACAACCATGCACAAAATCTGCTTGACCGATTATCTAATTTCTGCGTCTGCATACACGTGTGCATCGACGATACCTTATTAGTGAATTCGACTCTAACTGGGTGCTCCATACTTCAGTCCTTGTGTTTACAACTCAATAAGGCTTAGTAAATGACGTAGAACTTATATTCATATAATGTATTTACTTAAAGGATGTAACACAACGTCTCATTCTAAGCGGTTGTTGGTCGGTTGGCTGGATTTTTACGGGATGTCAACCCTTTTTGGTTTATTTTATGGCGAATACGTATGGTTTTTATTCATTATTGTTGAGTATTCAAGTTTTTTTAACCCAGTGTTTTAACACATTTTTAAAACTCATTTCTATCTATTCATCCATAGATGGAGCCCTAAATGCTTATACCACTTCCGGTCAAAGTGGACCTAGGTTTAATGGTGATGAAGGGGTACTCCTTATTCCCGAGGCCCAGAATTGGAACTTGACTACTGGATAAAAATTTAGCGTCATAAAAAGGAACTCAAGACACTCAACCACCGCTTTCTATCATATATACGATAAAAAAACGGTTGGAATTTGCTTAAGAGCAATAGGACCAGAACAATCATAAAGGCGCCATGGCTTGATGTGACCAGCCATTGGTTGGAAGGGGCCTCTCCGACCGCACGTTTAGGGCCAAAATGGGCTGTTGCATGTCATTGACTGCTCAGCCACCAGGATTACGTCCTTGAGGATCACGGGTCACCCACGCACGGTAACAGGATGCCCCATTGAAGGGATTTCATCCCTCTGGATAGGTGCTGTCGGCCCTATTCTCTGTTTCAGTCAATACCACAAATTTCTAAGCGGCCTACAGAGTAGAACTGAAAATAATGACAATGAAGGGGGTTTTGTACCTGCCAGATCTCATGAACTATAGCTTCATCATCAGATACAGTTTAAGTATGAACCCAGGATACGCTGTTTTTGGGGGATTTTAGGCCCCATCATTTTGATCATCTGTGGTAATTATAAAAGACAATGTAACAGCGGTTTACTTTCCGGTGTTTTTTTTGTGTTTTTTTTTTATGAACATGCGGTTTTAAGCGGGATTCTGCTGGTTCAAATGTCAGAAAATTTTCTCTCCTAGATTGGTGCCTTAATAAGGTGGGTTTGATTTTCACTTTTTCTTTAAATATCAAATTCTCTCAAACTACAAGAGATGTGTATAATTTAGTAAATACTGATACAAAAACTAATCTTTTACTTGCACCTTTGTTTTGTGGAAATAGCATCAAAGATCGTGCTAAAATGCACTAAAAGTCACCATTTTCACAAAAATTCAGCTTAGAATTTTGTTTAGAAAATTTTAGCAATTTTCAATCATTAAAACAGAAAAGCGTGTACCTTTAAAATGAAACGGAGTAAATATTACAACTAGAATTCAAATTGAAAATATAAGGAGAACAGCTGGTTCATGCAATTCCTAACTTTATTAGCGGGAAAGTGAAACGTAAACGTAATTGTTCAGGACTTGAAACCCCCGGTCGCCGTTTCCATTATATACATCGATAACCATTTCTTAACGCGAACAACAGTTATGATATATATATATATATATATATAATATATATAATGGTATATTATGTATATATTATACTAACCCTCCGCAGATAGGATGTATCACAGGGTTGATTCAGAGTTTCATAATATTAATATCCCCCTTGGGCGTCAACACTAGACTGTAAGATCGCTTGCATATGAATATCCCCCGCATTACATTATTTCACGCCGAATAATTTAAAGATTTTTTCAGAATATGTAATCTCGCCCCTCACCAGTGTACTCAGGTCAAATCACTCAGCCTGTTTTCAATTTAATTTTTATTAGTACATTATAGTTATTTACAAGGCTTAAGCTTTGATGTGGTACAAGGCTAGAAGTATGGAGCACTCAATGAAAATCGAACTCACTAAACAATGTTCTGCGAATCTAGCTTGTTAACCATTACACAACGTGGGTGCCCGTTATCATTATATATATATACGTATTTACCCAACCCCAGCGTATGAGAAGGATGGAGCACAGGGAGAATTTTTATGCGGAAGTTTTATTGGTTAGAATTCATAGTTTTGCTTTTCCGACACTAATTGCCTAAGACTGGTTAAAAGAACCCAGTCTGCCTACTATTTACCCATAGCAGGAGTGATAATAGCTCGATGCATAACTTTTCCAAGGGGGTTAGCTCTATGTGAAATGCAAACAGTCTCGTCTCGCCGGGCCCATTTCATACAACGGTAACCATTACACAGCACGCCGCATCATAGCTCTTGTATATATGAGATCTGATTTATTTTGACGAATTGTGACATTTAGTTTACAAATAGCTTCAATTTGCCACATGTCACATCACTTCTCACAGTGGATGTTTTCTCTTTTCTTGACACCTTATTTTTACTTGTCCTAGTGATCTCTTTAATAAAAGAGGCCTCCTTCAATCCCATTTCAAAGGGTTCTGATTTAAACATACACAACACACAACACAATAATATAATATATATATATATATATATTATATATATTATATATATATATATATATATTGTACTATTGCTAGCTAGTGACGCCATGTTTATTCCCGTCATTTATTCCCAGACAATTTCCTTTCATATGGTTTCTGTCACTTCATTAATGCACACCTTTCATGAACCAGTCATTTTCAATTTAATTGTCAGACAGTTTATTTTTTTAACATTAGCATCGCGTCGTTTTATTCACAAAGGCATAAAGTCAACGTTCTCTTTTCTTTGACGCGAGAATTGGAACCATTTCTTTTTCATTTTCTTTTCTTTAAAAACAAAACACAGCTAAATAATGAACAAAAAAAACAACAATAAAACAAGAATTAAAAAAACAGAACCATCTCCCACGTAATAGTTTCCGATTTATTATCCTGATTTGTTTCTATGGTCTCGCCTGATACACATACGGGAGTCGCCCGCCACTTTAACGTGATCGCTTAATATGTTCGTAACGCCAGAGTGATCAGCCGTCCCCATTCTGAAAGTAACTTAATTCGTATTGAATTACTTTGAAAATAAAATTCAGAAAATTTTCTAAAACAATTTATCCCGTTGCTTTAAAAGTGAAATTCAAGAACGGTTGTTGATTCGAATAAAATGTCTACTTCATTAAATAACTAGCAAATATAGGTATCTTCGGGTGCAACTATTTAAGTCTTAATGTAATAAAATATCATATTAATTTAGAACTAAATATTAATGCAGATAAAAAGATTTGAAACAGAGTGGGG
Source organism: Doryteuthis pealeii (assembly GCA_023376005.1). NCBI lineage: Eukaryota > Metazoa > Mollusca > Cephalopoda > Myopsida > Loliginidae > Doryteuthis > Doryteuthis pealeii. The sequence continues at coordinate 123,945,469 of CM042140.1, forward strand.
TATAATAAAAACAAATAGAAACAACTGATATTCACCTTCCATCACTCCCGTTTCATAGTAAATGTTCCTAATTCAATTATTTAGTTAAAAGAGGAAGTAAATAATTAATGATGCTTATTTCTTCTTGTTAATGGATTTCTTTACGATTTATTGAAGACATTATTGCTCATATTAATTAAGATAAAATCAAACAATTAGAAATCAATAATACTAAGTACATATGTATTAAAAATCAATTCTTCAATATCAATATGCAAATTAGCCTTACCGTTCACTCTGGAACCGCCATTTTCTTGTATATATAAAGAATGACATATTATTAGTATGTGATAAGACCAACAGTATTAATAATGTAAAACAATTTATTGAATATTTGAGAATTTAACAAAAATAGATCATGGAAAATGTGCTGTGAATAATTAAGGAAATCGTGACTTAAATGTTATATAGTTTCGGTTACAGACAGAGAAACAACTATCTCCATTAATAATAAGATGAAAGAAAAGTATTGGGGAAATCTACTTTAGCTGCGGGTTCCAATCATAAGACAAAAAAATTTCAGAGCTTTGCATAAAAATTATCGAGTGGGAGCCCCATGGTGTAGTGGCTAACATGTTGGACTGCGAAATCGTAGTAACCGAGTTCGAACTACAGTCCGCACTTTTTCGTTTACTTTCGTAGTAATATTCTTGGGAAAGGAATAAATCCCCATCCTTCAGCTCTGGGTTACATAATCCTACCACCGTCCTTCTACACGATTGCTTTTGCATTAAATAATCCACGAAATATGATATGCCATTAAACAAAGAAACAAACAAAAAAAAAACAATCGATTGAGAGACAACGATGTCTTTCATAATTACACTGACGATCAAAATAAGTGGACGTAAGGCCCTGCCCCCCAAACCCCGGCATATCCCGGGTTTGACACTAAACTACATCTGATGGAGAAACTATAGTTTCGGTTGATTGGTTGGATTTTACGGTATGCCAACTTTTGTTGGGTTATTTTATACCGAGGACTTGTTTTTATTATTCTTCATGAGTATTCAAAATTTTCTTTATTTTAAACCCAATTTCTAAAACTCATTTTTATGTTTAAGCCATAGATGGATTATAAAAGGGACTACTATGCGGCACAGAGTGGATCCGGGAGTAATGACAATGAAGGATAACTCGACACTGGATTGGGAACCTCAGCACTAGATACACTTTAACGTCATACCCAGGACATTAAATCATAAGCCATCATGTTTATAGCACATATATTTAAAAGTGTTGTGGTTTGCCATAAGGGCAATAGATCTGGGACATCATATATTTGATAGGGCTTGACTTGACCAGACGATTGATCGGAAGGCGCTCAGACCGCTAGTCTAGCCTTTGTAAGAGCCAATGTAGACTATTGCAAGTCACGGACTACTCGGTCACCAGGATTCCGTCTTTAAGCATCGCTGGTCGCCAAACTATAGGTAGCCTCATTGGGGGGGATTTTATTCCTCTGAAGAGGTGTAGTCGATGTTTTCCATGGCCCAGGGATCTGAAAAGAAAGCAGTACCATTCTTTGTCATTGGTCTCCGGTCCAAATTGTAACCCACTTAAAAATTAACATTGTGTCGTAACCTGCCCGTGGCGGAGGTTTTCGTTAAATGTAAACACGCAAATATTAATTCTGCGTTTATTTACTAGGATTCAGTTGTATTGTGACACAATGTCTGAAGTATCGAGCCAGGTTAGAGTCGAATTCACTATTAAGGTATTATCGAGTGCACACGTTATTGCTGACGTAAAAATTGGACATTCGGGCAATCACCTTTTGTGCAATGGTTGTCGGTTTTACCTCACAAGCGTTGAGAGTTAGTTTGAATGTTCAATGACTTCCTTAGCTATTTCGACAAAGCACCCCAACCATGAATATCTGTTGTCATGTAGGTATGTATAGTATACTTGAGTGGGCATATGTGAGGGAATTAGAGTGTGTTTGTGTGTGTTTGTGTCCTTGTGTGTGGGGGATGTGTGTGTGTGTTGTGTGTGTGTGTGTGTGGTGTGTGGTGTGTGTGTGATGAAAAGTGGGTGGTGTACAGAATTTTAAATCTTAATTCATGGCGTTACTTTATGATGATTTTTTTTTAATTTGCAAAGCTTTAAATTAATTATTTCATTAAAATTTCTATAGAGAATATTGCGTTCTAAAAGTTTGTTTACAGAAAAATTATCCTTTAAACTATATTTTTCATTTTAATTGTTTTCTTTATAATTTATAAAAAAGCTATCGGTAAAGAAATAGCCGCAAAATAAATTAAATGTCTATTCATTATATAAATGAGACATATATATTATTATATATATATATATATATATATATATATATATATATAATTAAAATGGGTAACAAGAGAAATCTTACTCGAGTTTCCCATAAGGGTCTTCAGGGTTAAATCCACTGAATTAAATCGGGACACCGATTTAAATAGCAGTCGATTTCACGGTGTGTGGGTCATTGTGATTAACCTATCGAGTTTCACCATAAGGACTTCAGGGTTAAATCCACTGAATTAATCGAGACACCGATTAATAGCAGTCGATTTCACGTGTGTGGGATGGCACGTGAAATCGACTGCTTATTAAACGGTGTCTCGATTAATTCAGTGGATTTAAACCCTGAAGATCCCTTATGGTGGAAACTCGAGTTGTTATCTCTTGTACCCATTTTATAAATAAATTTGCTTTACTTAGTTATTGAGCACTTTGTATTTGTTATATCGCTGACTTACTTCCTTTGAAATTCTACCCTTACTAATCGTGACCAAATTCCACCGGTGTCAACTTTTCCTTTATATAATATATATATATATATATATATATATATATAATATAATTATATATATCATCAGGTCATGTAAACAACTCAGATTTCCTTCGCCAATCGTCTCTATCTGTCTTCGCACCTGGCATCCAAAGTCCGTAACAGAGCTGGTCGATGTAGTGTTTTCTTGGTCATCCCACATTAGTATGGCCATGTTTTAGATGAACATATTTATGAGTTCGTTCTTGCTTCTCATTGTTCATCGTGCATTACCCAGATGGTTTTTGTGTAATTGAAGGGCAGTTGCCCGTACAGCTGTTTTTGCGGATACTATTCCAGTATTTGTTCAATGCAACACACAGGTTTCCTTGTGCCGCTCCCGGATATTTATTTACTAACTCCTCTGCATGAGCAGGACGTGACACAAGGTCACTTTCTTAAGCGGAGTTTAAAACCAGGTTTGAAATTCAGAGTTTTTCATCTCCAAGACAGGTTGCCTAACCAAGGTTAAAGAGCCCAGTCATCCTACTATTTAACCATAGCTAGAAGGGAGCATAGTTGGATTTATACCCTTCCCAAGGGTATTAGCTCTATGGGGAAAATTCCAAACAGCCTTGTCAAGATTTGAAATCGGATCGACGAGTCCATTTCCTTACGATTCTAACCATTATGCCACGCGCCTCAAAAATATAGCTCTCCCATATAGCTTGTTATCTAAGCGCTTCGTTAGGGTCCATGTGGTACTCCTACAGTACCAACTGATAGGCTACGGTTAGGAAAAATTCCCGCTTTATATTAACAGAGAGATCAGATTTCTACTTAATGAATAGTCCATGTTTTTTCTATGTGTGCATTGACATCGCTTTTTAGTTGATAAAATATTATTATCTAGGTATGTGAATCCGTCTACAAATTTAGTTGCTTTGCCATCGGAGTGTGGAGATGTCTCCATCTTGTATCATATATATAAACTCAGATTTATCTGCGTTTATAAAGGCAATGGCACTTGCCTTCCTCTCCCATGATATAGCACTAGCCCTACAGTCTGTGATATATATATATATATTATATATATATATATTATATAATATATATTTTGATGTTTGTTTTTATAGAAGCAATGTTGAATAAATTATTATTTATATTTTTTGCTTGAAGGCAATTATAATGCATGTTATCGCATAAAATTCGATAATTAGAGAGAAATAACTTTGACAGTAAATCCCGCAAAGGATGGCTCGCTATGCAGAACACCGTACAGACTGTTTCGAAACAGTCTGTACGGTGTTCTGCATAGCGAGCCATCCTTTTGCGAGATTTACTTGTCAAAGATTATTCTCTATAATTATCGAATTTTATGCGATACATGCATTTATAATTGCCTTCAAGCAAAAAATAAATAATAATTTATAATATATATATATATATATATATTGAGTAGGGTGCACACTAATTCAATTTTTTATCAAAATTTAACGAAGTCTCAATTCAGAGTATATTTCTTCTCCTAGAACCGTTGCTGCACCAAAGTTAAAGAGACCAAATCTCTTCTACTATTATCCATTGCTGGAGGAATATATATATATTATATTATATAATTATATATATTAATATATATATATATAATCTTACACATTACACAACCACACATATAATATATATATTATATGTATACCTATATCACACAACCATCGATCATTTGAACAGATATTACTGAACAATGCTGGAGAAGCAAACCCATAAGTGACATTCTCTGTGTGCAAATACCCAGTGTGGGCCCACCAGCAATAACTACATCAATCAGATCTGTGCTTATTCTTGATGTCACCGCGCGAGAGAGGGAGAGAGAGGGAAGGAGAGAGGGGAGAGAGAGAGAGAGAGAGAGAGAGAGAGAGAGAGTCATGGGAAATTTCGCACCGTCAGCACAACCTGATGATGTTGATCATAATATATAATATCACACATATATATATATGTATATGACGGAATATAAATATAAATATATATTAATATATATATATATATATATATTATAAAATGGGTACAAGAGATAACCTACTCGAGTTTCACCATAAGGATCTTCAGAGTTTAATCCACAGAATTAATCGAGAACACAGATTAATAGCAAGTCGATTTCACGTATGTGTTCATTGAATTAATCATTGAATTAATCGGTGTCTCGATTAATTCAGTGGATTTACCCTGAGGATCCTTTATGGTGAAACTCCAGTAGGTTATCTCTTGTACCATTTCATAATAAATTTGCTCTACTCTGTATTGAGCACTTTGAATTTGTTATATCGCTGACTTACCATCCTGAATTCTCCACTTCCTAACCATCGTGTCCATATTCACCGGTAAGTCACCTTTCCCTTTCTAATATATATATATATATATATATATATATATATTTATATATGACGGAGAATGAATCTTAAGAACTGTGAATAATGATGGCAATTTTTAATATGGTATGTCGAGTATAGTAGATATTGTATAGAATTTTAACTACTCGGTCATATTGTGACGTAGTAAAACTCACCTTTCAAGCAAGTCAACGGCTATTAATTAATATGAGGTTCAGTATAAGTTATTTGGTTTGGCTACGTCCTTCTTTGGACGGGTGACCTGACATTGTACGACATTTCTAAAGACTACGTTTTATATATGAACATTAATTTTAACCCAACTATATTCCCGTCCGTAAATTGAATCCACATTCAGAGTGGTGAAAACTTTATTTTGCGTCAGTGTATATTTAGAACTGTCAAAATTTGAGAATAAATTATTCAAAAATACATAATTAATTAAGTAATTACTTAATTCATATTAATTACTGCGGATGTTTGATGTAATAGAATCGTAGTTTGGAAGGTGTATATTTCATTTATTAATGAGCTTTCCTGGAAGAAGAATGTTATCAAGAATCAGCCGTTATCTATCAATATATATATATATTATATATATATATATATATATATATATTTATTATATATATAATATTATATATATAATGAATAGAGAATATATGAGAAAGTATTGGCAATAACAAGGTGTTCATGCTAATAATGCAGAGCAGATTTATAATCAATATAATGTGATTATGGATGAATTTAACTCAAACTTTAAGTTTCATGCTTGTGCAATCTTCAGATATGAGTTTGTGTAGCATGGACAAAGCAGCTCTCGGTTACTGACAGTTTTCTCACCGATGCAATTCTCAAAGCAAGTCCTTGGCACTTGCCTTGAGAATTGCATGGGCAAGAACTGTTAATCACGAGATTCTGAGTGTGGTAAAGAAATTCTTGAAGAAGGTATTGAGTATTTGAAATAATCCACAATTTAAAAATATGACCCTATTTTTTAAGATATACAAAAACTATTTTCAAAAATTCAATTATTTTACGGCAATTAAATTAAATCGTGAACTTAGTCTATATCTTCGTTTAAATTAACTGGAAATTTTAATTCAATGGTCACACGAACTTGAATCTTAAGTTGTCCACATT
>CM042140.1:123951883-123956883 GCA_023376005.1 Doryteuthis pealeii
TGAAATGACTCGACGATCCGAGTTCAAATCCTCTTTGAGTTTCATTGTGGAAAAGGCATAGATTCTCTTTCTCTCCATCCAAGCCATGGGTTAAATAGTAGGTCTCTAAGCCATTTGTAATGTAAAACTAGGAGAAGAACAAAACATATTCAAGACGTAGGAGCTGTTTTAAGGAGAATCTGTATCACTTTCAAAAAAATTAAAGTGAAAAGATATTGATTTTTGGGATTCGTATCCTAACGGTTATTCGTCATAAGAAGGGACGGGCTTGCCGAGTTCAAATCCCGAGCGTGTCTGTTTGCATTTGAAAATCGTTGCTCAGAGCATAGCGGAAATGTATAAATTCAAATTATTCTCTGTCCCCTACTATGGCAAACAAGTATTAGCAATCTGACGTTTTAACTTGGTATGGATACGTAACATGGGAAGAAACTAATTTAAATGAAATGTGCCACAGGGAAAATGATCGTCTGGTTTAGTTCAGTCGGTCGATACCGGCCCTTCCAACTCAGCGTATCAGTTAGCCACAGGATATGTGCGGTAAAATGAGAGCTGATGATAGTGTGGCAAAGCTCCAACTCAGAAATTTAAAAAGCAACTCCTTTCTAGCGCTAGAAAAAGGGGATAGACTCCTCACTATCTGGTTGATGCCTGACTTAGACCACCCGACACTTTACTTTATACGCTAATGAGTACTGAACTAGCTCAGTGGCGTACCATTCTTCTGATATTAAAAATGTCCTTAAACTATAAATCACATACGTGTGTAGACGATTCTATTTTAAACTGAAATATGCATGAAAGATATTTTGAAACATAAAATTGCATCTATGATAGCATAAAACCAGAAAATAAAGTCGATAATTCCGGTCTTATTGATATAGATTAATGCCATTTTTTTTAAAATATTAAAGTATTCTCCGATGTAGGTCGATTTAAAGATCATAGATCTTAGAGAAAAATTCCTTAGCCTTAAAACAAATCATATTTACAGTCAATTTCTCAATGGAACACATAGTTCTTTTCGCCTACTGAAATCAAATTCAATCTAGCAACGGTTCTTTAAACCCCTTCCCCCCAAAAGCCAGAAACCGGCCATCTTATTATTACTCCTAAATAAATTCAGCTACTTATGATCCACATATATATATATATATCTTAGTTAAGTTGACTGCATTTCAAAAGCTCCAAGACGAAGCCACCACTCCTTTGAGTGAATTGCTGTGTCTGAGGCTTTGCTGGGAATATGTCTTCCGTCATGGACACCTCATAAAATTGCTGCGCAACGGTATAAAATCACCAACATCATGGAAAGGGAGTATGGGAGCTTTTGTACCTACAGATCCCAATGGCTAATAGAACAATATAGCCTGGCTCGTTTGCTCATCTGACCGTCAATAAATCTCAGTTATTGCTGTTCTTTTTATTATACGATGATAAAAACGAATGCAGTGATCTCTTAGAGTAATAGCTAGCAAAGAATAAACACAGCCCAAAGTCCAAAAATATTAATATCAATTGATTTCTGTGCACACCAACACCTACAGGAATACTTCTTTTTTTTAAAGATTTTCTACGATTTTGTGGCCATCCTTAGGCTTCAAGCAAGAGCACTGTCTTTAGCGGAGCAATCCCCTGTGTAAGCAGAGTATGAATCCGAGTAAATAAACCTTTGGTTGCTTCCTTGGTGCTCTAATTTTGGAGTCTGTGGTCCGGGTGTTCCCTGGTATTCCTTAATGTGGGTTATGATCCCTGGTATTCTTATATCCTTAATGTTGGGTATGAACCTTCGTTGTAGGTCGTCCATCAATGTCAAATAACTTGCAAAATGAACGGCTGTTAAACAGTCGAAAATATTTAACTAACTACGTATTTCGGGCTGTTTATTGGACTGGGGTTAAAGCACGTGACCTCGCTAGTTTATAAGTTAAGTGGATGGATTGCAGCATGCCTAACCAAACAAACAGCAACAAGATACTTAATCGTATATGTGTGTTCCCTGAGTAAGTTTGAATGTGCTTTTCTATATTTCTTTATTAGAAAGTTGATCTAGAAATTTTAAAACTTGAACAAGAATGTTAAAATATGTTTGTTTAATCTATATATTAATATTACTAGTACCTACTATTGTGTCAAACTTTAACTTTCCTAATCCGGAGAAAACTTGTTAGTGGAGAGTTGGTAAGGGAGAGGGTTGGGTAGGGTAGTGGTGTCGTTACTTAAGCTAAATAATGGACCATTTTGTTTATTGTAAGAATGAAAGGCTGGAAAAGGGACATGCTTACCAGAAGAAAAAAAGAAAAAAAGAAAAGAAAGAGAAGATAAAAGAGAGGTGTGAATATAGAGAAAGGGTGGCTGAGAATTCGGGAGAATATTTCAAATGGATGGAATGAAAAATGAAAAGAGCAAAAGAAAGAAAAAAATTTATGTGACGATAGAGAGTTAAATCAAAAATTATTTTACTTTTAAACATATTGAAATAATTTGCTCTTAAGTATCACCATATCAAAACGATGCAATAGATTATCAACTGGAGTATTCTACACGTCCGCCTAGTTGTTATAATTCAAGAGTTCATTAAAAGTAACTGAGAGGGTCCCGCGATTAATCTCTGCGCTGCCGACATCGTAGTAAGCACAGTTCGACTCTAGTCTCCCATTATATTTACCAACTCCTCCGCACGAGCAGGGTAACGACACACAAGTCAATTTCTTAAGCGGAGTTTCAAACAGGTTTGAATTTCAGAGTTTTCCTTCCTAGGACGGTTACCTACCATGGTAAAGATCCCGTCTGCCCTGCTAGTTACCAATAGCTTTTGCCCGCGCGCGCGCGGCCGGGCGCCGGGGGCCGCGCGGCGGGCGGCGCCGCGCGGGGCGGGGGGCGGCGCGCCGGCGGCCGGGCCGCTGGGAGAGTAGTTCATACCTTTCCAAGGGACTATTCCATTTCCCATGACTTTAACCATTACACCACGCGCTTCCTAGCCTCACTATAACGTTATCTTTCGGACTAATACCCGTAGGAGTTATAAGTGAATATATTTGAACATTTTCACCTCATTTCAATCGTCCCATTAAGATTCACTTCATCATAAATATTCTCCAATACCATTGAATACAGATTAGTTAGTGAGCACATTAATACACAATCATTCCGCCAACCTTTAGCCTTTCCAGAGACGACCTATACAGTTTTACAGTCACGTGCCTATTTAGCGAAGTCTTAACAAATTCATATACTCATATTTATATTGTATCGAGAGGGACTTCGTTTACTATTGGAAAACAATCACCGTGTCACGTTCGGGTGCTTCAGTTTTAAAGTGTCGCTGTATTAACGTGAACCAAAACCCCCCCCCTTCAAATTTTAATCAAACCAAACATATATTATTCCTTTCTGTGTTGTGTTTAAAAACAACAAAAGCTTTAAGATCGTCAATAGGTTCATGAATCATTTCTATAACTAGACGACAGCTTCTTGTTCCTCGAATTTCAGAACTTATAATAAAAAGGCTTGTTATTAAAGCAAAAATATGAATCGTCGAATTAGAAATACGACACCACTTTTTATATATATTATATATATATATATATTATATATATATACTATATATATATGAATATATGAATCGATAGTAGATAGATAGATAGATGAAAGGACATGAAAACAACACAAATATGCTGTAAGTGAAAAATTTTATATCCTATTCATAGCTAATAGAACAATATTCGATTGATAAACATCATCTTCAAGCTGTTATACTCCGGACTATCAATAGCAGAGACGAAATAATATGAATTCAAAACGGAAACATTGATGTTGCCAAAATTATGCGGTAGTTTCAATAATAAGCACATCCGCCAACGTTTTCTCGGTCAGTGACAGTCAATGTATCTCCTTACGTAACAAGATTTTTGAAAAAAGAAGACATATTTCAAACTCGATTGATAAACAAATTCTCTTTTTCCAAAACAGATGGTTCTAACCGTTGATGGTATGCCTCAACGATTTTTAGAAAGAATTTTAATTTTGTATTTAAATTTGTATTTTTTATAATTCTTAATTATATATAAAGCAAAAAATTATGAATGCGTGTAAGGTTTTTGGGATAATGTGGAAAAATTTTAATTTGGTTGGGAAGCTATATGTCGAAATGGTTATGGAAGTGGTATTTATGATTTCTAATTTCTTTAGTGTCGCTAAATAAGGTTATATTAAAAAAGCCTTGTCTTTGGGGCATGTTTGATGGTGAGAATAAACGTAAGATTCATAATTCTACGTAGTTCTATTGTGTATGTGAGTAATATTTTTGGCACCTTTAAAAATCAAAAGGTAGCGTTATAGTCTAAATATGTTAGCTAGGGCGTTGTTTTAGAAAACTCGTTTAATACGATAATCTATGTTCAGATAATCGTTTTAGGTAAGGATCTTAGAAGTCTCTCCACATTTTCTTTGTTTACAATTTAAGAAATCTATTGTGTAGACTCCAGCTTCGAATGTGTGTGATTTTTGATTATTTTTATTCTGCAGGATGTTTTGATTGTTTTAGGGAGAGAAGTAATTGTTTTAATACCTATCCTTTTAGGTTTCTATTTATTTATAAGTGATAGGATTATTGGAAGTGATATACCTGATCAGACAGTCGTTATTGTGTTATGTTGGTGTATGGGAGATGATGTATTTTTTTCTAGTGTTATTTTCAATGCCTTTTTTATATAGTTAAGGTGTGTCAAAAAAAAATGTATATATAAATTTATATATAAAATTTATTATATAAGGTGTGCAAAAAAGTTGTTATATATATTTTTTTTATATGTAGGTGTGGCAAAAAAATTTTCAATGCCTTTTTTTATGTATAGGTGTGTCCAAAAAAGTACCAGATTTTTGACTTTTTGAAGCATCTTGTATTCTGAAAGAAAATTAACGTTCCATTCATTGTTCATATCTATTTTGCGTAAATACTGCCTTAAAATCGGCCACTTTATGAACACCTTAAGTATTCT
>CM042140.1:123961883-123996883 GCA_023376005.1 Doryteuthis pealeii
TATCACTTTGACTTTCATATTCCATAACTTTTTCAGTTCTCTGGCAAGGTCCAGGTATTTGTCCATTTTTCATTTTCCTTTAGCTTCACCCTGTGATCTGCTGAACTGCAAAATCCACCAGTTGACAAGTTCTTTCTTTTTGTTAATCAACACTACGTAAACGGAATCACTTATAATTGCTTCACAAAATAATGCCATAAGGACAAACTACATCAAAGCGAAAATCGATAGGACCCAACAAAATAGTAAATGTAGACTTTGCGGGAATAGAGATGAGACTGTAAACCATATACTCTGCAAATGTAGCAAACTAGCACAACGAGAATACAAAACTAGACACGACTGGGTTGGGAAGGTGATCCACTGGGAATTATGCAAAAAAATTAATTTTGACCATGCAAAAAATGGTATATGCATAAACCAGAATCTGTTCTTGAGAACAAAACGCATAAAATTCTCTGGGACTTTGAAATAAAAACGGATCACCTTATCCCAGCAAGAAGACCAGACCTAGTGTTGATAAACAAAAAAGAAAGAACTTGTTAACTGGTGGATTTTGCAGTGCCAGCAGATCACAGGGTGAAGCTAAAGGAAAATGAAAAAAATAGACAAATATCTGGACCTTGCCAAAGAACTAAAAAGTTATGGAATATGAAGTGAAGGTGATACCAATTGTAGTTCGTGCACTTGGAACAGTCACAAAAGGATTGGAAAAGGGTCTGGAATGTTTGGAAATCAGAGGAAGGGTTAAAACCATTCAGAACACTGCATTGCTGCAATCTGCCAGAATACTCAGAAGAGTCCTGGAGACCTGAGGAGGACTTGCTGTCACGCAGACTCCAGTGAAAGACCATCAGCTAATTGCTATGTGAAAACTCAAAAGGAGCGAATGGGAAAACCAAGAACGAAAGAACTAAACGTCTTCGGCATAAAATAACCCAACAAGGTTAATTATCATTCGCTCCTTTTGAGTTTTCACATCAGCATTAGCTGATGGTCTTTCACTGGAGTCTGCGTGACAGCAAGTCTCCTCAGGTCTCCAGGACTCTTCTGAGTATTCTGGCAGATTGCAGCAATGCAGTGTTCTGAATGGTTTTAACCCTTCCTCTGATTTCCAAACATTCCAGACCCTTTTCCAATCCTTTTGTGACTGTTCCAAGTGCACGAACTACAATTGGTATCACCTTCACTTTCATATTCCATAACTTTTTAGTTCTTTGGCAAGGTCCAGATATTTGTCTATTTTTTTCATTTTCCTTTAGCTTCACCCTGTGATCTGCTGGCACTGCAAAATCCACCAGTTAACAAGTTCTTTCTTTTTTGTTTATCAACACTAGGTCTGGTCTTCTTGCTGGGATAAGGTGATCCGTTTTTATTTCAAAGTCCCAGAGAATTTTATGCGTTTTGTTCTCAAGAACAGATTCTGGTTTATGCATATACCATTTTTTGCATGGTCAAAATTAATTTTTTTGCATAATTCCCAGTGGATCACCTTCCCAACCCAGTCGTGTCTAGTTTTGTATTCTCGTTGTGCTAGTTTGCTACATTTGCAGAGTATATGGTTTACAGTCTCATCTCTATTCCCGCAAAGTCTACATTTACTATTTTGTTGGGTCCTATCGATTTTCGCTTTGATGTAGTTTGTCCTTATGGCATTATTTTGTGAAGCAATTATAAGTGATTCCGTTTACGTAGTGTTGATTAACAAAAAAGAAAGAACTTGTCAACTGGTGGATTTTGCAGTTCCAGCAGATCACAGGGTGAAGCTAAAGGAAAATGAAAAATGGACAAATACCTGGACCTTGCCAGAGAACTGAAAAAGTTATGGAATATGAAAGTCAAAGTGATACCAATTGTATTTGGTGCACTTGGAACGGTCCCAAAAAGATTGGAAAAGGGGTTGGAAAGTCTGGAGATCAGAGGAAGGATTGATACCATCCAGAACACTGCACTGCTGCAATCTGCCAGAATACTCAGAATAGTCCTGGAGACGCGAGGACACTTGTCACTAAGATTCCAGTGAAAGACCATCAGCTAATGCTGATGTGAAAACTCAAAAGGAGTGAATAATAATAATAATAATAATAATAATAATAATAATAATAATAATAATAATAATAATAATAATAATCCTTACATTCCTCTTCTTGTTTTTTTCTTGTTCCAGTAATTACTTCTACGTTAATTAAGATGATGTTAATAGTAATAAAAACTTCTCGTAAACGAATATGCTTACTACCACAATATTTAACTCTTTATTCTCCTGGTACCTCCAATCGACCGATACTGAGCAAACAAGTCTGGCAACCTTGACAGCGGGACCATTTCGATCGCCACTGTTTAGCTGCGTTATTTTGATTTTACTTAATAGACAGATCTGTTTTTCCGGGTGTAGAGATATGACACTGAGATTGATACGAAGTCAATCCTCACAAATAGTGTGGCCATGTGTTAAGCACGAATGAATTTATATGGGTCCTTGATGAAGAGAGCTGAATTACAAGCTGAAGACTGATATTTTGATGCAACATATGCGTTGAAATATTCTGTTCAATAGTCGAAATTGCTAAATTTGGTGCTGTTACTTGTTTAGAATTGGTATCTGCTGAGGAATGTAAATAATTGGTTAAAACAAAGTTTGACGTCTCACAGCCATGTGTACAATACTGCAGCTTTGCATGTGAGTAAAGCTCCCTCCATTGTTATTTATTTTAATGGCGTATCAATCCTTTTGTGTTATGTAATGCCAAATCTTGTTTTTATATATATGATTTGTTTGAGAAATAATTTGCTTTCACTTCAGGTATATGAATAAATACTGCTGGTTGACCTACAGTCACCGCTTTCTAGTACCTCTATGTTAAAAATAGGTGTGTGTTTGCTCAAAGAGCTAATTGAAGAATTCAATAGGGACAATCGTATAGTTGCTAGGGCTTGAAATGACCAGCTGATTGATCGGGTGGGTTCTCTCCGACTGCCCGTCAAGCACAAGACATCGACTGCTCAGCTATTACAATCCTGCCATCAGGAATTACTAGTTGCCACCCGAGAACACCCCATTAGGGAGAGTGTTACTCCTCTCTAGAAGTAGAATCAGTGAATTCTACAGCCCCAGTTGACAGGGTAGTTTCTATTAGTGTTGTTTCTCGCTGTCGTAGAGTGATGACCCGAGTGTGCTGTGAGCATAAAGTAAATATGAATTTAAGATGAAAGTATATTGATACGAATAATAGTTAACAATGACGGTATATAATAACTGTGCTGTCGATGTAACAAAAATAATTATATTCATTAAAGATGATATTATTAAACTTCAGAAAATGGCCAACCAATATAGCTGAATCGTGAGAAATCCGAGGTTTTATTCCATCTGCTGAGACAGTTTATCATGTTGGCGACACGCTTACTGATATGAACTTACTCTCTTCGTCTCTGACAACTGGGTAATTCTACGTTGGTGGATGTGCTTGTCTGTCAAGTGGGGAAGTAGGCGTATGCGTCATATATATATATATATATATATATATATATAATATATATATATATATATATATAGAGAGAGAGAGAGAGAGAGAGAGAGAAAAGGGAAATACGATATATAAGAGGGTTAATTTGAATTTTCATATATTCTTTTAAGGTTGTTGTTTTTTTATCTTACTACGTCATATTGAAGAGATTAAATATATATGGATGACTTGCATATATCATTTAGATGTATACGTCATCTGCATTATCTAAAGTACTTATCACATGTGAATACAGGATACATTTGTATATTTAGGATGTTTAAAAAATGATGAAGCCGTAATTTTGACATTTTTAATTTAATCCATCGTGACATATTTATAGCCCTAAAACAGTAGGATGTCAGGGATGGAGCAATAGACTGCATCTGGTTGGGAGATTCAAGTCTTGGATATCTAGGGAACGTGGGTTAGCCCGTCGTTGCAATTGGTTCAAGTTTCAACCTGACTTAGAATGGTGGTGCACGTTGCCGACGAGTGCGGTTCTCACTGAGTGACATATATATATGACCTTGTGCCAAACTAAGCTAAGCTGGTTAAATCCTTATTACAAACACGTACACAGAAAAATCGTCCGATTCCAAACTTATACATTTCAAGAGAGTTAAAAGTGTTTCGTTATATCTATTATAAATTACACTGGGAACAAAATTTTTGTTGAATTGGATCTGACACTTGTTTCCGACTATTTTTTAACCACTGAATCCAAAAATGACCCCAGTTTTTTTTTTCTATATCACGTCACCTTTTTGAGCTAGAGGATACCCTCGATTTTTCTCAAAAACCGTAAAAATACAGCATCTAACAAATTTTTGCTTATTTTATGGAAGATTTTAAAAGTGTATATATAATGGGGAATAATAAAACATTACACTGAGCATCACAATTTTTTTTAGATCTGACACTTGTTTTTGACAAACTTTTGGACTCTGAATCCAAAGAATTCCCCATTTTTTCTCAATTACATCAACTTTTTAAGTAACAGGATACCCTTGCTTGGTCTCAAAAAACATTAAAATGCTACTTGTGACAAATTTGAGCTTATTTTATAGTATGTTTTTAAAATTTACAATGGAAAATTATTTAAAAAATTGCTTGACTGTAATGTTTGTACTAATTCATCTTGTTCATACAAAGGATATTGCTACTGTAAGTCAAATTGTATGCAGGTAGTTAAGTAAAAATTCATACATAGTTTTTTCTAGAGTGTTCAATGTGGACTATTCCCCCTTTTGTTCCATAGACAGTCATCATATTTACATCCCATATACTTTGATACCATTTCTCCTTGGATTTCAAATCTTGGTGGAATCATTCATAGCTGAGCACATCAAGGTTTTTCAAGAATGTATATGCAGAAAATGGATATTGATGCTCATGTTGCAATCAAACATTTTGTGACTATTCAATTTCAGTGTAATTCATTGCTCATGCATTTATAGGAAATTTCGTGACAATGTAAAGTACTTGTCAAGAACCAAGCATTCTTTTCGAGTTCTGATATTATCCCGATGAAATGTTCATCCTTGATAACTTCCAGAATCTGTAGACCATCAAACGCACCGACCTTGATTTTTTCAATTGACAGGTCAGGAAATGCCAAATTGTGGAACTTGAAACGCTAGCCTTCAATTGGCAATGCTTTAATAAATTGCTTCAAGAGACATAGTTTCATGTGCAAGGTGCGAACATAATTTTCTTTATGTCAACAAATGGCTCATGTAGAATGCTGGGATCAACATGTTTGAGGTCAGATCTTGGAGGTCAATCCCTCTCTACCCCATGATTCTCTCAAGCTCTACTGCCCCACACTGGGATTTCAGATGAATGAGGCACTGGATGTATAGCTGATGGTAGACTAGGATACTCAATTTTACATTTGTTTTCCTTGTTATATGGTGCAGTTTTCATTATCGAAAAGTAACAGTTTGTGCAATGATATTTTGGCTCTCACCAAATCATAGTTATACCAAATACCAACTTATCAATGGTTCCCTTGATCCACACCCATAAATTCTCTGCACACTGCTGTCGCATCTCGTAAGGGACACTAGACTTGTTTTAATCGAGACGTTTTAATTCAAAATATCCAAAATAGACTAGCTTCACAAATGCATTGATGTTTGTTCTTTGGCTGGGAATCAACCTAGTCACCAGATCTGAATAATTTTCCTTCATTGTCAATAAAAAAAATCAACGTAATCAGTTGACCATTTATATTACTTACAGACAAACAATACAATTGTGCTTATCTTGCGGGTAAGCTGTAGAGAAAAAAAATGACGTGATAGAAGAAAATTGACTACAGTTTTTAAATCAGCATGCCAATATTAGTCTAAATCAAAGTCAACAGAAATTATGTCCAGAATTCTGAAACGTACTCTTCCATCCAACCCCGTCTTTAATTGCTAAAGTTTACTAATTTAACTATTTAGTTAAATTAGGAAGTAAAGAATAAAATTACAGGAATCTCTTCTTGTTAATGGGTTTGATTTAATTTTTGCTCATATTCATTAAGATAAAACCAAACAATTACAATCAGATATTTATTAAAATCTATATTTTGTTATCAATATGCAAATTAGCCTTCCCGTTCATACAGTAAACCACGTGTGATTAGTACGTAAATACGGCCAACACTATTATTAAAGTAAAACATTTTTTTTAAATAATTGAGTTTTAAATAAAAATGAAATCCTGGAGAATGTGACGTAAATAACTAAGGGAATTTTGACTTGAGTAGTGGTATAGTTTCGGTTACAGACATACAAACACACAATCTCCTTTATAATAAGATTAGCTAAGGATGCTCATATAACTGTATACACAAACTGTTATTTGATAAGACCCTGGACAAGAAACAGCGCTTAAGAGACAATGCCACAAAAATGTAAATACGAACGTACAGTCACCGGAATTTCTAACATACAATGAAAAAGATGTCCTTATCTTTACGGTGTTCAGCGTACGATGTTAAACTAGATCTAGTGATAAGGTTCCAATTCTGGAACTCTGTGGAGTGTGGAGTACCTCTTCATTGTCATTATTCCCAGGTTCACTCTGACCCGGAGTAATAGTACCAGCTATGAGTTAAATAGATAAAAACATGTTTTTAAAAAATTGAATACCCAACAAAAATGCATTATACAAAAACGTCTTAGGTATAAAATAACTTAAGTGTTGACATGCTGTTAAATTAATCAATCCAAAAATAAATTATATATATATATATATATATATATATATATATATATATATATATATATGATGTGTGTCATAAAAGTATCGAGATTGAAGCTGTATTTACCAATGATTACCGATTGAAATGAACAAAGGGATGGAACGTTAATTTTTTTCAGAATACAAGGTGTGTCATAAAAGTGCCGATTCTTAAGCAGTATTTACCAAAATAGATATGAACAATGAATGGAACGTTAATTTTCTTTCAGAATACAAGATGCTTCAAAAAGTACAAAAAAAATCTTGGTACTTTTTTGACACACCTTATACATAAAAAAAGGCATTGAAAATTTTTTGCCACACCTTACATATAAAAAAAATTATATATAAAAAAACTTTTTTGACACACCTTATATATAAATTTTATATATAAATTTATATATACATTTTTTTTTGACACACCTTATATATAAAAAAAGGCATTGAAAATACACACTAGAAAAAATAACATTACATCTCCCAATAACACACAACATAACAACAATAACGACTCTGATAGGTATATCATACTTCCCAATAATCCTATCACTTATAAAATAAATAGAAACCTAAAAAAGATAGGTATTAAAACAATTACTCTCTCCACTAAAACAATCAAAAACATCCTGCAGAATAAAAATAATCAAAAACACACACATTCCGAAGCTGGAGTCTACACAATAGATTTCTTAAATTGTAACAAGAAATATGTGGGAGAGACTTCTAGATCCTTACCTAAACGATTATCTGAACATAGATATCGTATTAAACGAGGTTTTCTAAACAACGCCCTAGCTAAACATATTTTAGACTATAACCATACCTTTGATTTTAAAGGTGCCAAAATATTAACTCACATACACAATAGAACACTACGTAGAATTATAGAATCTTACGTTATTCTCACCCATCAAACCATGCCCCAAAGACAAGGCTTTTTTAATATAACCCCTTATTTAGCGACACTAGAAAGTTAGAAATCATAAAATACACTTCACATAACCATTTCCGACATATACTTCCCAACAAATTAAAATTTTCACATTATCCCAAAAACCTTACAACCATTCATACTTTTTTGCTTTATATATAATTAAAAAAAAAAGAAAATTATAAAAAAATACAAATTTAAATACAAAATTTAAAATTCTTTTCTAAAAATCCGTTGCAGGCATACCATCAACGGGTTAATACTCATCCTGTTTGAAAAAGAGAATTTGTTTATCATCGAGTTTGAAATATGTCTTCTTTTTTCAAAATCTGTTACGATAAGAGATACATGACTGTCACTGACCGAGAAAAGCGTTGGCGGATGTGCTTATATTTGAAACTACCGCATAAATTTTTTGCAACATCAATGTTTCCGTTTTGAATTCATATTATTTTCGTCTCTGCTATTGATAAGTCCGGAGTATAAACAAGCTCTGAAGATGATGTTTATAAATCGAAATATTGTTCAATATTAGCTATGAATAGGATATAAAATCTTTTCACTTTAACAGCATATTGTGTTGTTTTCATGTCCTTTCATCTATCTATCTATCTATCTATCGATTCATATATATATATATATATATATATATATATATATATATATATATATATATATATATATAAAAGTGGTGTACGTATTTCTAATTCCGACGGATTCATATTTTTGCTTTCAATAACAAGCTTTTATTATAAGTTCTGAATCGAGGGAACAAAGAAAGCTGAAATCGTTTCTAGTTATAGAAATGATTCATGACCTATTGACGATCTAAACGCTTTTTGTTGTTTTAAACACAACACAGAAGGAATAATATATGTTTGGTTTGATTAAAATTGAAAGGTCTCACGTTTAATACAGCGACATTTAAACTGAAGCAACACCTCGAACGTGACACGGTGATTGTTTTCAATAGTAAACGAAGTCTCTCGATACAATATAAATATGAGTATATGAATTTGTTAAGACTTCGCTAAAATAGGCACCGTGACTGTAAAACTGTATAGTCGTCTCTGGAAAGGCTAAAGGTGGCGGAATGATTTGTGTATTAATGTGCTCAATAACTAAATCTGATATTCAATGGTATTGGAGAAAATATTTATGATGAAGTGAATCGTTAATGGGACGATTGAAATGAGGTGAAAATGTTTCAAATATATTCACTTATAACTCCTACGGGTATTAGTCCGAAAGATAACGTTATAGTGAGGCTAGGAAGCGCGTGGTGTAATGGTTAAAGTCATGGGAAATGGAATAGTACCCTTGGGAAAGGTATGAATCCTACTCTCCCACCAGCTATTGGTAAATAGCAGGGCAGACTGGGATCTTTAACCATGGCTAGGTAACCAGTCTAGGAGAAGGAAAACTCTGAATTCAAACCTGTTGAACTCCGCTTAAGAAATTGACCTTGTGTCGTACCCTGCTCGTGCGGAGGAGTTGGTAAATATATATAGGGAGACTAGAGTTCGAACTGGCTTACTACGATGTCGCAGCCCAGCAATTTATCCGCGGGGACTCCTCTCAGTACTTTTAAGTGACTCTTGAAATTATAACAACTAGCGGGACGTGTAGATACATCCCAGTATGATAATCTATTGCATCGTTTGATATGTATACTTAAGAGCAAATTAGTTCAATATGTTAAAAGTATAATAATTTTGATTTAACTCTCTCTCTCACATACTTTCTTTCTTTCTTTTCTCCTTTTCATTTTTTCATTCCATTCCATTGAAATATTCTCCCGAATTCTCACCACCCTTTCTCTATATTCACCCTCTCTTTTATCTTTTCTCTTTCTTTCTTTTTTCTTTTTTTCTTCTGGTATAAAGCATGTCCCTTTTCCCCACCTTTCATTCTTCACAATAAAAACAAAATGGTCCATTATTTAGCTTAAGTAACGACACCAATACCCTACCCAACCCTCTCCCTTACCAACTCTCCAACTACCAAGTTTCTCCGGATTAGGAAGTTAAAGTTTGACACAAATAGGTAGGTACTAGTATATTAATATATAGATTAAACAAACATATTTTAACATTCTTGTTCAAGTTTTAAAATTTCTATCACTTTCTATAAAAGAAAATATAGAAAAGCACATTCAACTTACTCAGGGAACACACATATTACGATTAAGTAATCTTGTTGCTGTTTGTTTGGATATAAGGCATGCTGCAATCCACCACTTAAACTTATAAACTAAGCGAGGTCACGTGCTTTAAACCCCAGCCAATAAACAGCCCGAATACGTAGTTAGTTAACTATTTACTGACTGATATTAACAGCCGTTCATTTGCAAGTTATTTGACATTGATGGACGGACCTACAACCGAAGGTTCATACCCAACATTAAGGAATACTAAGAAATAACCAAAGGATCATACCCAACATTAAGGAATACCAGGGAACAACCACAGGACCATACCCAAAATTAAGAGACACCAAGGAGCAACCAAAGGTTTATTTACTAAGGATCATACTCTGCTTAACACAGGGGATCTCCGCTAGACAGTGCTCTTGCTTGAAGCCTAAGGATGGCCACAAAAATCGTAAGAAAATCTTTAAAAAAAGAAGTATTCCCTGTAGGTGTTGGTGTGCAAGAAAATCAAATTGATATTAATATTTTTGGACTTTGCTGTGTCTTTATTCTTTGCTAGCTATTACTCTAAGAAGATTCAACTGCATTCGTTTTTATCATCGTATAATAAAAAGAAACAGCAATAACTGAGATTTATTGACGGTCAGATGAGCAAACGAGCCAGGCTATATGTTTCTATTAGCCATTGGATCTGTAGGTAACAAAAAGCTCCCATATTCCCTTGCCATATGTTGGATGATTTAAAATACCGTTGCGCAGCAATTTATGAGGTGTCCATGACGGAAGACATATTCCCAGCAAAGCCTCAGACACAGCAATCACTCAAAGGAGTGTGCTTCCGTCTTGGAGCTTTTGAAATGCAGTCAACTCTAACTAAGATATATATATATATATGGGATCACAAGTAGCTGAATTTATTTAGGAGTACATAATAAGAATGGCCGGTTTCTTGGCTTTTTGGGGGGAAGGGGTTTAAAGAACCGTTGCTAGATTGATTTGATTTTCAGTAGGCGAAAAGAAATATGTGTTCCATTGAGAAAATTGATGTAAATATGATTTGTTTAAGGCTAAGGAATTTTTCTCTAAGATCTATGATCTTTACAATCGACCTACATCGAGATACTTTAATATTTTAAAAAAATGCATTAATCTATATCAATAGACCGAATTATCGACTTTATTTTCTGGTTTATGCTATCATAGAATGCAATTTATGTTCAAAAATATCCTTTCATGCATATTTCAGTTTAAAATAGGAATCGTCTAACACACGTAATGTGATTATAGTATTAAAGGACATTTTTAATATCAGAAGAATGGTACGCCACTGAGCTAGTTCAGTACTCAATTAGCGTATAAAGTAAAGTCGTCGGGGTGGTCTAAAGTCAGCATCAACCAGATAGTGAGGGAGTCTATCCCCTTTTTACTAGCGCTAGACAAAGGAGATTGCTTTTTAATTTCTGAGTTGGAGCGCCACACCTATCATCAGCTCCTCATTTTACCGCACATATCCCTGTGCTACTGATACGCTGAGTTGGCAAGGGCCGGTATCGAACCGACTGAACTAAACCAGACGATCATTTTCCTGGTGCACATTCATTTGAATTAGTTTTTCTTCCCCATGACCGGTATCCATACCAAGGTTAAAACGTCCAGATTGCTATATTGTTTGCCCATAGTAGGGGAGAGAATAATTTGATTTATACATTTCCCTATGCTATGAGCACGATTTCAAATGCAAACAGACACGCTCGGGATTTGAACTCGGCAAGCCGTTCACTTCTTATGACGATAACCGTTAGGATACGAATCCCAAAAATCAATATCTTTTCACATTTAATTTTTTGAAAGTGATACAGATTCTCCTTAAAACACTCCTTACGTCTTGAATATGTTTTGTTTCTTCTCCTAGTTTACTTACCAAGGCTTAAGAGACCTACTATTTACCCATGCTTGGATGGAGAGAAAAGAAGAATCTATGCCTTTTCCAAAATGAAACTCAAAGAGGATTTGAACTCGGATCGTCGAGTCCATTTCCACTGAGGATAATGGTACGCAAGGCGTGACTCTAAAAGTGTCAACACAGAAATTAGCACTTAATACACTTGTTCTGACGAGTTTCCATTGTTCGAAGCACCTGTAAGACTCTGC
Organism: Doryteuthis pealeii; assembly: GCA_023376005.1. Taxonomy (NCBI): domain Eukaryota; kingdom Metazoa; phylum Mollusca; class Cephalopoda; order Myopsida; family Loliginidae; genus Doryteuthis; species Doryteuthis pealeii. The sequence goes on from CM042140.1 coordinate 123,973,861, forward strand.
TTTTCGATTAAATCCGCTGCATCGTATTTCTTTTAATATCAAACACTTCCATAAATAATATTTCTTAGGTGAATTCACATGAATTGACATGTTAGGAGACAAAAATTCACACGGTGATCAAATCCGTTGAGTATAGAGAACGCTGCACTTTAATAATCCTGTGCTTGGCCAAAACCTGCTGGTCAAATCCTCTCAAAATTGATCACTAAACGATCTGTACAAGGTTGGGTTGAAAAATTCATAGGCTGAAAAGTTAATATGATGAATATCATATTAGATGTTGATGACATTTTTACCAATGGGATTCAACACTTCAATACTGATAGATGAAGTTCATGACCGCAAAGAATGTGGACAATGTTGAAAAATAGGACTTATTTGGTCACATTCCATTGTTGCATAGCCCTTTAAGTCTTTTCATTATCTCATAGTAGTTAGCTTCTTCTGAGTTGGATCGCGGCGTCTATCAATTATCGGGATGTATGGACTGGTCCTCTCTGTTCTTCTTGTTTGTGTTGAGAATTTTGACATATAAAGCGTGTCTTAAAAGCCCACTTCTACTTATAGACTCGCCGGGAACCATGGGACTAAGCTCCTGGCCAATCACTGGCAGTACTCTGCTGCTGTTATAATATTTATACAGGCTGTACTGGTCATAACTACTCACAGCTACTTTGAATCTTCGTGGACGACGGAACATAGGAGTAAATCACTGGACCTTTAACACTACGGAGGATAGGACTTATTCACTTACCAAAGGATTCCATAACTCGGGACTTACTTACTTAAGCCCTTTTCAACTGGCCAAGGATGGCGTTCAAAAACTTAATAGTTTGTTCTCGTGGGATTTCTTGGGGCTTCTTCATCTCAGTGTCCGTTGTTGTTCTAAGTAAAGAGCACAAAGATTCGGGTATTTTTCAGACGTCTGTATTTAGCCCAAGTTAGCCATCAGACGTGAGAGAAATAGCTTCCAACGAAAGCCACAGCTAAAATTACATGGCCACCTACCGCTCTCACAAACCGAACTATCCAACCAAAGAACAGCCTCTAGGTCAGCGAAATGCCATGCCCTGTACATTTACTTTAACGTTTTTTTTTTCTTTTTGTTTTGCATGATTTAGAATTAGCGTTATTTTTAATTTCTACACTACTGTACATGATTTATAGGCAATTTATCAAATGTATAATACCATGAGAGTATTTTGGCCAGCCTATGAACTTTTCAGCCGGGTGTTAATATTGCATAATGTTAAGTCCCAATCGCCCAACAAATCATGTAATAAAAACTGATTGTGTGCTGTTTAATTACATAGTTCTTAACGTTGTGCCATATAGAAAAAAAATGATCATAAGTATTTGAACAAAGAGGATTTTTTATTTATTACAAAGAGGAAATATATTTTTATCACTTTTTATTACTTAAAACAGCAACCGGTTCTCTAATTTATATCTATAGAATACCAAAATATGCAGTGCGATTAAAAAAATTATATTAGTCAGCCTGTGAACTTTTCAGCCGCCCATCGTATATGTCTAGACATAAATACGTTATTGTAAGTTGCTCAGCCGTGAACACGACTTCATTTAAATTTTAAGATTAAAAAATAAAGCAAAGCTTAAATATCGATACTTTTCATCACACTCTGTATATGAAAGAAATTTGAAAAGTAAGTGTACAAATACAGATACTTATATTAACTTCCAACGTTCTGTGCAAAACGACAAAACGATATACATATTGACGTTATGTGAGGAAAAAAACTACTATAACATTATCTATCTGTTTATCTGTCTATCTTTCTATCCATCTATGTATCTAACTATCTATTTGTACTGTTTTCATGAATAATATACTCTTACTGCCAATAAACAAGTACTAACAACAACGTCTTTTTTGCTTTCTCAAACACACTCCCTCACTCTCTCTCTCTCTCTTTCTTTCTTTCTCTCTCTCATTCTCTCTCTCTCTCTCTCTCATACACACACATACACACACACACACACACACACATATATATATATATATATATATATATATGTGTGTGTGTGTGTGTGTGTGTGTGTATATATATAAATCATATCAATAATATGGGTGCTATATTTTTAAGTAGACAGTGATCAATATCATAGATAGATCATTTATATCTGTTAAGATAACGCGGACATGGATTCAATGGTTCCAGCTTACTGACAGATAAATAGATAGATAGATATACACACAGTCTAGATAATATAACTTAATAAGTAATAACTTAATGACATGATACGTGCATACTATACCACATATTCACATTGTTTCAACACAACACACACACTCACACACACACACACACACACACACACATACACATGTATATATATGGGTAGTAGAATAAGGAAATAAATCCGATGGTATGTAGAAAATAAGAAAAGTCAAAGTATATCAGAAAGATAAATTCATTTTAGAAGTTAATTTGATTCATCCGATGAAGGTTAATAAAAACGAAACGCTTATAATCGACATCACCATGAATTAATCTTTTTGGAATATTTTCCTTCATTGTATATATGTGTGTTCGTGTGTGTGTGTGTGTGTGTGTGTGTGTGTGTGTGTTTGTGTGTGTGCGTGTGTGCATGTGGACGTGTGTGTGTACATGCGTGTGTATGTGCGTCTTTGTGTGTGTTGATATTTGTGTACTTTTGTACTGTGTCTAATTATATTATACACAATTATACACAGACACAGGCATATGTACGCACACACACAAAGACAGACACAGAGAGACACCCCCTCCCCCGCCCTCCATATATATATATATATATATATATATATATATAGCATACAGACTATCCAAGTAATATGAATTAGACATGCTGGATGCTGCAGAGAGAGTAAGGACGAACTCATGTTACGTTCTCAGGTGTACACCTGCACATAGACACTAGAATATTTGGACCAGCATAAAACTTACATTGATCAGCTCATGATGCCGGGAGGAAGACCTGCCAGGAGCAATGTCTTATGGGCACGATTGGTGAGTGTGAGTCAGAGAAATGCGTGATGTCAGCAGGTATTGTTGATGATAATGATTTTATATTCAGTGGCAAAGCTATCAATCTCTTATTCATGGGATTCTAATTTAGAGAGAAATTCCGCTTCGACTGACACAAGGTCAAGATATTGAGCAAGAACTACTTACACTAACAATGGTCTGTAAGATTAGCTTGCTGTGCGGTCGGCGTCTATATTCTTTGCATGTGTGAATAAGGAAGATGACTTCGCTGTTGTGTTCATGTTTTCTGCGGTCCTGGAAAAGATAAATTCTTTCTATTCCGGTTTTCGTAACCGATGATAATTATAACTTTTCTAAACAATGTCTCCAACAAAAAAGACAAACTTCTGAATAGCCGTAGGCGCCGATATATAATTAGAGGCACCTTTTTTTTTTACAAATATAGTGAATTATAAAACATTCTATTAAACGTAAACCAGTCAACGCTCTCATTTCTTTTCTTCACAGATAAAACAACAGGGCCAATTTAGCATGGTGTTTTTTTTCAAAGGAAGTCAAGCCATTTTTATTGCAAAAGCTTCACTCGGAATCAATTGAATAAAACAATTCTGATGAGATTTAATTATTCATTGTTGTATTAAGATGCACAATGTTTCAGGTGCGAGACCCTAACTCGGTTAAATAACTGGCCCCTGCAATGGTATTATACTTAAGTCTGGCACATCGGCCTCAAATTAATTACGGAATCCACCGTGGGCACAAATCACTGAACTGAACTAGTATGTTATTTCTTTTTTCGAGGGATAAGAAAGGAATTTGGGATGTTAGCGTTAGATGGATGTACTTCATTCTGTTTAAAGATTTTGATGCCTATTTCACGAAATTAGGTAACCCCTTCTCTCACTCTCACACAGATAAATACACATACACACACTGATATATATTTACACACATATATATATGTGTGTGTGTGTGTGTGTGTGTGTGTTAAAATGTGTGTGTGTGTGTGTGTGTGTGTGTGTGTGTGTGGTCTATCAATAATAACGTTTTCGGATAACATGTTAACAATTTTCAATATGATAACATCAAAAGAATTGTTAGGAAACTTGAAAGAAAAAATAAAGACTTGGAAACAATAAGGATTTTGTTATGTTTAACCAAATATATATATATATATATATATATATAATATATATATATATATATATATATATATGTGTGTGTGTGTGTGTGTGTGAGAGAGAGAGAGAGAGAAGAGTAAGGATAACATAGACTGAGGTAAAGTCGCTCAGTGATTATCAGTTTCTCACTTATCTGAACAGTATTCTGAATAAATTTTTGAAAGAAAGAAAAAAAAAAAGAAAGAAAGAAAGAAAGAAAGAAGATATAAAACATGTGTGACGAGAAACGAAGAAAGTACGAAAATAATCCTGTGTGTGGAGAAAGCAAGAAGAAAGAAAGAAAGAAAAAAAAAGAAAGAAGTGTGCGGAGAAGAAAGAAAGATGGAAAGAAAGAAAGAACGACTAACAAAATGATTAGATTATCGGAAGAAAGAAACAAAGAAAGAAACAAAAAGAAAAATAATGAATCACAGAGAGAAAGAAATCTTCCTTTCAATAAAATAACATAAAAGATGTGACAACTTAAGATATCAAGTCGTGTGACCATGAATTAAAATTTTCCAGTTAATTTTTTAACGAAGATATATTGACTAAGTTCACGATTAATTTAATGCCGTAAATAATTGATTTTGAAATAGTTTTTTGTATATGCTTAAAAAATAGTGGTCATATTTTAAATTGTGGATTTATTTTTCAATATCAATACCTCTTCAAGAATTCTTTACCACACTCAGAATCTCGTGATTAACAGTTTCTTGCCCATGCAATTCTCAAGGCAAGTGCCAAGGACTTGCTTTGAGAATTGCATCGGTGAGAAACTGTCAGTAACCGAGAGCTGCTTTGTCCATGCTACACAAACTCATATCTGAAGATTGCACAAGCATGAAACTTAAAGTTATGAGTTTAAATCATCCATAATACCATTACTATTGATTATAAATCTGCTCTGCATTATTAGCATTGAACACCTTGTTATGCCAATACTTTTCTCATTTATTCTCTATTCATTTTATATATATATATATATATATATATATATATATATATATATTATATAATATATATATATATATATATATATGATAGATAACGGCTTATTCTTGAATAACCATTCTTTCCAGAAGCTCATTCAATAAATGAAATATACACTCCAAAACTACGATTTCTATACATTCAAACATCCGCAAGTAATTAATATGAATTAAGTAATTACTTAATTAATTATGTATTTTTGAATAATTTATTCTCAATTTTGACAGGTTCTAAATATACACTGACGCAAAATAAAGTTTTCACCACTCTGAATGTGTGATTCAATTTACGGACGGGGAATATAGTTGGGTTAAAATTAATGTTCATATATAAAAACGTAGTCTTTAGAAATGTCGTACAATGTCAGGTCACCCGTCCAAAGGATAAAGACGTAGCCAAACCAAATAACTTTATACTGAACCTCATATTAATTAATAGCCGTTGACTTGCTTGAAAGGTGAGTTTTACTACGTCACAATATGACCGAGTAGTTAAAATTCTATACAATATCTACTATACTCTGACATACATATATTAAAATTGCCATCATTATTCACAGTTCTTAAGATTCTTATTCTCCGTCATATATATATATATATATATATATATATATATATATATTTAGAAAGGGAAAGGTGACTTACCGGTGAATATGGACACGATGGTTAGGAAGTGGAGAATTCAGGATGGTAAGTCAGCGATATAACAAATTCAAAGTGCTCAATACAGAGTAGAGCAAATTTATTATGAAATGGGTACAAGAGATAACCTACTGGAGTTTCACCATAAGGATCCTCAGGGTTAAATCCACTGAATTAATCGAGACACCGATTAATTCAATGATTAATTCAATGAACACATACGTGAAATCGACTGCTATTAATCTGTGTCTCGATTAATTCTGTGGATTAAACTCTGAAGATCCTTATGGTGAAACTCGAGTAGGTTATCTCTTGTACCCATTTTATAATATATATATATATATATATATATTTATATATATTTATATTTATATTCCGTCATATACATATATATATATGTGTGTATATATATATATTAGTGATCAACATCATCAGGTTGTGCTGACGGTGCGAATTCCCATGACTCTCTCTCTCTCTCTCTCTCTCTCTCTCTCTCCCCTCTCTCCTCCCTCTCTCTCCCTCTCTCGCGCGCTTGACATCAAGAATAAGCACAGATCTGATTGATGTAGGTTATTGCTGGTGGGCCCACACTGGTGTATTTGCACACAGGAGAATGTCACTTATTGGGTTTGCTTCTCCAGCATTGTTCAGTATATCTTGTTCAAATGATCGATGGTTTGTGTGATAGGGTATACATATACATATATATATATATATGTGTGTGTATGTGTAAGATATATATATTATATATATATATATATATATATATATATATATATATATATATATATATTCCCTCCAGCAATGGATAAATAGTAGAAGAGATTGGTCTCTTTAACTTTGGTGCAGCAACGGTTCTAGGAGAAGAAATATACTCTGAATTGAGACTCGTTAAATTTTGATAAAAAATTGAATTAGTGTTGCACCCTACTCATATATATATATATATATATTATAAATTATTATTTATATTTTTGCTTGAAGGCAATTATAAATGCATGTATCGCATAAAATTCGATAATTATAGAGAATAATCTTTGACAAGTAAATCTCGCAAAGGATGGCTCGCTATGCAGAACACCGTACAGACTGTTTCGAAACAGTCTGTACGGTGTTCTGCATAGCGAGCCATCCTTTGCGGGATTTACTTGTCAAAGATTATTCTCTATAATTATCGAATTTATGCGATACATGCATTTATAATTGCCTTCAAGCAAAAATATAAATAATAATTTATTTCAACATTGCTTCTATAAACAAACATCCAAAAATCTTATATATATATATATATATATATATATATATATATATACACAGACTGGTAGCTAGTGCTATATCATGGAGAGGAAGGCAAGTGCCATTGGCCTTATGTAAACGCAGATAAATCTGAGTTTATATATATGATACAAGATGGAGACATCTCCACACTCGATGGCAAGCAACTAAAATTTGTAGACGGGTTCACATACCTAGATAATAATATTTTATCAACTAAAAGCGATGTCAATGCACACATAGAAAAAACATGGACTATTCATTAAGTAGAAATCTGATCTCTCTGTTAATATAAAGCGGGAATTTTTCCTAACCGTAGCCGTATCAGTGGTACTGTAGGGCAGTACCACATGGACCCTAACGAAGCGCTTAGATAACAAGCTATATGGGAGAGCTATATTTTGGAGGCGCGTGGCATAATGGTTAGAATCGTAGGAAATGGACTCGTCGATCCGATTTCAAATCCTTGACAAGGCTGTTTGGAATTTCCCATAGAGCTAATACCCTTGGGAAGGGTATAAATCCAACTATGCTCCCTCTAGCTATGGTTAAATAGTAGGACAGACTGGGCTCTTTAACCTTGGTTAGGCAACCTGTCTTGGAGATGAAAAACTCTGAATTCAAACCTGTTAAACTCCGCTTAAGAAAGTGACCTTGTGTCACGTCCTGCTCATGCAGAGGAGTTAGTAAATAAATATCCGGGAGCGGCACAAGGAAACTGTGTGTTGCATTGAACAAATACTGGAAGTAGTATCCGAAAAACAGCTGTACGGGCAACTGCCCTCAATTACACAAACCATCTGGGTAATGCACGATGAACAATGAGAAGCAAGAACGAACTCATAAATGATGTTCATCTAAACATGGGCATACTAATGTGGGATGACCAGAAAACACCTACATCGACCAGCTCTGTACGGACTTTGGATGCCAGGTGCGAAGACAGATAGAGACGATTGGCGAAGGAAATCTGAGTTGTTTACATGACCTGATGATATATATATATATATATATATATATATATATATATATATATATATATAAGGAAAAGTTGACTTACCGGTGAATTTGGTCACGATGGTTAGTAAGGGTAGAATTCAAAGGAGTAAGTCAGCGATATAACAAATACAAAGTGCTCAATACTAAGTAAAGCAAATTTATTATAAATGGGTACAAGAGATAACCAACTCGAGTTTCACCATAAGGATCTTCAGGTTAAATCCACTGAATTAATCGAGACACCGTTTAATAGCAGTCGATTTCACGTGCATTCCACACACGTGAAATCGACTGCTATTAATCGGTGTCTCGATTAATTCAGTGGATTTAACCCTGAAGATCCTTATGGTGAAACTCGAGTAGGTTATCACAATGACCACACACGTGAAATCGACTGCTATTAATCGGTGTCCCGATTAATTCAGTGGATTTAACCCTGAAGACCCTTATGGTGAAACTCGAGTAGATTATCTCTTGTACCCATTTTATAATATATATATATATATATATATATATATATATATATATATATATATATATCGTCTCATTTATATATGAATAGACATTTAATTATTTTGCGGCTATTTCTTTACCGATAGCTTTTTTATAAATTATAAAGAAAACAATTAAAATGAAAAATATAGTTTAAAGGATAATTTTTCTGTAAACAACTTTTTAGAACGCAATATTCTCTATAGAAGATTTTAATGAAATAATTAATTTAAAGCTTTGCAAATTAAAAAAAATCATCATAAGTAACGCCATGAATTAAGATTTAAATTCTGTACACCACCCACTTTCATCACACACACACACACACACACACACACACACACACACATTTCCCCCACACACAAGGACACAAACACACACAAACACACTCTAATTCCCTCACATATGCCCACTCAAGTATACTTATACATACCTACATGACAACAGATATTCATGGTTGGGTGCTTTGTCGAAATAGCTAAGGAAGTCATTGACATTCAAACTAACTCTCAACGGCTTGTGAGGTAAAACCGACAACCATTGCACAAAAGGTGATTGCCCGAATGTCCAATTTTTACGTCAGCATATACGTGTGCACTCGATAATACCTTAATAGTGAATTCGACTCTAACCTGGTGCTCGATACTTCAGACATTGTGTCACAATACAACTGAATCCTAGTAAATAAACGCAGAATTAATATGCGTGTTTACATTTAACGAAAACCTCCGCCACGGGCAGGTTACGACACAATGTTAATTTTTAAGTGGGTTACATATTGGACCGGAGACCAATGACAAAGAATGGGTACTGCTTTCTTTTCAGATCCCTGGGCCATGGAATACATCGACTACACCTCTTCAGAGGAATAAAATCCCCCCCAATGAGGCTACCTATAGTTGGTGGCGACCAGCGATGCTTAAAGACGGAATCCTGGTGACCGAGTAGTCCGTGACTTGCAATAGTCTACATTGGCTCTTACAAAGGCTAGACTAGCGGTCTGAGCGCCCTTCCGATCAATCGTCTGGTCAAGTCAAGCCCTATCAAATATATGATTGTCCCAGATCTATTGCCCTTATGGCAAACCACAACACTTTTTAACATATATGTGCTATAACATGATGGCTTATGATTTTAATGTCCTGGGTATGACGTTAAAGTGTATCTAGTGCTGAGGTTCCAATTCCAGTGTCGAGTTATCCTTCATTGTCATTACTCCCGGATCCACTCTGTGCCGGCATAGTAGTCCCTTTTATAATCCATCTATGGCTTAAACATAAAATGAGTTTTTAGAAATTGGGTTTAAATAAGAAAATTTTGAATACTCATGAAGAATGAATAAAACAAGTCCTCGGTATAAAATAACCCAACAAAAGTTGGCATACCGTAAAATCCAACCAATCAACCGAAACTATAGTTTCTCCATCAGATGTAGTTTAGTGTCAAACCCGGGATATGCCGGGGTTTGGGGGGGGCAGGGCCTTACGTCCACTTATTTTGATCGTCAGTGTAATTATGAAAGACATCGTTGTCTCTCAATCGATTGTTTTTTTTTGTTTTGTTTCTTTGTTTAATGGCATATCATATTTCGTGGATTATTTAATGCAAAAGCAATCGTTGTAGAAGGACGGTGGTAGGATTATGTAACCCAGAGCTGAAGGATGAGGGGATTTATTCCTTTCCCAAGAATATTACTACGAAAGTAAACGAAAAAGTGCGACTGTAGTTCGAACTCGGTTACTACGATTTCGCAGTCCAACATGTTAGCCACTACACCATGGGGGCTCCCACTCGATAATTTTTATGCAAAGCTCTGAAATTTTTTTGTCTTATGATTGGAACCGCAGCTAAGTAGATTTCCCCAATACTTTCTTTCATCTTATTATAATGGAGATAGTGTGTTTCTCTGTCTGTAACCGAAACTATATAACTATTTAAGTCACGATTTCCTTAATTATTCACAGCACATTTTCCATGATCTTATTTTTGTTTAAATTCTCAATTATCAATAAAATTGTTTTACATTATTAATACTGTTGGTCTTATCTACATACTAATAATATGTCATTCTTTTTATATATACAAGAAAATGGCGGTTTCCAGAGTGAACGGTAAGGCTAATTTGCATATTGATATTGAAGAATTGATTTTAATACATATGTACTTAGTATTATTGATTTCTAATTGTTTGATTTTATCTTAATTAATATGAGCAATAATGTCTTCAATAAATCGTAAAGAAATCCATTAACAAGAAGAAATAAGCATCATTTAATTATTTACTTCCTCTTTTAACTAAATAATTGAATTAGGAACATTTAGCTATGAAACGGGAGTGATGGAAGAGTGAATATCAGTTGTTCTATTTGTTTTTATTATACCCCACTCTGTTTCAAATCTTTTTATCTGCATTAATATTTAGTTCTAAATTAATATGATATTTTATTACATTAAGACTTAAATAGTTGCACCCGGAAGATACCTATATTTGCTAGTTTATTTAATGAAGTAGACATTTTATTCGAATCAACAACCGTTCTTGAATTTCACTCTTAAAGCAACGGGATAAATTGTTAGAAAATTTTCTGAATTTTATTTTCAAAGTAATTCAATACGAATTAAGTTACTTTCAGAATGGGGACGGCTGATCACTCTGGCGTTACGAACATATTAAGCGATCCACGTTAAAGTGGCGGGCGACTCCCCGTATGTGTATCAGGCGAGACCATTAGAAACAAATCAGGATAATAAATCGGAAACTATTACGTGGGAGATGGTTCTGTTTTTTTTTAATTCTGGTTTTATTGTTGTTGTTTTTTTGTTCATTATTTAGCTGTTGTTTTGTTTTTAAAGAAAAGAAAATGAAAAGAAATGGTCCAATTCTCGCGTCAAAGAAAAAGAGAACGTTGACTTTATGCCTTTGTGAATAAAACGACGGATGCTAATGTTAAAAAAACTGTCTGACAATTAAATTGAAAATGACTGGTTCATGAAGGTGTGCATTAATGAAGTGACAGAAACCATATGAAAGGAAATTGTCTGGGAATAAATGACGGGAATAACATGGCGTCACTAGCTAGCAATAGTACAATAATATATATATATATATATATATATATATATATATATATATATATATATATATATCTGTGTTTGTGTGTGTGTGTATGTTTAAATCAGAACCCTTTGAATGGGATTGAAGGAGGCCTCTTTTATTAAAGAGATCACTAGGACAAGTAAAAATAAGGTGTCAAGAAAAGAGAAAACATCACTGTGAGAAGTGATGGACATGTGGCAATTGAAGCTATTTGTAACTAAATGTCACAATTCGTCAAAATAAATCAGATCTCATATATACAAGAGCTATGTGCGGGTGCGTGGTGTAATGGTTACCGTTGTATGAAATGGGCCCGGCGAGACGAGACTGTTTGCATTTCACATAGAGCTAACCCCCTTGGAAAAGTTATGCATCGAGCTATTATCACTCCTGCTATGGGTAAATAGTAGGGCAGACTGGGTTCTTTAACCAGTCTTAGGCAATTAGTGTCGGAAAAGCAAAACTATGAATTCTAACCAATAAAACTCCGCATAAAAATTCTCCCTGTGCTCCATCCTTCTCATACGCTGGGGTTGGGTAAATACGTATATATATATAATGATAACGGGCACCCCACGTGGTGTAATGGTTAACAAGCTAGATTCGCAGAACATTGTTAGTGAGTTCGATTTTCATTGAGTGCTCCATACTTCTAGCCTTGTACCACATCAAAGCTTAGCCTTGTAAATAACTATATGTACTAATAAAAATTAAATTGAAACAGGCTGAGTGATTTGACCTGAGTACACTGGTGACGGGCGAGATGTACATATTCTGATAAAATCTTTAAATTATTCGGCGTGAAATAATGTAATGCGGGGGGATATTCATATGCAAGCGATCTTACAGTCTAGTGTTGACGCCCAAGGGGGATATTAATATTATGAAAACTCTGAATTCAACCCTGTGATACATCCTACTCGTGCGGAGGGGTTAGTATATATATACATTAATATACCATATAATATATATATATATATATAATATATATATCATAACTGTTGTTCGCGTTAAGAAATGGTTATCGATGTATATAATGGAAACGGCGACCGGTTTCAAGTCCTGAACAATTACGTTTACGTTTCACTTTCCCGCTAATAAAGTTAGGAATTGCATGAACCCAGCTGTTCTCCTTATATTTTCAATTTGAATTCTAGTTGTAATATTTACTCCGTTTCATTTAAAGGTACACGCTTTTCTGTTTTAATGATTGAAATTGCTAAATTTTCTAAACAAAATTCTAAGCTGAATTTTGTGAAAATGGTGACTTTTAGTGCATTTTAGCAGACGATCTTTGATGCTATTTCCACAAACAAAGGTGCAAGTAAAAGATCTAGTTTTTTGTATCAGTATTTACTAAATTAATACACATCTCTTGTAGTTTGAGAGAATTTGATATTTAAAGAAAAAGTGAAAAATCAACCCACCTTATTAAGGCAACCAATCTAGGAGAAGAAAATTCTGACATTTGAACCAGCAGAATCCCGCTTAAACCGCATGTTCATAAAAAAAAAACACAAAAAAAACACCGGAAAGTAAACGCTGTTACATTGTCTTTTATAATTACACAGATGATCAAAATGATGGGGCCTAAAATCCCCCAAAACAGCGTATCCTGGGTTTCATACTAAACTGTATCTGATGATGAAGCTATAGTTCATGAGATCTGGCAGGTACAAAACCCCCTTCATTGTCATTATTTTCAGTTCTACTCTGTAGGCCGCTTAGAAATTTGTGGTATTGACTGAAACAGAGAATAGGCCGACAGCACCTATCCAGAGGGATGAAATCCCTTCAATGGGGCATCCTGTTAGCCGTGCGTGGTGACCCGTGATCCTCAAGGACGTAATCCTGGTGGCTGAGCAGTCAATGACATGCAACAGCCCATTTTGGCCCTAAACGTGCGGTCGGAGAGGCCCCTTCCAACCAATTGGCTGGTCACATCAAGCCATGGCGCCTTTATGATTGTTCTGGTCCTATTGCTCTTAAGCAAATTCCAACCGTTTTCTTTATCGTATATATGATAGAAAGCGGTGGTTGAGTGTCTTGAGTTCCTTTTTATGACGCTAAATTTTATCCAGTAGTCAAGTTCCAATTCTGGGGCCTCGGGAATAGTGGAGTACCCCTTCATCACCATTAAACCTAGGTCCACTTTGACCGGAAGTGGTATAAGCATTTAGGGCTCCATCTATGGATTGAATAGATAGAAATGAGTTTTAAAAATGTGTTAAAACACTGGGTTTAAAAGAAAACTTGAATACTCAACAATAATGAATAAAACCATACGTATTCGCCATAAAATAACCCAAAAAGGGTTGACATCCCGTAAAAATCCAGCCAACCGACCAACAACCGCTTAGAATGAGACGTTGTGTTACATCCTTTAAGTAAATACATATATGAATATAAGTTCTACGTCATTTACTAAGCCTTATTGAGTTGTAACACAAGGACTGAAGTATGGAGCACCCAGTTAGAGTCGAATTCACTAATAAGGTATCGTCGAGTGCACACGTGTATGCAGACGCAGAAATTAGATAATCGGTCAAGCAGATTTTGTGCAGTGGTTGTTATGTTGGTCTCGCAAGCTGTTGAGAGTGAGTTTGAATGTCAATGATTTCCTAAGCATCCCACAACAAATATTTGTAGATAAGTAGGTATGTATAAATGTACTTGTGTGGGTATATGTGAGGGATTGTGTGTGTGTGTGTGTGTGTGTGTGTGTGTGTATGTGTGTGTATGCATGAGAATGTGTGTATCTTTAAAAGAAAGTGGGTGGAAAACGGAATTAAAAATTTTAATAGACTGTATTTATTTGATAAATTACTTTTTACTACTATAGAGAATTTTGTGTTCTGAAAAAAAAAAAAAAAAAACATTTTGCTGAAAAATTAATTTTAAATTTTTTTTTTTTTTCCTTTTGATAATAGTTTTGTGTATGACTTTTATAAAAAAACTGCCATTCGAAAACAAATAACGCAAAATCATTAAATATCTTTTCATATATAAATGAGTCGAATAATTAATTAGCTTTAATTAGGTTTATTACAACTCAAACCTATTTGTGATCCTTTGTACTGTTTTGCTTGTTACTTTAATGTTACATTTCACATAACCATTACCTCCAACCATCACACAACATGACTATTCATTCTCTGATCTGTCCTTGTGATAATTCATTCTCTGATCTGAGTCCTTGTGATAATTCATTCTCTGATCTGAGTCCTTGTGATAATTCATTCTCTGATCTGAGTCCTTGTGATAATTCATTCTCTGATCTGATATTCTCTGATCTGAGTCCTTGTGATAATTCATTCTCTGATCATTCTCTGATCTTGTGATAATTTATTCTCTGATCTGAGTCCGTGTAACTATTCATTCTCTGATCTGAGTCTATGTGATAATTCATTCCCTGATTTTTTTGACTACTGTAATCTATTTGTTTGAATACACATATTGTTGAATTTATTAGTTCTGTCTTAATATATGTGACCTGATGGTGTGTTTGTTATAATTACAAAAAATATATATCCACTCATTACAACCACCATGAAATGGAGAATTTTTTTCAACAACTAATATGTGTATTGTCTTTTTGGGTTTTTTTTTTATATTAATAATGTCTGAAAAAAAAACTCAGAAGAAAAAAAACGAGATCTTATGGGATTTCTAATTACTCTTTACACCTTGTACCTTTGCTTCATAAATCATTTTTTCCGAATCATTAATACGCCTTTTGTTTCTTCCCATTATTTCTCTGTTAACTCTAATACTAGAGTTACAACCACGTGTTCCAAAACTTTAATATTTAGTAATAAATAATGACTAATTATATTCTTTTTCATTGCATAATAAATTTCTGGTGACTTTGAATTAGTCGAACATTAAATAGTGTAACAAAATTTGTCAGAATGATACTTATTTTTGCATTCCATCTCCGAGAGGTTTTACTATGACCCTTAGTGACCACACCGAGCAACAACTCTTTCCACAGTGGCGAAATATAACATTGATTAAACTCATGTTAGCGTTCTATCTTCTTCATTCAGTCTTTATTCTAGTCGTAGACTTTCTCCCGGATGTGCACACCTTGTAACCGGCTTTTAAAATATACTGACTGCTTTGACTGTTGAAGAGTAAGATCCCTTAAAAAATGGTTTCGGTTTCGATATCTTTGTTTAATGGCATATCAAACTTCAGGGGTTGTTTAATGTATAGTCCTTTCACGTAGAACAGTAGTGGAACTATTTAACCCATAGCTGGGTGGTTAGGGCTTCAAACCTTTCCCAAGGATATCAGTCTGAAAGTAAAGGTAATAGCGCTACCATCTCCCCGATTATCCAAGTGAGAAGAACAGATATTGCTGGCTACAACTGAAGAAGTAAGGACGAACACATGAGAGACGTTCTCTTATAGAGGAGCCTATAAAGAGAACGTCTCTCATGTGGTTGACAAACTGAAAAGAGGTCATTCATCAGTTCTGAGCGGACACTAAGATGATTTAAAAGTGATGAACAATAGGGAAGGATAGCGAGAAAAATTCAAGGGTAAGAGCTTAAAGCACGACTTGATGATGACGATTATCCTTACGTTTTCAACGGGGATTCTCAAAGGATTTAAAAAATACATGCGTGTTTTTGATCACATATACTCTCCATTTTCATCTAAACAAAATTTAGATGAATACTAGATATTCTGGTGTGTATTTCCTGGTATATCATGATTAAATTAATTTTTATGTAGGTATAAAAATGTTGGCGTAATGGAAACATTGTACATGTATTTTCTGTTGTGTCCGATATTGTAAAACCAATTCAGTCCTAATGTTATTAATCTTGCAGACGTATGTTATTAGCAGACATAAATGTTTGATGTTTTATTAAAAATATATATGAAAATATTCTTGAGATATGCGCAAAACATCATAAATATTCATTCTGTTTTACTGTTTCGTTGTGAATTACCCACGCGTTAAGGAACAAAATGAGTGCATTTCCCCCTTTGACGTATGTAGTTATTTCCCATATAGAATATGTATGATAAGCACTGTTTGTTCTTTTCTTATTAACTGTACTTGAACCTGGCACGGGCCACCTTGCCCTACGGTCTATTTTAGGTGCTCGCTTTGTAATGATTATCGTCAGAGGAAATGGACACGGTGACAAGAGTGTAAATCCTGTACGAGGCTGTTTGAATTTCTCATTAGCACAAAAACCCTTGGGAAAGGTATGTATCCAACTGTTATCTCCCTAGCTATAAGTAAATATTAAGGCAGACTGGGATCTTTAACCTTGGTATGAAAACCAGTCTAGGAAAAAGAAAACCCTGAAATAAAACCTGTTAAAATTCACTTAAAAATTGACCTTGTCTTAGATCATGTTCGTGTTGAGGGCTTCGCAAATACATACGGACCATCTTGCTATCAGAGCCAGTATGTTTTTATCTATACATGCCCATATATTATGTTTTGATATAAATACATATTCCAACAAAAAGGCCACATTACAGCCAGATTTATATTAGCATAATACACGAAAAGAAACTCAAACTACACACTTTTGCCTACCAAATTTCACCCCACGCCTATACAAATTTTCCCGGTATTTTTACCTGTCTGATGAGATATTTCAAATTTTGCTATCTATTCATCTCATAACTCATTCTATTCAAATAATGACCCATTATTATTGTAATCTATGTCATTTTGCTCAGTTGTAGTGACAAGTGCGAGAACCACTGCTAGCGGCTTACGGTAGAATCGCAGTGGTGAGAAAGTCCCTATGAGCGGGTCAAATTAGGCAAAGAGTTAAAGAATAAACCACGTTCTAGTCCACCTTACAACAAATGATAATTATTTGGGTCTGCGTCAGCACTGAACATTTTCTGAATGTCTCTGTACACACTAAAACTCATGTCTTATTTATGTAATTATATGTAAATATCCGTGTATATAATATATATATATATATATATATATATATATATATATATATAAACATTTGGTGGATTGCTACACCAGTTCCCCCCTGACATTAAAAAGATGGCCAGAAAATTAGAAAGGATCGATCAAAAACTCATCCGACAAGAATCGTCAGTACAGTTTAACGAAAGATGTTTAAAAGAAAAAAATGCTGCCAAAATACACTTATATATATATATATATATATATATATATATATTATACGATATCATTATACGATATCATTACAGGGACCCTAACGAAGCCCTTGGAGAATAAACTAAAATGTAGCTGCACGCGAATGTTGCATGCGGCCTTAAACAAATCATGGGACATTCTGGGTGCTGTACAGAACACCTACCAAGAGCCATGACAAACAGCGATGTTTGGCACACACACTCACACACACACACACACACACACATATATATATATATATATATATATATATATATATATATATATGTATATTTAAACTAAATCTATTTTACCACAACAATATCATTATATCATGAATTGATATCCCTGCTTTAGGAGGTGTTGAGACTTAAAAGTATTATTTCAAAATGGTTATTTGTTTTAAGTTTAATTCATAAAATAATGCATCATTTTTAATATTTCTCATATGTAAAGTGTTGAAATATTATACATACTCCTGTGTATGCTCAAACTATTTCTGTAAACTCAGTACTTCTAGTGGATTATCGAGCCCTCTACTGTTCTGGGCTTCATGGCATAAGCCTACCCAGTCTAATCGTTAATCCACCATTGGGCGTATCTAATGGCTTGGGAGGATTTTGAACGATTCATTTCATTCAATAAAAACCAGCAGCAACATGTGTATTTTAAAAATGTATCTACACACTAGAGTTTTCATAAATGAGAAAAATTATCTTCATTTCATAATTTCCATTCAGAAGTATAAATAAAACCTACTGTTCCGGTTTTTTGTGTATTTGCTTGACGTAACACAGAAAGAATTGCACAATGTAGTGAGATTTTTATCATTTGTACTACGTAAGTCAGTCGACCTAATGAGAGAAAAAAGGTTTGACATTAAAATGGCAAGAAACACACAATACCCCACAGGATCTATTATAGATGCAGACTACGGAGATGATCTATGGACTCTTACAAATAAACCTGTCCATACTGAATTTCTGTTGCATAGCCCGGAGCAGACTTCAAGAGGCATTGGGGTAATTCCATGTCAAATCATCTAGGCCCAACCCCCTTCAATTTTACTGAAATTTTGTAAATGTATGAACTATATTAAAGTTAGACACTCCTCAACATTTGAGCTTCCAATTCAAGAATTGGCGGAGTTATGTCGATTTTTAGACCTCCAAATTGGAAAGAGGTCGCGAAAAATGGCGACTTTTTGTAATCTATTTTTATCTGTAAAATGAGTCCTAGAGCTTCCCTACAACTAAAAATTGGTTTATAAAAGATTTTTGTCCGGGGAATGCAAACATTCTACCAACAAAGTCAGAAAGTTAACCAATTTTAAGTTATTGATGATTTTTCATGACAAAGGTTTTTTCCTATTATTATTTCATATGTATTGAACATTATTTGTACCATAACTCCGCCATTTTTTGGAATTCTGTATAACACTAAGGAAGACAAGGATTTTACATAACACCAAGGAAACACAAGGGATATCCACTGTAAAGTGCTTTCACCTGCAGCCTAAAAATGTCCACAAAAATCGTAACAACCATAGCCTTCAGGATACCCGCGGAAATAATGTGCAACCCCTCTCTCAACTCTAATCCTGTGTTAAGCTGTTTCAGAATAAAATGATATTCATTAACATTTGTCGTCCGAGGTATTTTCTGCACAACTTTTCTAGACGAATCGATCATTTCATCAGATATTGTGTTCAGCAAAAAGTTATGGTCTAATAAGCTTAACTAGAGGAATTTTACCCCTCTGCAGGTGTGCAGTCAGCTTATTCTACAGCCTCAACCGCACCGCTACACTTAATCACCGCCAAAGTAGGCCTTAAATTGATTCCTTATTTAATGAAAATCATAATTTGTGAAGGGATTATCAGCCATTATAGATGATTTTCTATAAATTCTTTTTTAAGAGATAACCTTTGGTTATTTTTCATTTAGTGATCTTTGTTAGGGTACAACATTTTAATCTGATCCTCGTCGCGAAAATGTTGAGAAATAATGATGAATGACTATTTAAACTTTATGGTCTAGATAAACGATGCCTAGTTGAAAGTTGTTCACGTTACGGAACTAAATTTGAGGGTTTTTTTCAAAATCGAAAGTTTCAAAGTATATCCCTGGCAGTATACCATCGTTTTTTTTTTACATATTGTATACGGAAATAATCCTAAGGCTGTCTAGTGTTCGACACATAGTGCTTTTTTTTGCTTATCTTAAATCTTTTGAAAAAAATTGCTTTTAACTTTGGTCTATTGTAGTTTCACTCCCAAAGGTCAGAAAAGAAAAAATCAAATTTCTGCTTGTAACAAAGATAACTAAATGAGAAATGCCAAACGGAGGTTGGAAATGACATGGAATCTTTATAAATTGACAAAATGCAATATTCATTGGCATGGAGAAGACAAACCACTGCTTGTAGTATAAGACTACCCAGTCAGCATAATAGTCCCGTATTTATGAGGATTGGGACATACCCATTAATGTTCATAGGTAGGGTATATAATAAAATAACATGTTATTTTTTATGAATTGCTTCCAACGATGAAAAAAGGAGGTAATATGATACTTAAATACATGATTTATAGTTTATTAAAAACATATCGAATTGTATGTAAAACATATTAGCTTTACTAAAAAATTAGATTGTCTTAGAGAAGAAAGATTAAATGACTAATTAAAAAGAAAATTTAGTTCGTCATTTCAGAAGAGAGATATTTACCGTACCGTACTAGCTCAAGGCTAGAAAAAATCTGATACAAAAGCGATTACTGCAGTGCTTGATTTCGTGCGCACACAGACACACACACACACACACACGTATATATATATATATATATATATATATATATATATATATATATATAGTTTACCATTATAAATGGTCTATATTTTACGCCATATATTGAGAACTTTTGGATTAACTACTAATGTTACTGCAATGAAAACGTACCAACTTTTGTTGAATATATATATATATATATATATATATATATATATATATATATATATATGTGTGTGTGTGTGTGTGTGTGTGTGTGTGTTGTGTGTGTGTGTGTGTGTGTGTGTAAATGAATGAAAAACTTAGAATTTGCATCAGCCAATCATTCATTTCAACTGCAAAAAGCTTAGCTCGTAACAACGTATTCATACCTAAAGCAAAAACATGGTTAGTTCTGATTTTCTGGAATTTAAAAAAATATGTAGCTACATTCCTGGGGTATTTGTAATTGGTGCTCTTGGGACGGTCCCAAAAGTTTAGAAAACAGACAAGAGGAACTAGAAATCAGTGGAGGAATTGAGACCCATCCAGATAAAAGTATTAAGATCAGCTAGAATACTCAGAAGAGTCTCAAGAAAGCAGGCTAACACAGAAGAGATAGTATAGATGTCCAGCCAGTAAGTGAAGAACACAATAAGATAGAAGCTAAGTACACTGGAATGGTAAGAAGAGAAGAGAGGCATATACAAGAGGAGTACGATTTCTTTAGTGAAATTCTTTAACTGTTTTAACTTTTTTGTTGTTTTGTCTTATATGTTTTTAATTATATTGCATTCAAGTCGAAATTAGGTTTCTTGATATTCTGTCAATAGTTTTGGATTGTTTTTGTTGTATTTTGAAACATATGCCGGCAGTTGTTCGTTGTTATGTTTTTATGGGTACGTAATTGTTATAGTGTATTTTTTCTGTTAATTTGAACTCTTTATATATTAATCTTGTGTGTCGAAGGATTCTATTAGTGACTATGATGCAGAATCGAGGGAGTAAGGAATAGTGTTGATTCAGCTTTTGAATCACACTGAAAATATTATTCATTTTTTCAAAAAGGTTAAAAAATTAAATAATAATATAAAGATGTATTGATATAAAAAATATGTAAATATAAAATATAATAATATAAAAATATAATAATTAAATAAAAAATAATTCAAAATGTGTCCTTATTTGTAGGTGGAAAAATTCCAGAATTCGTCTATTTGTAACACTACGCTCTCCTTGTCGGAATGGAGAGATGTCTTAAAACGCATGTTACTTTATCCCCTCCTTGTTGGAATGGAGAGATGATGTGTCCACGTTGCTTACGGTACGGCACTTCCTTTTAATGGAGTGAATGATGTGTGGATAAAGAAATGTTCAATATACTTATCTCTGTACCGGTACTACATCGCAGTATACTGGAATCCTGGTTGCTGGGCAGCTGCTCAGTTGACTGGCAGTTCTCTGATGTCATGGAGTTTGGACGCCAACTTGGGGCTGAGAGTTATCTTGCCTTGTGCTATTTGGAGTTTTTAATAATAACACACGTCCACTTCTTACTCATGAGTATTTTATTTCTACCAAATTACAACTTCTGAGAGCAAAAATGTCTTACTCCGTTAGCGCATTCACTTAGACTCAATTTGCACTCTGACCTCTCACCCCTCCTTTCTCCCCATTGTCACGTACCATTCACTCATCCAATCAAACCACGACATGTGTTTATGACAAATCATCACTTAAACTTTTCCGTTCTAATCCACACCTTATGCCAGCCTCACGGCTCCACGTCACGCCCATTATCTAACATATTCTATAATTATTTTCCGAATGCCGTAAAAGTTTGTCACTGAGACTTATCGCTACCTAATGGTAAGTTCTTCTATGGCCCAATTGGCTACAGAAGCTGTTTCCCGATCTTTTCGACCATATTATATATTCGGGGCAGCGGCCATGCATCCAGTAAAGTGAACCTATTACTCGTTTGCGAATAATCTATGGCTATTTGCTTTCTTCTATTTTCAGAAGAATTACAAAAGACTGAGCTCTCCACGGAGAGTAACTTGGGTTTATAATTTTTTCTTTTATACTCACATACACATAATTTCAGCTTTGGTGAAATGTTTATTTTCCTCAGTGTGGTGTCTGGATTTTGTGGTCCCTTGTTTACAGTCCTGTACAAGTGGGAAACGGCAGTTTCATTGGTGCTAGGCTACATATTTTGCGAAGGGGTTTAGGATCTCCGAAAGTGATCTCTATCAATTAGTACTAACGCAATCAGTCGTGACCTAGAATTAGGTTACAACATAATTTCTCCTCCCTTTGTATAAAGGTTATTTTGCTTGTGTTACATAATTTGTGGGTTGCTTACGAATTATGTATTGTAGTGTAGTAAAATTTAAATAACGGTATTCATAAATGGAAAGTTACCATTGAATCATAGCATGACCGTTATAGAAGTGATTGACTGAAGT
>CM042140.1:124006883-124011883 GCA_023376005.1 Doryteuthis pealeii
CACTGTTTGTTTATTCCTAACAGCTGGACCTTTATGTGTTATTTCATTCACAAATCTTCATAGATCGACGAAGTGTAGTACAGAGGAATTTCTTTCTTTATGATATTTATTTCGTCAGAACAGGTTTTCAAGAGAGAGAGAGAAAAATCTCATTCAGTTTCGTTCTCTATATTAGCTCGCATTAACTTTATTCCGTCCCATTCAAGTACCATCTGACCCGACGCGTACAACGATTGGCTTTTAGCTCCAGTGTCGTCTCTCAGGACAGCTGTTTTTTAAAGCCTTTTCGTTCAGAATTTTCCAGATGATTCTGGAACTCTCCGAACACGTGTTAAAATATATTGGTCACTTCTAAACCACCTGGTACCCTAAATCAAAGTAGACTAGCCCCTTTTCAGTCGCTATTAAGTCTGATATTTTGGCGAAATTGTTTATAACTAGCCAGTAATGGGAAATTAATATGTCCCTTGGATTACTAGGAACACCTGTTTTACCCCCCGGCTATCCTCGGATATCATTTTTCCTTCCGGCTTTAAGACGCCTGCCTAATTACGTTGCGCTAGTGAGCAACATAAAACCGCCAGTCTAGATTTTCCTGATAAAGAACTGGACTCACCATATATATATATGAATCAGATCTAATTTTTGGTTGCTAGTTGATTAAAAAGGATGGAAATGGTTTGATATTTCCAATTGGCACCAGACCTTGAGGATCAAGCTCAGCTAAAAACTAACCTTTCAATACTTACGTTCAGAACAAGATGACAACCCCTTCGGACTTGGAGGCTTGGTTTAAAACAACCTATTCAAGCCTTTCTGTTCATTTCCATACTCAGCTACACTTTTTGAATGTTGTTAATATTCAAGTCACACGTTCCCATTGCAGTTCTAAACAGAAAAAAAAACTATCGTAAGCATAAAGTTGCCAATGCAGCAGTCATGAAATATGCATCCCACAAATTGGAAATGCAGCGGCTTCCTTGATTTTATGAGTGAGAGACTTACTGTTTAGATAAAAAGGTTTCAACATACAGAGACATAGCAGAAGTGAATAGACACCTATATTTTCAGATCAAAATATCCCAATTTATAATCTGTCTAGTTTATGAATCGAATGTCTATAGATCTAATGAAAGAATATGGTTTCACACTAAAAAAAAAAAAAAAACTCTAGTAGCAAGCGATATCTAACAGAAAATATTACTGGTGCTTATTTCGTAGATCATTTGGTACTTATTGCAAATAAACTTACTCAGCAGTGAAAGTTATGTGGCGTATTTTGTAAGGTGCTACGGTAAGCGAGTTCGAACCCCAGTAGCTTACTGTTCGGATT
The DNA here is from genome assembly GCA_023376005.1 of Doryteuthis pealeii. Lineage (NCBI taxonomy): Eukaryota > Metazoa > Mollusca > Cephalopoda > Myopsida > Loliginidae > Doryteuthis > Doryteuthis pealeii. The sequence continues at coordinate 124,008,217 of CM042140.1, forward strand.
AGTACCATTGGGAAAGATATGAACTCTTCATCCCCCAACTGTTTAGATAAAAAGGTTTCAACATACAGAGACAAGGCAGAAGTGAATACCTATATATATTGATCCATATTTTCTAAACCAAAAGTCTATGACTAACAATTACTATATAAATCTCCGAAGTTCAGTATCATTTACTCTATTAATCCTAACAAAACGGGTAAATCAATTGTATTTCTTGTATATTAGTTCATCTGAACTCTTATTTCAACTATTCTTTCAGGCTTACAAAAAACAATGGATTTATTTTTCATAACCTTGACATCATATATATATATATATATATATATATATATATATATATATATATATATAACTACTTATGGCGGCCAACAATAGTAGAGGCGAGCGATGGACAATCAGAAAAACAACAAAGACTAGAAAACAAAAATGGGAAGAAAAACAATTATATGGACGCTTCAAACGACAAATTGAAGAGGTTGCCCAGGAAAAGACTTTGACATGGTTAAGAAAGGGAAACCTCAAAAGAGAAACGGAATCACTTATAATTGCTGCACAAAATAATGCCATACGGACAAACTACATCAAAGCGAAAATCGATAGGACCCAACAAAATAGTAAATGTAGACTTTGCGGGAATAGAGATGAGACTGTAAACCATATACTCTGCGAATGTAGCAAACTAGCGCACCGAGAATACAAAACTAGACACGACTGGGTTAGGGAAGGTGATCCACTGAGAATTATGCAAAAAATTTAATTTTCACCATGCAAAAAAAATGGTATATGCATAAACCAGAATCTGTTCTTGAGAACGAAAACGCATAACATTCTCTGGGACTTTGAAATAAAAACGGATCACCTTATCCCAGCAAGAAGACCAGACCTAGTGTTGATAAACAAAAAAGAAAGAACTTGTTAACTGGCGGATTTTCAGTGCCAGCAGATCACAGGGTGAAGCTAAAGGAAAATGAAAAAATAGACAAATATCTGGACCTTGCCAGAGAACTAAAAAAGTTATGGAATATGAAGGTGAAGGTGATACCAATTGTAGTTGGTGCATTGGGAATAGTCCCAAAAGGATTGGAAAAGGGTCTGTTTGGAAATCAGAGGAAGGGTTGAAACCATTCAGAACACTGCACTGCTGCAATCTGCCAAAATACTCAGAAGAGTCCTGGAGACCTGAGGAGACTTGCTGTCACTCAGACTCCAGTGAAAGACCATCAGCTAATGCTGATGTGAAAACTCAAAAGGAGCAAATAATAATATCAAAATATCCCAATTTATAATCTGTCTAGTTTATGAATAGAACGTCTATAGATCTAATGAAAGAATATGGTTTCACACTAAAAAAAAAACTCTAGTAGCAAGCGATATCTAACAGAAATATTACTGGTGCTGACTGCGTAGATTATTTGGTACTTCTTGTAAATAAACTTACTCAACAGTGAGAGTTATGTGGTGTATTTTGTAAGGTGCTACGCTAAGCGAGTTCGAACCCCAGTAGCGCTATTACGCTTACTGTTCGGATTAGTACCATTGGGAAATATATGAACTCTTCGTCCCCCAACTATGGGTTGAATAGTACCACTGCTATAGTGGTACTATTAAGTACATAGTTTAAAGACTTTAGCATTAAGCAATCCACGAAAATTGATTTGCCATTTAACAAAGAAACCAAACTAAACCTTCTCATCAACTGCTCAAGACAAATTCCTGCTTGTTCATGTGTTTTAATCAAGATTGTTTCATCTCCTCATCAAATGGAAAGCTTCTTAAATTCGTAGACCAGTTCATATACCTCAGTAGCCATATCTCATCTATTGAAAGCGGTGGCAATGTACGCACAAAAAAGGCATTGACTGCTTTTGACTGGTTAACGACCATATTGAAATCTCATTTCTCTGATAAAATAAAACAGAAATTCTTCAGACTGTAGCCGTTAAAATACGGCTGTATGGGAAAGTTCCTGTGGCATAGAAGCTAATGGGTTGAACTCCGACATCGTAGAAAGCACGTTCGAACTTCAGTTCAATTTTGCATTAATACCACCGCCAAAGGTATGAACCTTATCCTCCAGCTCTGGGTTGAATAGTACTACGATTGAACTCCGACATCGTAGTAGGCAGGTTCGAACTTCAGTCGCGCTAATACGTTCACTTTCGGACTAACATTCTGCAAACGGTATGAACCTTGTCCCCCAGCTATAGGTTAAATAGTAACACTACTCTACTTCAACAAGGATGACTTTGGCATTAAATAACTTCCAAATGTTGATATGTCATTAAACAAAGAAATCGAACCAAACTACTGTATGGTTGCACCATTTGGACACTAATGAACCGCCTGGAGAAAAAGCTGGATTGAACTACACCAGGATGCTGCTGACTCTTTTAGATGCAGCAATCTACAAAATAGAAGTTGTACAGCCACTTACCTCCCATCTAACAAACCATCCAAATAAGATGAGCAACTAAGGACGAACTCATAAGCAACGGTCCCCTATGGAATCCTACACTTGACCGACCAGCAAAAAAAAATTATATTCATCTGCTCTGTGCGGATAATGGGTGCCGTCTAGTGGACATTAGTTTATTGGTTGGTTGGTTGGTTGGTTGGTTATTTTGTTTAATGGCATATCAAAATCCTGTCGTTTTGTATGATTTCCAATAATTTCCTGGGAAGTATTTTTGCTTGGCTTCATAAATTGGTATCAATAATTTATCAAGTTCATCTGTATCAATAAAATGGAAGAAATACTTTGCATTAACTAACTGACAGATTTGGAAGTAATGACAATGAAAGGGTACTCGTACTCCTCTCACATTCCCCAGCTCCAGAATTAGATCCTCACAAGATAAATTCTATTGTCATACCCAGGTCTCTAGTGGACGTGGCAAGAGCGATGACCTAGACGGACGGATGGCAAGAAAGAGACAGAGGGGGAGGGAGTCAAGGGAATCCGTGCTGCACGCACGCGTTGCTAATGCAGCTTTTGTTGTTGCTGCTGCTGCTGCTGCTGATGATGATGATGATGTAATTTGAAGTTTAGTCAAAACTTGTCAATAGAATTTCAGACATCGTGTTTATCAAATCTTGAATATCTGACCGGTCTCCATTAACGACATGAGCCATATCAGCCTTCCTAGAAAACTTCACTTAACAGTTTTCCTATTTAACAATCTAAATCTCACCACTGCATCTAAAATAGTTGCTGGCTTGGTAACTTGTATGGCTAAATGGTTGCTTTGTTGAATGTTACGGCACGTCAACCCATGGGTTATTTTATGTCGACAACGATTTGATTTATTCATTCTTTTTAGGTATTACATTTTTTCTTCAAACGCATTTTTAAACACATTTTTAAAAAGTAATTTTTGTTGTATTTATCGCAGCGATAGGAGCCTAACAGATACTACCACTCCGGGACAGAGTGGACCTGGAAGTAATGTCGATGAAGCTCTAGAATTGGAATTTCACCAATCGATTAAGAAAGGACATGTTTTTCATTTACACCGTCAATATCCAGTTGTTTGTTAGGGGTTAGGATTAGGGTTTAGGGTTAAGGGGTTAGTTTTATTTTTTTTTTAAATCTAAAAATCGTCTGTTAAAACAACTGGATATTGACTGTGTAAATGAGAAACATGTCCTTTCTTAATCGAGATCAAAA
>CM042140.1:124016883-124109383 GCA_023376005.1 Doryteuthis pealeii
CTTTTTGCATTGTCTTATTTGCCTCGATTGTCGGCTGGAATAAAAAATCTACTAGATGACAAGTTTTCTTTTTCTGTTTAATTAACACTGCATCTGGTCTTCTGACCGGTATTGGGTAATCTGTTTGTATCTCAAAGTCTAAGAGAATTTCATGGGTTTAATTTTTCGGACAGATTCTAGTTTGTGTATATAGTAATTTTCGGTATGGTCCAAATTTAATTTCTTGCACAATTTCCAGTGGATTACTATTCCCACTCAATCAGGCCTAGTCTTGTATTCCTTTTTGATAGTTTTCTCCATTCGCTTATCATGTGATTAACCGTGTTTTCCCAGTCGACATATAACCATATATACTTGCTATTCTCCTGCATTGCAATATATGAAGGAGAGTAAAAAAATTCATCCGCACTTCCCCATAACATATATTTATTATTATCACACTGCGTTCTGCACATGCGTGCTAATAGTTAGCACTGTTGTGGTTTCGGGATCTAAGTTTGTGCTTGATCGCGTCACTTTTCTTGTTGTCTTTACAGTGTAAACATGGTATGCATCAAGGAAGTGATCCGATTTCTCTGGTCTGAAGGAGTGTCAGGAGCTGAAATTCATCGGTGGCTTTTATCATAATACAGGGACAGTACACTACCGCGTAGAAGTGTGTATGATTGGATAGAGAATTTTAAAGGGGCCAGACAAGCGAGATGCACAAAGAGGGATCAAGACACTCGTCACACTCCACCACTGATGAGAAGATTCAGCAAGCTCGGGAGATGGTTTGGGCGAACTGGCGAGTCTAGATTAGTCATGGTTCTGCCAAACAAACCATCTACGATGAGCTCGGCGTCCATAGAATAAGAACGCGAATAATTTTTGATTCTCCTACGCACATTTAATAGTAATTTATCATTCGTTCTAATTAATGAAATATTAAAGATTAAATCTATAGCTGGTTCAAATTTCAACAAACATTTTTGTAAGGAAATATTTGGCTGACTCATAGGTTATTTACCTCTTTTTAGAATTCCAATAATCGGTTCTTTTCCAATAAATATGAACAGTATATAATTAGTGACCATAAGTGTCAAACTAAATTTGGCATAAAATAACCCAACAAATGTTGACAAACAATACAGCATGACGGCGGCGGGGCAGTCTCTGTTGCGTAGTGACTAACGTGCCTGAATGAGGCATCTTAGTAAGCGATTTTCGACTGCAGTCACGCTATTATGTTCACCTTCGAACTAATACCTTTGGGAAATGTATGAAAGCCCTCACCATGAGTGAACGTTTATATGCCATGAAAACAAAGAAACCAAATATATATTAATACATTACCTATTTTATGTAGTTACATTCTTGATTTCAATGCCGTAAAATTTTGCAATGACTAACAAAATCTTTCTGTGGTTGGTTTCGAAGAAAATTGACGTTTTTTTTTTTGTAAATAAAATATTGTCAAAGTTTTACATATGTAATCTTAACACATCAAGAACGGCATACAATAGCAAGTTTTTTTATTTGAGCATTTCAAGTAAAATGGCAAAAGGCAATTCTTTAAAGATTCCTTGGTTAATCGTTGGTTGGTTGGTTGGTTGATTGGATTTTTGTTTTATTCATTCTTGATGGGCATTCAATTTTTTAAAATTCAATTTTTAAACACATTTTTAAAACTCATTTTTCTAAGTACTCATAGTGGACCTGGAAATAATGAAGGGAAAATCCATACTCCCCAATGCTCTAAAACTTCAACTTCACCCTTAGATACAGTTTAACGTCATACCCAGGACACTTCATTGATTTTAACGGCATGTCAATTTGTTTATGATTATTCCGTGCCTAGACGTTAAAGAACTGCGTTTATTGTAAGGTTATATTTACATTTTTATGCAGTTGTTTAAGAGTCTTTGGGAGGAGGGATTTCACACAGTTATATGATATCAAGTATTCCTATCTAATACTGATAATGTATACAAAATCATTTTACGTTCATAAACATATTTTCGCGTTGATGATTCTTAAGATGATGTTTGCATTCGCTTCTATCAAATACAAATAAACAGGTCTATTTGACCCATAGATGCGATCCTAACCGGTACTACCACCCCGCATCAGAGTGGCCTGGTAGTAATGACAATGAAAAGTATTCCCCCTTCCCCAGATGTCTAGAAATGGAGTCTCTGTTGACTTTTTTATATATATAGTTATTTACTAAGCTTAGCTTAGATATGGCACAAGGCCAGAAGTATTGGGCTCCCAATGAGAATCGAACTCACTGACAATGGTCTGCAAATCAAGCTTGCTAAGCCCACTAGATGTGGCACAAGGCCAGAAGTATGGGCACCCAGTGAGAATCGAACTCACTGACAATGGTCTGCAAATCAAGCTTGCTAACCATTACACCACGTAAGGAGCCCCTTTTTATATATTTATTTACTAAGCTGAGCTTAGATGTGGCACAAGGCCAGAAACATGGGGCACCCAGTGAGAATCGAACTCACTGACAATGGTCTGCAAATCAAGCTTGCTAACCATTACACCACGTAAGGCCCCTTTTTTATATATAGTTATTTACTAAGCTTAGCTTAGATATGGCACAAGGCCAGAAACATGGGGCACCCAGTGAGAATCGAACTCACTAACAATGGCCTGAAAATCTACCTTGCTAACCATTACACCACGTAAGGAGCCCCCTTTTTTTATATATAGTTATTTACTAAGCGTAGCTTAGATGTGGCACAAGGCCAGAAGTATGGGACACCCAGTGAGAATCGAACTCACTAACAATGGTTTGCTAATCTAGCTTGCTAACCATTACACCATATGAGGTGCCCTTTATTTACTAAGCTTAGCTTAGATATGGCACAAGGCCAGAAATATGGGGCACCCAGTGAGAATCGAACTCACTAACAATGGCCTGCAAATCTACCTTGCTAACCATTACACCACGTAAGGAGCACCTTTTTTTTTTATATATAAGGTGTGTGCTAGACGCCCGCTTTTACTTATAGATTCGGCAAGAACCATGTGATCTCTCTTGGCCAATCACTGGCAGTACTCTGCTGCTGGTACAATATTTAAACCGACAGTACTGGCCATAACTACTTCGATTTCGTGGACGATGGACATAGGATTAAATTACTGGACCTTTAGCAATACGCAGGATAGGACTTATACGCAGGATAGGACTTCCATGCTCACTAAAGGATTCCATAACTCAGGACTTACTTTAAGCCCTTTTCAACTGGCCAAGGATGGCATTTAAAAACTTAACAGTCTCACTGTCAGATATAGTTTTGGGGTTTTCTCAGGTTACAACCTTACCTTTCTGTAGAGGATACTGTTAGTGTATTTTTAGCAGCGCCGATTTGTTAGGTGAAACCTTGTTCTGTCTTACAGAGTTATCATTCTTCCTGTATATTATGCAGTTTTCCTAGAAATACACAGGAGGCATTAAGGTTATCCATAGAGGTGTAGTGGTGTAATAGTTAGCAAGCTAATGTCCCAGATCCAATACTACTGAAAATCGAGTTCGATACTCATTGGATGCACCATACCTGTGACCTTGGGTCGCACACACTGATCATGGTGACCAGTATGGTAAATACCCACATAGGAAAAATTACTCAATTCATTACAGAATTTATTACAGAATTCATATTTATATTACACAGTCAATTAGAGGGTCCCTTTCGTGGTGTAATGGTTAGTATCACAGATCCATTATTACTGAATAGCGAGTTCGATCCTCGTTGGATGTTCCATAGTTGCGACCTTGTGTCAGATACTAACCGTGGTGAAAGGGTTGGGTAAATAGCTACTTTCCTGTTAATTGTTTTAAGAATCTGAAATCAATATTCTTGCTTTTATCTTTCATTGAATCATTCAGTATTTTTATGAATGAACAATTTGTTCAGGTTGTAAGGATTCATTGAAAAAAACATTTGAATTCAAATGTTTGTTGTTTTTTATTTCAGTTTGATTTCGTAGAAAAAAAGCTTCATTTTTCTTAATAAATTGACCAATTTCGTGAGTCTTAATCAAAGATATCGCGTCTCGTTTTAATCAGCTTCAGATAATTCTGAAGGCGCAATGTGACGTAATTCGTTAAACGGGGAAAAATCGTGACGTCCTTAACGTGGGGGTAGGGAGAAAAAAGTAGAAAAAAAACAAGTATCGTTAACTATCAAACACGCACTACCATCATTATTATCATTATCATCTTCATCTGAGTCCTGCAATTCTCAGATATTTGCTACAGTCTAATTAAATGCTAAATCAAGAATTTAAAAAACATATCAAACCATTTCTATTTATATTTATGTGGTCTAAATTTTAAATGAATATAAATTTTCTTATCTGGTCAAGATACTTCTGAATCTCTTTCTGTCTGTCTCTGATCTGTCTCTGTCTGTCTGTCTCTCTGTCTCTGTCTCTGTCTCTCTCTCTCTCTCTCTCTCAGTGACCCGGTCACTATTGTTCAGGTGATCCCCGCATCCAGGAAGCAGCGAGTTACTTTAATCAAACGATAATAAAGTAGGAAAATAAATAAGTGAAGTGTAAGATGAAAATTATCTTCTTTCTGTTAAAACAGGTACCTGTGGCGTAGTGGTTAACGTGCTGGATAGCGACATCGTAGAAAGCGAGTTCTAACTCCAAGCCGTGCTATACGTTCAATGTATGTCTAATATCCTTGGAATTAACCCTCTCACAAACCCCAAATAATATCACTACTGTTCTTTTACACGGAGGGATTTGGCATTAAATAACTCACAACAGTTGATATGCTATTAATCAGGGAAACCAAGTCATGAAACCACGAAAAAATACTAAAGAATATGCTATTCATGACCGTGAAAGGAAACTTATTTTTAAATCTACTTTAGACTGAAGTGGAATATATAACAGCTAAGATGTGTACAGTATATAGTTGTATATACAACACACACACACACACACACACACACATATATATATATATATATATGTGTGTGTGTGTGTGTGTGTGTGTGTGTGCATGCGAGTGTGAGAGTGTGTGTGTGACTGTGGATTAAAGTTTTACGAAAGAATAATTGTAACAATTTGTCATATATATGTGTTTGTGTGTGTTTGTGCTTATGAAAAGATTATATGGTAATAACCACAATTCATATAAACATACACACACATGCACACACATATTATATATTCATATAAACATACACACACATGCACGCATACACGCACATACTCTTCCATATATATATATATTATGCAATTCAAATTATTGATGATTACCCATCTGATGAGACTGGATTTTGGGTAGCTTTGTTAAATCAACTTAGATTTATAAAGGCCCCAATTTTGGTCGAAATAAATGTATTATGGAATAACGGTGTTGAGATTTTCCTTCCTTTCAAAGATAAATATTGCTCTGTACATAATATATAAAGATTATTATACATTGAGCACTCTGTAGTGATTTAAAGATCACTGTATTTATACATACTGGATCATACAATAATAATACAGTGTGTCTTAGATATCACATATAGAATCATCCTTACTACCAAGTTTTGGATACCTCATATATATATATATATATATATATATATATATATATATATATATATATATATATATATATTGCAAAATTCCATCAGTAATTAGAACGTTCGGTTTGCTATGATGTCGAACAATGCTGGCTACTTCAAACCAATGGTAAGTGGGGTCCCCAACTTGCAGGATATTCCAGCTAATCTTTTAGAAAGGTGCAATACAATATTCTCATTTCCAAGTTTACCATTTCCCGCCATAATTGTCAATAGAAGATGCTAATCTTTTTAAATATTTGTTTTAAAGCTTTCAATTAAGCCGTTAATGACGTTTTTGGAACCCAAAAGGCAAACTCACTTTGCTAATGAATCAAATGCACCTTCATTTGATTTATATCATCACGTTTTAATAATCGTTGTTTTGTTTTTGTTGTTTTTGTTATTAATTCCTGATGTCAATTCTCATCTAAAATTTTCTAGACGTTCTAGATTTATGAGAAAAATGTAATTTGCTTCTGGGAAAATATACGGATGCACAATTAATTCTTGTTTTGATGGAATAATTTGGTCCCTTGATAAATACAAAGAGAAGACAAAAAAAAACAAATATCAAGAAAAAGTGGCATAAAAAACATTATTCAAATGATGCAAACGCTATAACTATTTTAGCAACTAAATTAAGAGATTTAGCATTATTTTATTCGGTTTACGAAATTCTGTAAAAAATACATTTCGTATATAATAAAATTCCAGATTAAAGATTATGCATTTAATACTGTTATGTTTAAAATTCAAATTATTATTATGTTGAAATTCTCGTTATTATTATGTTAAAATTCAAATCATTAGTTTGCTAAAATTCAAGTTACTCTTATATTGAAATTCAAATTATTATCATGTAAAAATTAACGTTATTATTATGTTAACATTTATGTTTTGATTTGGTTCAGCTTCTTTGTTTAATCACATGTCATCCTTTGTGGGTTATGTTTATCTTGCATAGATGATTCGATTCCTATAGAGTAAATGTGGTGTAATAAATCGCATGGTCCGAGGATGTTGTCCTTCTAGGCAGCACCTGTCCCATTACCTAGAAGTGAGAAGCCGAGTTTATTGCCAGATACCTTAGGCGCTGCAAAAGGGGAATGCCGACGGTACTACGTAAAAAAACTTTTGGTAATCTGGACTGGTGGGAAGTCAGGAAAGTGGGTAGTGGATTTTCTTCTCTCTAGATTGGGAGTGTCAGAATATATATATATATATATATATATATATATATATATATATATATATATATAATATCCAAAAGTCCAGAGAATAATCTTCCTTACGACACAAGAGTTTTATTTTAAAAAAACCTGTCACAGTTTGAGAGCTCAATGTGTGCTCTTAAAGTTAGAGCCACAGAGCAAACATATAAGTAGAGAAATAACAAAAGACTTAGAGGGTTAGCATTATAGTCTATTTCAGGGAGCTTAGACAAAGTGTCTAACTCTCCCGATTCGCATCTGATGAGTTAGACACTTTGTCTAAGCCCCCTGAAATAGACTATAATGCTAATCCTCTAAGTCTTTTATTTCTTCTTTATATATATATATATATATATATATATATATATATATATATATATATATATATTATCCGGAGCATTGGTCCCTAGTATAAATTGATGCCAAATTAAAACTTAATTAAAATTTATTTAGTAACTTTATTAACTCTTGTGAAGTATAATACTTAGTAAACTAATATAGCAGACTATTACTGATGGGTTCGAATCCTCCTAGGTGTCTCATACATCTGACCTCAACTAAACAAAGCTTAGATATGTATGTGTACTATATAATCGGAATGTCGAATGTAGACCTATGCTCGAGTATAATTGTATAGAAAGAGAAAAAAAACAGTTAGGTAAAAACACGGAGAAAACTTGGGAATATTAACATTTTTCTAAGCACCATCTGTAACTATTGCCACCGTCTCCTCCTTAAGAATAGAATGAGTGGTGGTCATAGACGACGATCAATTCTTATCATGTAACTGACACTTATCATGTAACTGACACTTATGCTAAAGTGCTTGTGACCATTCTGATCTTAAACGTTTTGAAAAGTTTAATTTAAAAGTTGTTGGTTTTTTTTCTATTCAGCAATTTTAACTAAGTCTGTACAAGATTTTATTGCAGTGGAGAGGAAACAACGATGTATTTATTTTTACACTGAAAATAATAACTATGTATATATATATATAATATGTGTATATGGGCCGGGTTAGCTCAGTCGGTAGAGCGTTCGGCTAGAAAACACAAGGTTCCTAGTTCGATACCGGCCCTCGCCAACTCAGTTTATGAGTAGCACAGGGATCTGTGCGGTAAAGTAAGGAGCTGATGGTAGGTGTGGCGCTCCACCTCAGATGCTAAAACAATTCTTGGTCTAGCGCTATTGAAACGGGGATAGACTCGCTGACTGGCTGATACCGACTTTAGGCCACCCCGTCGACCTCGACATATTAACTCTCTCTCTCTCTCTCTCTCTCTCTCTCTCTCTCTCTCTCTCTCTCTCTCTCTCTCTCTCTCTCTCTCTCTTGCAACCAAGCTCTGCCGTAGAAATCTCGCCAAGGGAATAAATACCTTATTTATATATTTCAGTCTTCATTCTCAAAATGTACCAATTTCACAATGTTTACTGTAATCATCATCACGTTATGATGATACCTAATACACACATACACATACACACACACACTCTCTCTCTCTCTCTCTCTCTCTCTCTCTCTCTCTACAACCAAGTTCTGCCGTAGAAATCTCGCCAAGGGAATAAATACCTTGGCTGTTTTGCTGGTAAGATACTCTGAATTATCCTTAAAATATACAAGGAGGAACTGCAACAGATGGATCAAAGGACAATGCAATGACAACAAAAAGAACTTGTCTTGTGGATTTTGTCTCTTCGGTAGACAACAGAGTGAAAAGGAAAGAACACGAAAGGATAGAAAAATACTTGGACCTTGCCGGAGAACTAAAAATAACAGTGGAACATAAGGGTGAAGGTGACACCATCTGTAGTTGGTTCCTTTAGAATGATTGCTAAAGTTTAGGGAAAAAATGAAAGAATCAATACCATCCAAATAATAATAGCATTGTTAAGATCGACTATATTATTCATAAACGTTCTGGACACCTGAGCAGACATTGTGACTCAGTCTCCATGAATCCATACATGAACATAAGCTCCGTGTTATGGTGTAATGGTTAAGAAGCTAGGCAGGCTATGCATTGTTAGTTTGTTCAGTTGTTATTGAGTGTCCTATTTTCATGAAATCATACTAAACTAAGGCAAGGTTAGTAAATAACTTCTTATATCTAAATGAAATTCCTGGATGAAACTGTTTGCATTCACATGGCACTAATACCCTTGGGAAAGGTATGAATCCAATTCTCCCTCCAGCTATGAGGAAAATAACAGGGCAGACTGGGCTCTTTAACCTGGGCTAGGTAACCAGTCTAGGAGAAGGAAAATTCTGAATTCAAACCTGGTAAACTCCACTTAAAAAATGACCTTGTGTCGCATCCTGCTCGTGCGGAGGGGTTGGTAAATATATATATTTAAATGAAATGTAACATTATCCACTCACAGACACATGCTAGTGTGGAAGATGCACTTAGAGTATCGGTTATTGTCGCAGTGTTACATACTTTATGAGCGTACCTGTAGTAAGAATTTTGAATAGGGTCCGAAACCTAAAATAACGGGGTTCATGGAAAGTTAACAACAGCTCTGACGGTTAATAACATATAATCCCTTGATAACGCGCCATTACAGAAGCTTGGGAATAAGTTTTTGTGTAGTTAGTAGATACTAACCGGCTCCCTATGAGAGAGCATGTCTCTTAGGGTTCACGACTCATCCGCGACGGAATATGGGCTGGGTTAATAAAATAAAGCTTTATCACCATAAAACAAACAAGTCTTATATTAAATTGTAAAACAAGTAATGCCCAGCCCTGTACGAAGAATTAACAAAGAAAATCAATCATCAACATAAGCCCTGAATAGAAGTCAGCCCAGAGAAGATGGCGGCCGAAGTAGAAACAGTTAGCAGGAACCAGCAGTAAGCAGAAGTTACCAAGTAAGACCATCTATCATCAACTATCATCTTTTTCTGTCTGTCTGTCTGTCTGTCTGTCTCCATTATATACAGGAGAACTCTACTCTATTATATACCCGATGTTTTATAAGGGCTATATAGCTTCAGGAAATAGAAGCAGTGACCTGAGTTAAAATCCAGGACGAAACCGTTTGCGTTTCACTTCGCGCTAATGTCATAGGAAAAGGCATGAATCCATCTGTTCTACCCTTTTTACCCCCCCCCCCAAAAAAAAAGAAAACTAGCTAAATAATCTGGCAAACTGGGTTCATGAACTGTGGTACGCCAAACAGCCAAGAAGAGAAAACTCTGAATTAAAACCAGTTGTAAAGTAGAGTAGTAGAGTGGGTGCAATGGACTATTGTCGGTAAAGAGGGAGTCTATCCTCCTTTCACTAGCGCTAACCAGGGAGATTGTTTTTGCCTCTGATGAGGAGCGTCACAGACACCGTCAACCCCCACTTGCTGCAATGATCGAAGCGTGAGTTGAATTGGCGAAGGGTGTTATCGAAGCCGGAATCTTGAGGTTTCTAGAAGAGTGCTCTTGCAACTGAGCTAACCCGCTTAGACAGATAGATAGATATGAGAAGAGTGGGAAATATAGATAGACATATATGGATTGAGTTAAATACAGAGAGATATAGAGAGAGAGAGAGAGAGAGAGATAGAGAGAAAGAAAGAGAGAGAAAGAGAGACATTTACTGTCATAGAACTCCATTTAAGTTGAACATAAAAATAACTTTATTAGCAAAATTCCACTAGGAATATTTTTTTGGAAAAAAAATGTCAAATTTATAACAAATTAAAATTTATGTTTTTTACTTAAGTATCTTAAATCGCATTAAATTCTCGCGGGTGTTAAGAAAAAAGTTAGGTGAACTTTTAAAAATTCACTTTCTTATGTAATTAACCTAAATTTAAGAAAAAAATACTATGAAAAATGTATAACATATTGCCAGAAGACCAAAAAATGGAATGGCCTATTGTCGGTATCAACCGGACAGCAAGGCAATCTATCTCCTTTTCATTAGCGCAAGACCAAGAAGTTAGTTTTTAACTTCTGAGGTGGAGCGCCACACCTACCATCAGCTCCCCTCTTTACCGCAAAGATCCAAGCTGTGCTACGCTTGCACTGAGTTGGCGAAGGCTGGTAATGAACTTGGAATCTTGTGGTTCAGGTGAATCAAAATCCGGTAACTTTTTACAAATACAAATTTCAACGAAATATTCCAAAATTACCGAGATCTGCTGCAAAATATATATTTCGAGAAAGGTATGTATACACCACCTTTTATGGCGCTCCAACAAGGATCGAACTCAGTACTAACGGATTGTACAAGACTAGCTTTCTAACCATTACATTACCTGGGTACTCCCAATACTACCCAAGGCGCATACAGTGGGTAACTTGAAACAAGTTCGCAAGCATGGGGTATCCAGCGAGGATCGAACTCATCATTCAATTTCACTATGATGGAAGGCTCAAACTACCCAACCCGTGCGCCACGGGTAGGATGTGACACACGATAGCAAGTATGAGGCATCCAGTGAGGATCGAACTAGCTATCCGGTAGTAATATACCGTGCGAGACAGTTTCCCAAAAATAGGACGCCCAATACAACCCAACCCGTTCGCTTGGTAAGATGGGACAAAGTCGAAAGTATGGGACATACAACGAAGATCGAACTCTCTATTTAGTAGTATTGGATCTGCAAGACTAGCTTGCTAACCATTACAGCACGATTTGACGTCTAAATTCAAAAGAGGTATAAAATACTAAGAGAGAAAGAGAAGAAAGACAGAAAAGAGAGGCAGAGAAGGGGAGTGAGTGAAAGGGAGAGAGAGAGAATGAGAGGCAGAGGAGGACAGATTAATGGGAACATCGAGAGATGAATCGAGGAAATAACATTTAATGAATAGATATGACGGATTTGATTAAATAATTACTGTTGGGAAAATCCTGTAAAGCACACTGTGTCTGAATTTGTACAAGATTATATTAATTGCTTTTATTTGGTCGATCAATCAAAAGTTTGTTTTAATCATATGTTACCACTTTGTACACAGGATAACTGTTTATGAATTACGATATTTCACACACACATTGACATATATAATTCGATACAGATCGTTTAGAATTTGATAAAGATAATCCAGATTAATCTCAAAGTACCGAGGGACGCTTAGGCTCACAGTTCAAATAATATATATATATATATATATATATATATATATATATATATATATATATATATATAAAAGGAATGAAAATGTTTTATGGATGAAAATTTATATTAGACTAATGTTTGTCCTTGTATAACTTGTATTCTATTGTATTGTATTCGATTTTTTTGGTCGAAAAACGTGTTGTCACCCTAATACATAATTCTTATCCATACAACATTTTCTTTAATTTAATTTTTTGTTTCAACATAATTGTCGAATTCACTACCATTTACAACTTCAGCGTTTCAGATTCACCTTCTTCAGGAAGTCCTTATGAAGCTAATACCAATGTGGGTTGAGTTGGGACTTATTTTAATAAATATCCATTGTTAGGATAGAGAGATGGTTATAAAACATACTAGTTATTTACAGTTGATTCAATGTTCAGCCTGGTAGTCAGTGTTGTTTCTATGATTTCTAGGATCAGGCAATCACCAAAAGAACATCATAAAATCGAATTAAATAAAAAAGCAATCAAACCACTTGCAAACATTTTCATTATAAGATATAAACTTTTCTTGTTGGATCTACAAGAATATATATATATATATATATATATATATATATATATATATATATCTGTGTGTGTGTGTGTGTGTGTGTGTGTGTGTAAGTTGAATAATGGAAGTGAATCCGACATGTTGAAAAAATAAATAAAGGAAAGAAAATGTTGAATGGATAGAAATTATTTATTGTGTTTCGACCGAGTGATTGTCCTTGTACAGATTGTATTCTATATATTATCATTTTGAATACAAAATAAAATAAATTATAATAATAGAAAAGATATAAAAATTCTTAAGTATACAGAAAAGTGGTTGTCATCAGGGAAAGATATTGATATTTCTTATGACAACCGCTTCTGAATAAAATATTTGTATTTAAAATAATAATAAATAGAATACAATGTGTACAAGGACAATGTCTCGGTCGAAAACTTGTCGGCACTCAAATAAGTAATTTTTATCCATTCAACATTTTCTTTCCTTTATTTATTTTTTTATATATATATATATATATATATATATATATATATATATATATATATATATATATGTTCGGAGTAATTTGACAGTTTCATTGGGTAAAGGAAAAAGTGCTTGGTAACTACTAAATTTAATGGATTGTAAAAAATTAAACAGGCACTGAAATTACAGTTCTGTCAACAAGTTTCACTCAAAATAATCGCCATTAGTGTCGATCACAGCCTTAATCCTGCACATGAACCTGGAGCAAGCTGATGTTACAGTTTCCCTGAGAACTGTCTCAAAAACTACCTTAATTCTGTGGATTAACTGGGCTTTTGTAGTACTGGCACGGCGATTAGTAGGGAGTTCGGAAGCCAAACATTGGGACAAGAATTTGTCGACAACCATTTTTGACTTTTCCCAGAGGTGTGGCAGGGGACGAATCCTGCTGCCATACATAGGCCCTACTATTGGCTACCTTTGTTATCCAGGGCTTGATTACACTGTTTAGCAACTCCATGTAGGCATCTGTGGATCCTCCAACATTTTTTCTGCAGATTTTCGAGGAATTCTGCGAACGCAATCAGATCATTTGTTATGTTGCTTTTTTCTAGTCACAGCCTCGTAGTCTCCATTGTAATTCTAAAGTTAATTTCTGATTGTTTTTATAGCGTTCAGCCCTGGACAACAACCATAATCTCTTTATTTTGATGGCCGGTGCAGATCATCATGATACAAGTTATTCTTATCCATGATTCAGGTGGGTTCCAGTCATCCATTTTATCTCTCATCTCGTATATGAATCCCCAAGTTTTTAAATGATGCGTAGTGTGCGTCAATACCTCCAACCTAATGAGAAATATAACCAAAATTAAATATGTCAATTTATTCCGAACACCCTATATATATATATATATATATATATATACCAGAAAGAGTACTTCATCCATGACTAGACTAAAAGGATTTAAGGAACACCAAGGAGTGAGAGAAAAATGGTAAGAGAGTGGGTAGGAGAAAAATAATATACCAAATTCCTTATCAAATTAAAAACATGTTTCGTACATATTACAAAATGTTTTGTACATATGAAAAAAAAAAGAAATCAAATTTAATTCTTAATTGCTTGCTCAGTTAAATTCAAAAAATGTATTCGTTTAATTTACACATTGTGGCATGAAGTCATCTCTTCTCTCTACACCCAACTATGCGTAAATAGTAGGGCAGACTGGGTTCTTTAGCATTGGGGTGGCAATCAGTCTAGGCGAAGGAAAACACATTTCTAATTGGATGGTTTTATTCTAATGAATATGAGCAAAAGTCCCGTGGATAAACCTTAAAAGAAATTCATTAACAAGAAGAAATAACTACTTTTATTCTTTACTTCCTATTTTAACTAAATCGTTAAATTAGGAAAGTTTCGCTATGAAAGACGGGAGTGATGGAAGAGTAAGTTTTAGTTGTTCTATTTTTCGATTATACCCCCTCTGTTTAAAATCTTTTTATCTGCATTGTTATTTAGTTTCATAAGCCTTTCTAATTTAATACAATATTTTATTACATTAAAACTTAAAGACTTACACCCGGAGGATGCATATATTTGCTAGTAATCATAACGAATTATACATTGAACTTTCCATGTCATTTTTTTTGCTCTTTAGTATAAAGTATTCATGTTTAATAATTAAGAGATCTAATGAACTGGAGCCTCTTCATCAGGTGAAGTATAGTTTCATACCAGCAGACTACTTTTCCTTGTTCGGGAGTCTTAAGTCTCTGATGGATAGAGTCAGCGTATTATAAGACCCGGTGAAAGTCTGATAAAATGTTGGTGGCTGAGACGTGTAAGCTATGTTAAATTTACAAAAGTATGTGTGCTGCATACAGAGAAGCATGGTTTAGTAAAAGTGTTTACAAATAGGTTAAACATGTGTTTGCCACTCTGAGATTGAGTCGAAACGACAGTCCATAGAGAGGAAACCCACTGACTCTTCGGTAAAAAAAAATCGGCCGCTACAATCCGTACCTATTACCAACTCCTTAGACAAAGTTCACATTACTTATTAAAGGCGCACACACACACACATACACACACACAAATATATATATATATAATGAGAGAGAGAGAGAGGGGGGGAGAGAGAGAGAGGGGGAAGAGAGAGAGACAGATAGATAGGTGTGTGTATATATATATATATATATATATATATATATATATATATATATATATATATATATGGTTCAAGTTTGAAATAAAACCAATGCAGTGAGAAATACGCCAGGTACGCAAATCAAGACAAAAAATGACTTGTTTCCCTAAATCTAGCTTAATCTAGAAATAATCTGACGCCCCTGTCTTCATATATATATATATATATATATATATATATATATATATATATATATATATATTATGAATCACATGTAACGCTTTGTTATAACGTTTTTAATCCGTAATATCCGTACAGTGCTAAATGCATGAAAATACACAATATCACAACAGATATAAAATAGAATATTAAGTCACGGCAAAAGGCTTCAAACTTTCGATCTTCTGCGGAGCTAGTATTCAACACGTCTGAGTTTCAACTGGATAAATGTACTTTGTATACTCTTTTTGGCCATTGGGATCCGAGCACAGAAACACTGATGGAAAAAGTGTGAACCGCAAAGACAACTATGAAAAATAAACCTCATTTAGTCACATTACGTTATAGTATCTTGGTCAGCCTACAAAATTTTCAGTCATCTCCCATATATATTTAATATGAATAAGATATAGATTAGTACACCCGTCAATACATTCATATAATTTAATCTTATTCTAAATTAGAGATGCTGGGATATTATTTCTCCTGAAACATACAATGAAATCAGATATTATTAGGTATTATTTAAAGGTCTGATCACTTTCCTTATAGTAAAGTCATCGGGGCGGTCTAATGTCGGTATCAGCCAGACAGCGAGGGAGTCTATCACCTTTTCCCTTGCGCTAAACCAAGGAGATTATTTTGGCGTCTGAAGTGGAGCACCACACCTGCCGCCAGCTCCTCACTTTACCGCACAGATCCCTGTGCTACTCATACGCTGAGTTGGCGAGGATCGGTATCGAACCAAGGACCTTGGGATTCCTAGCCGAATGCTCTACCGATTGAGAAAATGCCTAAATATTTTTAGATTTTTTAAATTATTTTTTCTTCCTCGAAATCATTTCCATTAATGAATAACCTCAGGTGAATTCGAGACACAAATTCATTTTTAATACATAATATACAAACAGGAATTATGAAAAATGTGGACCATATTACCTTTAGGCACCCCTTTTTGATCTCGATTAAAGAAAGGACATTTTTTTCATTTACACCGTCAATATCCAGTTGTTTGTTAGGGTTAGGGCTAGGGTTAGGGGTTAGTTTCATAATTTTCAAAAAAAATCTAAAAATCGTCTGTTAAAACAACCTGATATTGACGGTGTAAATGAAAACCATGTCCTTTCTTAATCGAGATCAAAAAGGGGTGCCTAAAGGTCATATGGTTCAAACATGTAATATTGATTCCCCACTGAAATATCTAAACTGGACATAAGTATTTATTGCATAGCTTTATATCTTGAAATACCCTAGTCCTTTAAGTAAGGATTAAAGAAGTTATTTCAAGTGCAGCAAATATTTCCTTATATATCAGGAACTAATATATAAACATTGGTTGGGCACCACACGTGGTATAATGGTTAGCAAGCTAGATTTACCGACCATTGTTATTGAGTTCGATTCTCATTGGGCGCCCCATACTTCCGGCCTTGTGCCACATCTAAGCTAAGCTTAGTTAATAACTATATAAACATTGTTTTCTGCCTTAAACCATGATGTGCTGCCTAAAAGGAAAGAAAGAGAGCATGTCAGAAGAGAAAGGGAGAAATAGAACATGACAAGAAAGAAAGAAAGAAAAAAAAAGAAAGAAAGAAAGAAAGAAAAAAAAAAAAAAAAGAAAGAGAGTAGGCATTTACCTAACAAGTTCGCCACGCTAGGATGTAACACATGGTCGTGAGTGTGAGGCATCTAGCTAGGATCAAACGCATTATTCGGTAGTAATGGATCTGCGAGACTAAACTGCTAAGTATTAAATCCCAATGAGAGACCTAAAAAGAAAGTGTTTGTCTGTAAGACAGAAAGAAATAGAGTATAGCCCCACCCCAAAATAAAAGAAAGAAAGAAAGAAAAGCAGTTCATAAAAAAATATATGTGATACACTACTACTCTCCCATTCTAGCGCTAGTGAAAAGGGGATAGACTCCCTCGCTGATTGGCTGCTACCGACTTTAGGCCACCCCGACGACTTTACTTTTTTACATCTCAGTTGGTAGAGCGTTCGACTAGAAACCACAATGTTCCTAGTTCGATACCGGTCCACGCCAACTCAGCGTGTGAGTAACACAGGGATCTGTGCGGTAAAGTAAGGAGCTGGTGGTAGGTGTGGCGCTCCACCTCAGACGCCAAAACAGTCTCCTTGGTCTAGCGCTATTGAAAATGGGATAGACTCCCTCGCCGTGCGGTAAAGTAAGGAGCTGATGGTAGGTGTGGCGCTCCACCTCAGACGCTGAAATAATCTCCTTGGTCTAGCGCTAGTGAAAAGGGGATAGACTCCCTCGCTGCATGGCTGATACCGACATTAGGCCGCCCCGACGACTTTTTAAACTCTTTTTAAGGCGCTAAAAGTGTAATAGGGCAGCTATTTGTTTTTATCTCTAAAAAATGATGATGCTTATTCCAATGGTTTGAGTGTTATTAAATACATGTGATAAGATATGAAAGATAAACTAGGCATTAGGTTTATTAATTAATTGTATTCAGTCTAAACAACGTTATTATCTTATTGTTGATAAACTGTATTAGTGGTATTATCACTGAAAGAAAACTAAGGACAATTGCATAAAAGAAAGACATTAAATGCAGTATAGCAGTAAAGAGGGAAGGAAAGAATGGTAGTAAAGAAAAAAAAAGAAAGAAGAAGAACGTATGGCAGTAAAAAAATTATAGAGAGCATGTCATTAAGGAGAGATAAAAGAGAGATAAAAAAGAGAAAGAAAGAGAATATGGCAGTAAAGAAAGTATGATAATAAAGAAAGCGAAAATAATGAGTGAAAAAAAAAAGAAAGAAGAAAGAAATAAAGTATGTTACTAAAGAAAGAAAGATATAGAGCATAGCAGTAAAGAAGGAAAGAAAGAAAGAAAGAAAGAAAGAAAGGTTATTGCAATAAAGAAAGCAAAATGCAAGAAAGAACAAAAGAAATAGTGTCACTAACGAAAGAAACATAGAGAACATGACAATAAATAAATAAATAAAGAAAGAAAGAAAGAAAGAAAGAAGTAGATCATGGTAGTAAAGAAACAAAAGAAACCAACAAACAAAGTATGAGTATGACAGTTAAGAAAGCAAAAAAGAAAGAAAGAAAGAAATATAGTATGGCATTAAAGAAAAAAGAAAGGGAAGTAGGTATTTACAAAACCCATTTTACTAAGGGTAAAGAAGATTGCGACACAAGGTTGAAAGTATGGGGCATCCACGGATAATCCACTTATCAGTAGTAATGGATCTTTGAGACTGGATTACTAACCATTACACAACAATGGTACGTCCAGAAAGAAACAGAATATTAAAGTAAAGAAATTAATAAAACATAAGATCAGTTTAACAGGGAGTTCCACATGGAAGGCATGTCATGTGTTATAATTGTACTATTCCCGTCGATATTCCTCCTTATGGTTAACAATAACCCGAACCTTTTTTAGACGATTCGGGATGTGGTGTCTTACGAGATGGTTCTCTGTAACAGATTTCATTTGGTCGAATCGAATGATGCTGGAATTTGTGTTGATGGACAATGCACAAGTATAGAAAAGAGTTTTAATAAAGAATACTATATATATATATATATATATATATATATATATATATATATATAATGTGTGTATGTGTGTGTGTGTGTGTGTGTGTGTGTGTGTGTTGCACAAAGTTCACAGATGATGAAAAAGAACTATTTACGTTTTTTTTACAAAAGGTGTGTCAAGAGGTCACGTGGTAATTAGTTGCAGGTCATTTAATTAGTGATATGAAAAAATAATCAGTCAATCAGTGATAATAAAGGCAGGTGAATATACTCAACCGATATCTACCTTATGATTCAAGGTCAGGTTTTGAGCTGGTTTGAATTCAAGACCAGTTTACATACTAAAAACCTATTATTTGGATTTTTCGACTGTTGTCCTCACCTTTATTGTTATATACCCAACGTTTGTGTTATGGTGTACTGGTATAGACGGCGATCTCATGTAACGGTTATCATCATAGGAAATGGAATCGGATCTCCGAGTTCAAATCCAGTCAGCCCTACTATTTACGCATTGCCGGGAGAAGATGTGTCTTTACGAAAGACTTTGTCCACTATTTGAACTCGGACACCCAGATTTTTAGCAAAAGTAATTCTTCTATCAAACTAAAGATAATGGGATTTTATTATTGAAAGGAAAATGTGATATGTTCAAAACGGATATTATTAGATATTATTTATTAACAAACTACACGGCATTGAAACTCTGCAACGAAAATCATGAGAGTGTAGTAGTCAAAAGATAAGTACAGCCCTCATATATATTTACATAATTTCATTTTTGGTTACAATTCTCTGGAAAATTCCAAATGATTTTCCAAGTGTTTATTCTATGCTTTACCTTACCCTTCCGGGTGAGCAGGATGTGGCACAGGGTCAATTTCTTAGTAAAATTACTGGTTTTAATTCTCCTTATACCGATGGCTAATCGAGGTTAAAGAGTCCAATCTGTTTTGCTATTCTCATATATCTGGAGGGAGAAGAGTTAAATGCATACCTTTCCAAAAGGTATTAGTGCCCTGTAAAATATAAACAACATCGTCCAAGATTTGATCTCGTCTCGCCGTGTCCATTTGCAAGTTTTCCAACGCCGACGACTTTACTTTACTTTATTTATTTACAGGCAATACTACAATAAATAAGGGAAATATTTTTGAAAAAGGCAAAATTGATGGATTTTCATGATTTTTCCATAAATAGTAGTTCATTATTGTTTGGAATCATTTTATCATACACATTATTTAATCACACACATTTTCTTTTGAGGCTATTCAAAATCCCAGCAAATCAAGTACAGGTCTCCAGGTTTGAACATAAGTCTGTCAACAAATGTTTGGTGGCTAAAAAGTGCAAACTATGAGAAATATACAGGAGAGTGTGTGATATGTAAAGGGAAGTATATTTTAGTAAAAAAAAAAATTACAAATGCGGTAAAAAATGGGTTTGCTACTATTAACAAGAGTGGGAAAAAACAGTCTATGAAATGGAAACGTACAGAATCTCCGCTAAAGAAATGGGACATAAAGGGATCTATCACTGTTGATTTCTTTGAAAAAGGTTTAACTGTAAACAGTACAACTTCTTATTTC
The DNA here is from genome assembly GCA_023376005.1 of Doryteuthis pealeii. Classification (NCBI taxonomy): domain Eukaryota; kingdom Metazoa; phylum Mollusca; class Cephalopoda; order Myopsida; family Loliginidae; genus Doryteuthis; species Doryteuthis pealeii. Next base: position 124,037,227 of record CM042140.1, read on the forward strand.
CAACTCCTTGGAGAAAATTTACCTTATTCATTGAATTACACCTGTATATATATATATATATATATATATATATATATATATATATATATATATATATATATACTTAAAATATGAACATGCAACATTAGACAGTCCTCATTGTTTTTTAAAACAAGTTTTGATAAATACATTACTGGTATTATATATCTATATATAGTTTTTATTTTAATACATATTTAAAGTTTACATTTCAAATTGTTTTATTTTTTAATCCTTTAATGAATTCGGTGATTTTAATTATTTAGGGTACAAACTCACTGACATCGAAGTTTTTACTCCCACACCGCAGGCAATATGTTTCATAAATCTATTTTTACATCGCCCGGAGGGTGTTTTTTATTTTGTACTAGTATATATATATATATATATATATATATATATATATATATACCTTAGTGTTGCATAGCGCCTTCTTTACCGGCACTAAATAGGTATATGTTATATACTGGTCTTTTCACATACCAAATCATATAACGTTATATACCTTTCTTACTTCTTACTCTGTCGTCTATTCTTCCGGCCGGCTTTGCTTCTGATCGTCTATCATCTATCTTGGTCTGGTATATCCTCTACAGGTCTGGTTTTTCTATTGACGATTCCGGGTCTGGTTTCTGTTGGGATTTCTTCTTATCAGAAGCCTTGTGTCATTGTTAGTTTTTAGTAATAAACACAAGACTTCGATTTATGTTGATGTTACTTTATTCCAAATCCCCACCCAGACAATCTGCGCAGATGAGGCTTACATGTTGCTAGCTCGGCTTCTAAGTTCTAACTGACTCTTACTTACTTAGTATCCTTAAACCGGAAGAGGGCCTTCTATGGGGTTCCGGTTCTCACGATTCTCCCCAGAACGCAAGGTGAGATCGAGGTCAAGCGCTGTCACTCACCCTCAAGGCCATCAGCTATACTAATCGCCATTATGATTTCTACAATACCTTATAAATGTATTAGGGATCCAATAATTATGTAACATTAGTTCAGATATAAATCTAAAAAAATGTTGCCTTTTTCAGTCTGATTTTTAATAATTTGAAAATTTCATATCCGGTCTTATTGATATGATTTTTCTCACTGATTCGTTTTCAAATTTCTTTTCGTATTTCTTAAAATATTGACCTCACGAACACGTGTACACTCGCAATTTGAATGGAAACAAAGAAACACCACCAATGAATATTATACACAATCAACTTATATATATATATATATATATGAAAATAAAATGGAAATTAATCGACAGTAAATAAGATATAATGAAAAAACAAAAGATGTTTACAACTGAAATAGGCTCATCAGAAGAGAAAGTGTGCAAACCGTTTCGGGGCCAAATCTCTTGACGGTTTAAAAAGCAACATTTTTTTTACTAACGGTCTTTTTTCCCGTCTTATTTTTGTTGATGACCGACCCACGTGCGGTCGATACATTATAATGCAATAGGGTATTAGTTGAGGATGGGCCGGGTGTTGCTTTTTAAACCGTCAAGAGTTTTGGCCCCGAAACGGTTTGCACACTTTCTCTTCTGATGAGCCTATTTCAGTTGTAAACATCTTTTGTTTCATTATATCTTATTCATATATATATATATATATATATATATATATATATATATATATATGAATTATCAAGATAAGCAAACTCGGCGAATACTGCGTGCGACCTTCTGAATACTGGACAGATGTTTCGACTTAATTAGGTCTCATCAGCAGTGTATACCTCGATCTCCCCCCGACAGAGATCGAACCGGAGAATCCAGAACGAGTACGTGGAGGCGTGCTGCCAAGCTGGGAAGTCGTGATTCCGAGAGATAACCGTGTCATCTATTATGCTTCGGATAGAGCTACACGACACACTAGGTTATAATAGTGGCGCATTTATCATTGACAAATTGATTTGATTCTGCCATCTGGATTTTCCGGTTCGATCTCTGTCGGGGTGGGGGGAGATCGAGGTATACACTGCTAATGCGACCTAATTAGGTCGAAACAGCTGTCCAGTGTTTTGCACGTCGCATGCGGTATTCGCCGAGCTTGCTTGTCGTGATTATTCAATTATATCAAATTCTGTCTGTCTGTCTCTCTCTCTATCTCTCTCTCTCTCTCTCTATATATATATATATATATATATATATATATATATAATATATATATATATATATGTGTGTGTGTGTGTGTGTGTGTGTGTGTTGTGTGTGTGTGTGATTTTTGGATTTTTATAGAAGCATTGTTGAATAAAGTATATATTATATTATTGCTTTAAAGTCGAAACAGTCTGTACGATATTCTACATACCGAGCGATCCTTTGCCGAGATTACACTTGTCACGTTCATTTTCTATTAAAAAATGTATCGAATTTTATGCGATACATGCATTGTAATTGTCTTCAAGTAATAATATAATATATATATATATATATATATATATATATATATTATATATATGAAGTAGTCTCACAGTGTGTTTGAAAATGGCGAAGGCCGACAATTTGTGGGAAATTATGTGCTTAATTAATGTCATACCTAATTTTGTTAATTAATTAATTATAACTAAATGAATTAGGCGTGCATATCGGTTTAAATGTAAAGCGTAAACAATCGAGAAAAAGTCATCCCTGTATGTACATTTGCCGTACACATGCGACATAATGTACAATGGGCTGAAATGTACATACAGAGATGACTTTTTCTCGATTTTTTTACGTTTTACAATTAAACTGATATGCACGCCTAATTCATTTAGTTATAATTAATTAATTAACAAAATTAGGTATGACTTTAATTAAGCACATAATTTCCCACACATATATATATATATACAGTGTGAGAGAGAGAGAGAGAGAGAGAGAGAGAGAGAGAGAGAGAAGAGAGAAGAGAGAGAGAGAGAGAGAGAGAGAGAGAGAGAGAGATATCGTTTCAGTGAAAGGATTGTGCCTATCATAACATGTACATATAACAATAATGATGAGTGTTATAATTGGTAAAAAGGTCAGTGTTGAACGGATTACTTTGTTAGGTCTGAATAGCATACAACCAGACAGCGCGCGAGTGAAACGGTTATCGATATCAGAGATGTCATATTTTGTAACCTAGATGCGCTTGTTGTGTAATGGTTATCATCGTAGGGAATGCGCATAGCTACTCGAGCTCAAATTCTGGACGAGGCTGTTTGCATTTTGCATGAAATTTTACGGAAATAACCTTCAGAAAGGTATGCATTCAACTAAGCTCCTGGGAAATAAGGAAAGTGAATTCAAAACTGTTAAACTTCGCTTGAAATTTGACCTTTTGAAACATCCTGCTCGTTTGGAGAGGTTGGGATGAATGCTTGATAGCATACTGCCACTGTCTACTCTATATATTTCATTCTATCATGGACACCTTTCTGGAATGGTTCGTATTTCGCTGATCCATATAATTTGACAATGAATCTGTAGGAAAGGCTTAAGAAAAAGTGTAGCAGAAACCTAGAAAGAATGAATTAAAAAAATAAAACTGTGCATTACAGTAAGGCGAGAAATTATTTAACAGTCATTTATTTTTGTGTCGCATGTGTACGGCAGATGTGACAACAGATTTCCTTTCATCTGATCCCTCAAGATAGCTACAGGAACTTCCGCTTCAATGTCATCATTCTTTAATTATATAGTTGTAGACCGTTTAATGAATCAAACTGGATACAACGTTATTCATTTTCAGAATAATAATAATAATAATAATAATAATAATAATAATAATAATAATAATAATAATAATAATAATAACAAAATGGCATATGCACAAACTAGAATTCGACCAAAGCGAATTAAACAAATGAAATTCTCTGGCATTTTCAGATAAAAAAAAGAATCACCTAATTCCGACGAGAAGACGATACCTACTATAAATTAACAAGGAAAATAGAACTTGTAATCTGGTGGATTTTGCCGTTGCGGCCGACCACAGAGTAAAAATAAAAGAAGGAAAAATAGACAAATACGGGGATACCTTGCCCAAGACTTGAAAAACTGAGGTTGAAGTTGATGCCAATTGTTGTTGCTGCCCTTGGAACGGTCCCTCAGGGTTTGAAAAACAGTTTCGAGGAATGCAATTTAGAGGAAAAATCGAAATCATCCAGACAACACCATTGTTAAGATGGCTAGAATACTCAGAAGAGACCTGAAGATCTGTGGAGTATTGCAGTCACTCTAGCTCCAATGAATGACTGTTACATAACGAATGAGGTTGCCTATTCATTTTGTAATATTGCGTGGAATATTTAGTTTCAAATAGTTAACGTCATATTTTAGAATACACGTGGAAAATAACTAACGTTTTTATTGACAGCTTTTGACCCCTAATTGACCTTTAGCGTGATATTCTAATTAGTTTAGTATGTCACGTGATTGGGAATCGATGGGAGTCAAGGCGCCTCTTGGAGCCAGATGCTAAAATGAAGTCTTCTGATTCTTCTCCATTCGTTGCAATATATGATTAAGTGAAATAAAGACGTCAAAAGTAGAAATACGTCTTCTTGTTCGTGATTTAACTAAAAAATGGACGTAGATATATATGAGTCGAGACGAAAGACCCAGATGAAATGGAAAGCCTAGATAAAGAAAGAGCCCAGATGATGAAGAGAGAACTCAACTCTACTAGCAAGAAGACATAACAGAAAAAGAAGCAGAAAGAAATAATAATAATAATAATAATAATAATAATAATAATAATAATAATAATAATAATAATCAACTGATGGATTTTGCAGTTCCAGCACATCACAGGGTGAAGCTAAAGGAAAATGAAAAAATTGACAAATATCTGGACCTTGCCAGAGAACTAAAAAAGTTATGGAATATGAAAGTGAAAGTGATATCAATTGTAGTTGGTGCACTTGGAACGGTCCCAAAAGGATTGGAAAAGGGTTTGGAAAGTTTGGAAATCAGAGGAAGGATTGAAACCATTCAGAACACTGCACTGCTGCAATCTGCCAGAATACTCAGAAGAGTCCTGGAGACCTGAGGAGACTTGCTGTCACCAGACTCCAGTGGAAAAACTAATGCTGATGTGAAAACTCAAAAGGAGATAATAATAATAATAATAATAATAATAATAATAATAATAATAATAATAATAATAATAACGCTCTCTAACCAGACCACCAGCAAACTCTGATAGGAAAAACTCGTTAGGAGTATAATAATAACTTGCGCGAACCGTGGATATACTACGGTATGATAATTTGACTATTACAACATTTGTTATGTTCACTTAAGGGCTATTGTGAATAGTTCAATATGCAAAATATATAGAAATCTTTTGCAAAATTATTTCTTCCTTTTTTCTTTTTCTCTTTTCTCTTCTTCTTTTTTTTCTTTCTTTCTTTTTTGCTTTTTCATATTTCATTGAAAGACACGATAAGTTCTATCACTTCAAATCTCTTACCTGCTTTCTCTTTTTATGTTTGCTTTCTTTTTCCCTCTAACATGTAGCCCGTTCTTTTTCTTCCCTTTCTCCCATCACAGTTAAATTATATGGTCCATCATTTCTCTGAGGTGATGATAGGGCATAACATTTAAACTCGTATATTCATATCTTTTGAATCAAAATCAAATGTTCCATTATTTATATGAGGTGGTGACAGGACTTGACGCACGTATGTAGGTATTAGAATATTAATATTTAGATACTACTACTACTACTACTAATAATAATAATAATAATAATAATAAGAAGAAGAAGAAGAAGAAGAAGAAGAAGAAGAAGAAGAAGAAGAAGAAGAAGAAGAAGAAGAAGAATTTGTTACATAATCTATGCATAGATTTTTGTCAATTCCCTGTATTTCTGAAGGGACGGATCCTTTTCAAATCACGGGCGGGACTTTCCATGGAATATTACAGAAAGCCCGCGAAATACGTAAAGTCACGTGGGACCTGTTTCAGCTTGGACGTCAGGCAGATAAGGCCTTAGCTGGAGCTCACTGCATACGCGCGCTATATTAATTAGATGAAGATGTTAGTTAAGTAAATAAAGGTTTAAATAAATAATATGGTTTTATGGTTGATGAATGTCTTGGAAACAAGACTGACCTAGAAGAAGAAATGAATCAAGGACGACCAACCAGCAAGAACAGAGAAATAGAAGATCAAGCACGAAGTCCCCAAGGCTAGGCCCAGACGCTGGAAGAAGAACGTAAGATACCAAAGATGAGCAGAAGAATAATAGAAGTAAAGAAAGGGTACACAACAAAATCAAGTAACTCCCAATATAAATATCCTATATATGCTAACGTATATTACAATGTCAACACTATTCTACATACCTAAACTAGCCACAGGAAGTCGTCGATGTAAGCCAGCATTCTTTTTTTAATAATTATGCTGGTAACTTGACAGTCCGCATGAGTGATGCCTCATTAGGCATGTGCACGCATGCATACATCACTTCGTCCCATTCTTTCGTCGAATTATATATTCCTCCGTGTGTGACTATAAGCAGGAACTCGTCCGAAGAGGACAAGAAACATAGATAAGAACTAAATACTTCTCTTCCATTAAGATTTAATCTCACATTCTTAATCAGTGAGATTCTGTATTTCAGTGACAGCTTCATTACTGGTTTGTCTACAAAGATCCTACCCGGCCCGAATCAGTCGCAGAAATCACTATGATATATAATATATATATATATATATATATATATTTATATATATATATATAACATGGACTCGCCCGTCGATTTTCGAAGTATGAGGGTTCATACACACAATGAACTCCCACACAAGGATTTGTTTATAGTGGTGAAGGCTTGTGTTGGACCATCCACACTTTTTGGCACAGTCGATAGGAAGAATTGGTGCATCAAGGGTTGCCACAAACTCAATCAACGACCTAGACTTGTTACCTACCCAAGGCTGAAGAGCCCAGTCTGCCCTACTATTTAACCCATAGCTGGAGGGAGAATATATGGATTCATACCTTTCCAAGGGTATTAGCGCTATGTGAATTGAACTCGAATCGACGGAGTCCATTTTCCACGACTCTAACCACTATCCACGCGCCTCCACACACACACACACACACACACACACACACACACACACCCACACGCACACACATACATACATATATTTATATATATATATATAATATATATCCTTTATTTTCATGATAGATACCGTGACTCCATCTTGTGTGTTATTGTTTAAACTAGTAGCATTAGATATACTCTAAGACATTAGGTAGATGGAGTTAACTTTAGTTTCACTACATAACTGACAGTTTAAATGCATGAGGTATTTCTATCGAGAACCTTTTCTTGCTTTCTGATGGAGAATCCCATATTCTTATGGATTCGGATCATCATGGATCATCACAGCTTTCTTTAGTAGGAAACCGTAAATTATCATAAAGATTTATGGAAAGACAACCTTCTTGGGGTTATTTTCTGTCGGAAATATCACTTCTTCTTCTTCTTCTTCTTCTTCTTCTTCTTCTTCTTCTTCTTCTTGCATGCAGCATGGTAGGATACGTTTCCCAAGGCAAAGGGATGTGAGTTCATGTCTGCCGAAAGCTTATACTTTATTTTCAATCCACGTCGTTTACTAAAGGCCATAGAGGGACAGTCAGAATAATGTGAGGCAAAGCAATTATCTTCCACCGATAAATCTCTTGCTTTTCAATGCAGAAGAGTTAGCTTTCACAATAAGATATGCTTTCTAAGTTAAACGTGTTGTGAGTTTTGTATTATCGAGAGATTATGAGAATTATTGTTTCCAATTATATAAGGTTAAAAGACGTATCTTCACACTCATTTTAAACCGGTTAACACTTTATTCTTAGTTGCAATATTAATGTTTTAAAAGACAATGTGTTAATGTTTGTATCTATTTACCCAAACTTACCGCCATGAGAAGGATATGACACAGATCATATTTAAAGGAAACAAAGTTTGGTTTGAATTCAGAGTTCACTTTCTCCAAACCTGGTTGCCTTACCAAAGTTAAAGAGCCCGAAATTCTCTAATATCTAACCATAGGTCGATGGAGAATAGTCATCAATGGAAAGGTCATTAACGTTGTGGGAAATAAAAAATTTCACGATCTGAATTCGGATCGTCGTGTTCATAAATATATTTACCAACCCTCCACACGAGCAGGATGTGACACAAGGTCAATTTCTTAAGCGGAGTTCAACAGGTTTGAATTCAGAGTTTTCCTTCTCCTAGACCGGTTGCCTAGCCAAGGTTAAAGAGCCCAGTCTGCCCTACTATTTACCCATAGCTGGAGGGAGAGTAGGATTCATACATTTCCCAAGGGTATTAGCGTGAAGTGAAATGCAATTACCTCGTCCAGGATTTGAACTCGGGGCGACGAGTCCATTTCCCATGACTTTAACCATTACACCACGCTTCCTCGTGTTCATATATATTGCAATAACTTTATGCCAGGACACCCTCCTCAAAATCAAATCCTTTATACAAAACATGATTATTTTTATCAATATATGGGACTGACAGATGAGAACCCTAATAAATACTACCACTCCAGGTCGGAGTGGACTTTGGCGTAATGGCAACGAATGAGTTAATTTAAACTCCCAGGGATACAGAACTTGACCCTCATCTCTATATGCGCTTAGTGCCGTACCCAGGATATATATATATATATATATATTATATATATATATATATATATATATATATATGTATGTGTGTGTGTGTGTGTGTGTGTGCGTACATATAGCAGTATCTGTATATGCGTGTATTCCTATATGTGTGTGTATTGTTTTAATTTTATTAAAGATCACACACAAATGTTGTTGTTGTCTTTTCTTTTGTTTCGTTCTATTTCCTTTTTGTGTGACCTTTTGTGTTTCCAATTCAGTGAACAAAGAAAGTGGTTAGTATGCATTGTACAAAAATTATTGACTAAGCTCTTTAATAACTATCAACTATTAACCAAAGTTCATTCGAACTAAAAGAATAAAGGTTAACTAAAAAAAAGTGAAAACAAATGTTCCTTTTCTTTGACCTTTAATCAAATATGTATAAAAGTAGTTCTGCTGCCTAAGCACGCGGTTTTTATATAATAATCTTAGATCAATCTGACTCAAGGCCTTAATTGTGGGACAGGAATTGGAGATTCAAACATTACATTATAAAATACATATCTGGAATATAGCTTTCCAACAATTTCTCTAATATTAGATAAGATCAAAATCAGATAATTCCAATCATAAAATGAGATTCGTCTTATCTCACCTGCTGATCAGAGTTATATATATATATATATATATATATATATATTATATATATATTTGTTTATCTGGTTCTCAGTGTGTATGTATACACACTGAGAACCAGACTCAACAAAGAAGCATACATGGATCCCACAACGACAATATATATATATATATATATATTATATATATATATATATATATACGAGTTATGTCAATAAAGTTCCAGGACTTGTGTCACAAAAATTATTTCAACTCCAAACTACAAGTTAACCACTTCAATTAATCACCCTGGGGTCTAATGGACTTTTTCATTCTTCTCTACCACGCCTGCATGCACTACTGGAAAGATTCTTACACGATTGTCCGTAGCTCTGTCGTCACGGCCTTTTCATGTTGTGTACATCCTCAAAACTGGTTCATTGAAGACACCCTTGAGATTGGGAAAGGAGAAAAATTCACATGGATCCATGTTGGGCGAGTAGGGAGGTTGCTCCAGCACAGTGATGTTCTTCTGGGCCAGGAACTCTCTAATACTCAGGGCAGTGTGGGCAGATACATGTGCGTATGTATGAAATAAAAAGTAATATGCATAACTATATTTTTAACGGTTCACTTATAACGACTTTTAATTAGGAAAATTATTGATACGTATATAACTTAACTTAAAACTTAATTACATGCAGCGTGCTCAATGGGAACGTTCACTTCATTTCACACATTCGTATATATATTATATATATGTGTGTGTGTGCGTGTGTATGTGTGTGGTCTGTGTGTGTGTATATGTGTGTGTGTGTGTGTGTGTGTGTGTGTGTGTGTGTGTGTGTGAGTATACCAGGGTCACTCTATAAATAAAAATGTTTTTAAAGCAAAAATAAATGTTTTCCATAAATTTAAACACTGAATTATTTGAAATTGCTTTAGAACCAAAATAATTTCAAATCTTACAAACATGTTTATTTTGAGGCTATTTAAAATGGTGAACAGTATTGAACAGTGATCATTCTTTGTACTTTTAGTGGCTGAGAAGTGCAGAACATGTAAAATTTCCCAAGAATTGTAGTCTGAAAGTAAATAATAATGCGTGACTGGATTTCGAACTCGCTTACTACAATTTTACAGTCCAACACGTTAGCCACAAGAACCCATACCGAGGTGAGTGGTGCCCTGTAAAAAAATAAATTACTCGTAAAAGTAGGGGAGAATACGTATGTAGTTTAAAAATGCATCAGATCTCTACATTTTGGGACTCTTCAGTATGGATGTGTTTTTTTATGTGTCAAGATTACCCTCAAACGAAAAGACCCATTGATCCTATCCGTGGCATGAAAGCTCCCAATTCACTTAGTTATGGCCTACATTATGTCAGATTGACCTAGACACTCGTTCAAGGTTGAAAGCAATCACCAAAGAGTTGAGGATACCAATTCTAGCCAAATGAAGCAATTTCCTTAAACTTGAATGCTATATACAATTTTCTATGTAGTGCAGAAATGGTTTCTGGCTTAAAAATGGCGAGGCGTAAGAGATCTGATTTGACCTCCGAGGTAACTGGAGATGATTGGAGGCAGAATTAGCTATTGGTTTTCATAATCTTTAATGGGACCAAAGGATAATTTTTGGGGTTAAATTTTCACGTGGTTGTTTTTTTTTTTTGTTTTTTTTTTTTTTTTTAGAAGAAAAAACGAAAGATCATAAGATGGATATTTTTGGCATCCAAGGTTAGTATTGGTTAAGAAAAATCAATTTAATTTTAGAAAAGGCATGAATTTCTCCATTCTCTGCACTCCAACTCTCTGAAAATAGTAGGGCAGATTGGGTTCTCTAGCCTTGGCATAGCAATCTGCCTTGCCGAAGAAAAATTTAGAATTCAAACCGCTTGTACTCCTCTTAAAAATGACCTGTTAAATTAGGGTAAATAGGCTAGATAAATACATACATACACACACACACACCACACACTCACACACACGCACCACACACACACACATATATATATATATATATATATAATATGTGTGTGTGTATGTGTGTGTGTGTGTGTGTGTGTGTGCGTGAGTGAGTGAGTGAGTGAGTGAATGTCAGTATATGTATGTTGGGTCATTCAAATAATCAGGGAATTTCTTTTTAACAAAAGCGGAATACCATTTTTTTTCAATAAATCTAAACTCTGCATTGTTTGAAATTGGTTTGCAACAAAAATATTTCTAAAGTAGTTGTTTTGGAGCAGGCTTAAACAGAGGTCTTTCATCAAATTTTCAGTGGCTGAAAGGTGCAAACTGTGTAAAATTTACTCAAGAATGTGATTGTTTTAGCCAGACGAAAAGAAATACAAAAAATTCAAATTATGCGGAATTTATTTCAGAAAAGAGCAAAATGTTCAGTTTTAGTCATTCTTCCCAAAAATGTTTTGGTTTCTTTGTTTAATAACATATAAACCTTTGTGGTTTATATAATGTCAAAGCCATACTTGTAGAAGAACATTAGGAAATATATGAGTCTCCTTATTCGTAACTAATGGTCACGTAACCGATAGTTGGGGAGTGAAGGTGTTCATACATTTCCAAAAGCTACTAATTCGAAATTGAACATAATAGTGTGATTGGAGTTCGAACCCGCTCACCACAAAACCGCGGCCCAGCACGTTAGCCACTACGCCACGGGGACTCCCTAATGAAATGTGAATTTTTGGCATTAGGGTTCTATTTTCAAACTTCTCTTTAAAGAATATGACAGTGTTACCTTTTAAATACTCTTAATTGGAGAATAAAACAATTTCCTTCAAAATTTGCAAATAAATTTTTTGGGGTGAATATAATCTTCTTTAATAATCCAAATTCTTGATATAAAGGAGGTATTTATAAAACCCTAACAAAATATTCCCCTCTTTTCAAAATGTGTGCCTCACTATCATTGAGCACTAGTACATCAGGGATCCAACGTGTTCACAAGTCGTCTAATTGTCGTCAAAGTCGTGTCCAGATGATTGAAAAAAAAATGATAGACGGTGGGTTAGAGATCTGGAGAATATGGTGCTTATATAGTCTGGTAGATAAAAAGGTAGATCGGTAAAAGATTGTTACAAAACTAAATTTGGTATCTTTTGAAAGCTTAGGGTATTCTCTTTTGAAGTTTGAAAACTCCTCTTTTCGACCCCCAGGGGAAAACTTTTTACTGGGGGGGGGGTATGCAAACCAGGTCTAAAATGAGGAATGTGGAGTAAAAATATGTCATATTTCACATTTGTGTGTTGGTATTATAATTATATTAAAAATACAGATATGAAATAGTACATTACACGAAAATGAACACCCCGGATTAGAATTAAAGTTCTTTCTGCTTCTTTTGTGAATAAAATCTCAACCAAAATGATAATTCACAAACCATTTTTTGTCCTCAAAACAAACGCTTAAATAAGATGACTTCATTTTCGCATTACTCTTTTAATTATTTCCAGCTTGACTGATGTTGCTGCAATCTGTACCTCAACAATCACTGCAGGTGGTAATGCACGTAAGCCCGTGTTTCTTGCAGGTGCACTGTTCTATGCTGCAAGGACTGTTTGTAAAACTCCTTGCACTTGCACCGTAAAAATTTTAGTAGTTCTTAAAATCTGTTATAATAGTGATGTAACTTCTTTCATTTATTTATGTAAATATGAACTGTTTTCCCATTCAATATTTGCTTATTGAAGGTAGGAGGTGTTATGTAATGGAGGTGTAATGTTAAGTGTAATGGTGGAATCGTCGGTGGAAATGAACACTTTGACCCAAGTTCAAATCGTAGACGAGGCTGTTTTGCATTTCACATTGTGCTAATACCCTTAGAAAAAGTTATGAATTCAATCATTCTCTCCCCAGATATAAATACAATTGTTGCAGAGACTGGGTTCTTTAAACTTGGTATGGCAACCAGTCTAGGAGACGAACAACTCTGAACTCAAATCTGTTAGGCTCTACTGAAAGACTGACCTGGTGTTATATCCTGCTTGTTCAGGAGTGTTTCGTAAATATATGTATTGAAAGCAGAAAATTAAAATCAACGTTTATAACGAGGGGCAAATTAAACCTCTAGGGAATTATGATAATATTTTAAGAAAAATATATACAATTTAAATATTCCTCATCTCTGTGGCATATACATAAAAAAATCCACGACATTTCATAGTAATTGTTTCAGCAAGTATTTAAAATTTGGACCACATGATGATTATCAGCTTTCAAAGACTTGCATAATATTTTGACAAACTGATCCTTGTTCTTCTTAGAAGAAAAAGCTCTTGATTAATATTATCTTGCAAGCTGTCTTTGATTTGAAAGTTAGTGGAATCTTGAGCGGAATTTTGAGCTGCTCTTCGTTGAAGCTCGTAGTCTTTTATAGATGGCGCACCAGAGTAGCCATCAAAAATTATTCTTGATGAACCATACTTGGCCGTTATATATCTCGGGTACTGTTCAACTATATCTTGGTATGTCACTCTTGGCAACACTTCCACTGTACAGAAGAACACCTTCATACCAGCAAACTTCATCACAGCAGCTATCTGAGGCTCAGTTATCTCAGTAGTCAGGTGGTGTTTCAGTACAGCTTTTTTTGTCTTTCTCATCTGAAAACCCTTGTTAATTGAAGTTGGAAACGGAGTGAGCGCGAAGATAAATGAAGGAGTCACATCTTCTTGTCTTTGGAAACAGAACACTAGAGTAGACATTAACATTTTTTTCATCGGATTTCATACATTTTTTCAGCTGAGCAAGTGTATGCACTTCCGAATCTCTTTTCAATGTGCACTCCAAAAGTTCATGTTGTAAAGCTTCTTCTGGGTAGATCAACCAAAAACAAGATCAACAGCATCACAATTTATAACATCTCCATCAGAAACTGTCAATATATTTCCAGTCCAATTTGCAACTATGCATGGATCCACTTGATCTAATTTAAAATTGTTTGTATTAGATAGGAATACTTCGTATCATATAAACGTGTACAAAAACGTAAGAAACTACACAAAGAATGTAAATACACACGTACAATGAACATAATTATTTAACCTCATGACATAGAAAAATACTGATGATAGTTCTAGCTGACTTGGGTCAAGGGGATTGTCCTGAGAGATCCATTTTTAGATTTCGGGTCATATAACCAAAGTTCTTCTGTCATGCACTGGTTAACTCTACATTCTACTCGTTGGTTCTTTGAGCAAAGGTGTGCATGCTATATACGTACATCAGTCTTACTGATTCTGTAAACCCTTGACCTCTTGTCAGCTCCCCCCGGCTCTTTATTGACATCATCCCCACTTATTAAAGGATGGGGTCAGTTCACAAACTAACCCCAGTACTGATTGCTGCATTACACAGAATGAAATCCGTATTTCAAGAACTGCTGATACAGCCAAGAATGTTTCATCCGGCAATTCCAGTATCCATTGTACGTAGAATCGAGCGCTTCTAGCATATGTGAAATGTCCAGTTGCTGCAAATAAATTTAGCATTCGTTCTATAGCCACAAGATGCAAATTCTAGTTTCCAGTTTTCTCACCACAAATGAACAGCATCAATGTTTCAATGTACTCAATATAGGCCAGCCATAGTTTCGCTGTTCTGGATCTGTCCGTGGGTTCTTGCATCAAAGTTTCAAGCACTTTTTGCAGATTGGTGGGGGGTGGCTATGAATTTGACCATGTCACCCCTGCTAATCTCATGTGTTTGTACATTTTCATTTATCTTATCCACGTCTGAGTGTTCAAACCACAATCAATCAGCTTTGTGCCAGTTCATGGAAATTATCCTGGAAGAGACCACATCTACTTCTATCCTCAGGTCATTCACTAACATGATCATCATTTACTGGTGGAAGGACAGAATCAATAAACGTGTTCGTCTAGGCTGTATGTACTAAGAACTGTGCTCGCAAAGATTGACAGACGTCCTTTCTTAAAATAATGTGTGGTACAGTGTTTACATAGATAGTAGCCAGCTACTAAGACAACTCATCACCATTCATAAGACTACTAAAACTTCACAAGAAACTCATGATGGCATGAAAGCTCCCCCAACCTACAAACTATGCCCATACACCTGGTATCAGTAATTTTCTTTCAGAGCATAGAATTACACTTCCAATGATACCAAACATGTTTTGGTAACCCCCGACCGTGTACACCTATTTTTGAGACTAAATCAACCAGAATAATTGGTTGAGTCTCTAACCATTTTACAATTTATTAAGAATCTGCGGGGTTCTGTATTTCCTATTCACTTGACCTGTCTAAATTGGGGTTTTTAACTCAGGCCAGTTTTGAATTTTTATTATACCCTCAATTACCGCCGGTCAATTAAATAAGTAAAATATGCCTTGATCTTCTAGACTTAAATCGCCCTGTTGGTTGTGGCAGAAAAATACACTGACTGTATCTGGAGAAGGGTAAATACCCCCAATAGGATCCTGTTGGTCGCAGCTGGCGATCTGTGATGCTTGAGGAAGAAATCTTGGTGGCTGAGATGTGCAGGCCATTCAACACACCACTTTGGTCTTTACTTAGGTAGACGGACTGTTTGAGAGGCCCACTCCGATCAATCGGTCAGTCACGCCAAGCCTAGCACCTATATAATTGTCCCTAGCCTATTGCCCTTATAGCAAGCTCCAACCCTTTTTATCACATATGTGTTAGAAAGTGGTGGCTGAAGCTCCGCCCTGGGTATGACGTTAAACTGCATCTCATGAGGAAATTCCAATTTTGGAGCTCTAGGGAGTGTGAAGTACCCCTTCATCATCGTTACTCCCAGGTCCATCGTTACTCAGAGTGGTAGTACCTATTAGGGTACCATATATTGTTTAAATAGAACAAATGAGTTTTAAAATGTTTAAAAAATGAGTTGATAAACAATTTGAATACCCATTAAGAATAAGTAAAACAAAACGTTTTTGGCATAAAATAACCCAACAAGGGTTGACATACACTAAAATCTAATCAACCTACCAACAAATCAATGGACTGGACTCAAAATCAGGACAGCAAGGTTTCTTTTATTTTCTTCTCTGGCTTCCACTAATTTTTCTTTTTTTTAAATCATAATTCAAATCATCCTGACACATGTTCAGAAAAATGGATATAAAAAAAATCCCCAAGTTGTATAAGAGAGGAGTTTCCACTTTCTTTTGGAGAATAAAATCTCACTTCCAATGATACCAAATATGGCTTGTTAACCTTCTTTCCCGGTACACCCTTTTCTGAGATTAAATTGACCCGAGCAAGGTCACGTCATAGAGCTTCTACTGTGTCATCCTGACAAGATATGGTTGAACATTGTCATTTGATAGATAGGTAGACAGATAGATAGATAGATCGAGTGAAATACAGAGAGACAGATAGATAAATATATATATATATATATAGAGAGAGAGAGAGAGAGAGAGTGTGTGTGTGCGCGCGCGCGCGTGTGTGTGTGTGTGTGTGTGAGAGAGAGAGAGAGAGAGAGTGCGTGTGTGTGCGTGTGTGTGAGAGAGAGAGAGAGAGAGAGAGAAAGAGATGGAACAAATGAAACAAAAATAGATAGACATATATGGATCGAATAAAACACGGACAGAAAGACAGAAAGACAGACAGACAGATAGATTAATACATACATACATACATATGGATCGAGTGGTATACAGACAGGCAGAGAGACATATAGCTAGCTATCTACCTAGCTAGATAGATAGATAGCTAGCAAGCTAGATAGATAGATATATAGATATGAATCACGTGAAATACAAATAGATAGACAGACAGATATATATGGATCGAGTGAAATAGATAAATAGATAGATAGATAGATACATGTCATATATGACACATATATGTAAATGTAATACATACATTACATGTTAGCGGTTTTCTGTGCAATATTTTATTGATATTGTTAAACGGACGATCCGGTAAAAGTATACATTTCACGCTCTTTAGCTTATATCGATTTTCAGATAAAGTGATCAATGAATAAATATTGAAATAGATTCTGCTGAAGAAGTCCTACAAATACAGTGACATATTTACAAGGTCGGTCTATCAAGTAAAAAAATATCAATTTAATCACAGATAAAGTTTATCTCTTTAGTTCCCTTCCTAAGCCACACACCGACGAAGCCGTTGTTCCTACTTCCTGGAAGAAGTACGGGAAGTCTTCAAATGACACTGCCAGTTCTTCGTCAAGATCTATTTCCTCTGCACAACAGTTCCCATATTGCGACCACGAAGCTGAGTTCTGTTTTTCGGGAACAGGAAATAGTCGCAAGGATCCAGATCAGGGAATTGGTTTAGCTCAATTCGTAGAGCCTCCGCTTAGAAACCCCAAGGTTCCGGGTTCGATACCGGCCCTTGCCAACTTAGCTTATGGATAGCATAGCCTGGATCTGTGCGGTAAAGTGGGGAGCTGATGATACGTGAGGTGCTCCACCTCAGATGCAAAAACAATCTCCTGGTCTAAGCGCTAATGAAAGGGAGATAGACTCACTCACTGTGCGGCTAATACTGATTATAGGCCACTTCCGCTGGCTATGCTACTTTACTTACAGAAAGAGTGGTTCGACCAAAAATCTCTATCATAGATAGTGTGTCTAGAATGTAAAGAGGCTAACTTTTAAAAATTTTTAGACTTTTCAGAATGACAACCCTAATTAGAAATATTAATTCCTCGCCATTCATTCTCATTATCAATCATCAACCAGATCTGATGAGGTTGCTCAATTTTCTTACATGTTTCTCAGTTCATGAAGTGACCGGTCAAATAGGATTTACATTCTACAGATTTACTCCAGTCGAGTTCACTTTCGGACAAATACTCTTATGAATGGTATAAAAAACTCTACCCGGAATAGAATTTGATCTCCACAAACCTGTGTAAACTTGTTAAATGTTTCTGTCGCAGTGTAAAGGATGTTTCTGCTAAGCATGAATCTAATTAGTGTTGCGAGCCTGAAAAATTAAAAAATCAGACCCATTACTTTGCAAATTGTATTTCAACAATTCATGATATTTTATCAATTGAAAATCACGCGCAAAAATGTACATACTTGGTCACATGCATGTACTATACCCAATTTAAGTCCCTATCGGCGGGGCTTACAATATGCTGGCTGTATCCCTTGCAGCTAAGCCCCCGCCCCAAAAATACTACCCTGGGCTTGACACTAAACTGCATTCAATAGTGTGGTCCGAGTTCTCGGATCTGGGGATCTTCGTTGTTATTACTTCCATCTCCACTCAGACCGGGAGTCGTAGTACCTACCAGTGTCCTATTTATGGATAAAATAGATCTGTTAAAATTTATCCTACCCTATATGAATACTTGAAACCATATAACTGTACATAATTTGTATTAAGAACAGTTACTTAAAGCTATATTTTTACGAGGAACTATTATTCGTTACTTGAAACCATATAACTGTGGGTAAACACATGACTATTATTAAATAGAATTACTTGAGACTATATAATTATTAGTATTATATGAGAATACATATAACCATACAACTGTGGGCAACTTATTTGTATTAGATAGGAACACTTAATATCATATAACTGTGTGCAAAACTTCTTAATAATCAACTACATAAAAAATATGTAAACGTACGATAAAATTAATTCTCGAAAATAACCATAGATGGGTTGGCATGCCAATAAAATCAATCAATCAATTAATCATATACTCAATTCACAGTAAAAATGAACAAACTAAGTAATAATTTTGCAGAATTTGTGAAGTATAACAAGAGTCAACTGACATCAGAACTGGAATTTCGGCTTACAACTATGAATAACTTGTTGCTGGTTTCAGGTCAGTAGAATACGTTTATTTCTATATAGGAAGTTATTGAGGATGTACATTTTGGTAATTGGACATAGCAATTACGTCAAGTGCCCAGAAGTTTGGGCGCCCATAGACACATTCAGACCAGTTCCGCGAGCCGTCGACTAGAAATTATCTCTGAGAATTATTAACATATTGAAGATACCAGATATCATCAATTTCCCTTTCTATCCGACTGGTAAGTCTCTCTATCTTAACTCTATATATAGGAACGACGTTTATATTGTTAGTCATTGTTTTTGTTTTTTTTAAATAAAGCGTTATAATTGAACTATGTTCTAATTCATTTATTTGTTGTTGCCAGTCTTAGAATACATTCTATATTACACGATACTATCATTTAGAAATGAAGGAGAAACTACCATATTTTTTCTGAGATCAATCTAAACCATTATCAATATATTTTAGAGTAATAAGACTGTCAATTTAAAAAAAAGAATATACCTACTTGTAATGTGGCAGATGTGGTAGAATATGTCGATATCAACTGGTCAATACGTTTGGCTCGTTTTATGGATTATTACGTCAGAGATTACAAAAGAACAATATTTCAGAGAAACTTTGCAGAGAGACAACGAATAGCCATTTACTAAGCTTAGCTTAGTTGGGGATGAGTACTCGTGGTATAGTGGCTAACGTACTGGACTGGAAGTGAATTCGAACTACGTGCTATTACGTTCACTATATTTAGGAACGGTATGCACCTCCCAACTTCCAGCTATGAGTTATATACGGTTCTTCTAAAAGGGTGGTTTTGGCTTTAAATAACCAACGAAGGTTGTTATGCCATTAAACAAAGAAACAAAACAAAATTTAGCTTAGTTGTATAACAAGGCCAGCAGGTTGGAGCACCCAGTGAAAATTGATGGTGTTCTCCAAATTCACTTATCCTTACACAAAAAGAAATGTCCAAGATAAACCAAGGAATAGATTCTATAAAAGTCATACATAGTTTTAGCAATTTGAAAAAAATATATGACCCTATATGAACTTATTTTCACTTTCTAACCATTGGATACGTATGGATTTAGAGACTATGATTGTTTTATTCTGACTACATCCCACTATCACCCAACCGATTGCGACCAGTATCGACAGGGTATTATGAAAGGTGTCTCTTTTCGTTCCTTTGTAACCAGTGTTGTATACCCACTTACTGGGTATATAATATGACAAGAATTCTATTATGAGAAGATGAGATATGGGAGTATCCGTGGTTATACTCCCATAAATCTTTTTTACTTATTTGAGTAGGTGACTTCATGACTGGGTTTCTTATCTTCTGTTTTTGTGGCTGGGGCATTTCTTCTCACTTCGATTTTTGGTCTGTAATCTGTTATCTGTAGCTATCTTCATTTTTCTTCTAACTTCTGTTGACTAGTCTGGTTCTCAAGAAGCTTGTTCACCAAAGCCTTCTATGTAATTAATAGAGACAACCAAGGCATATTTTGGGATCACATTTTTATTCAGATCGAAACTTTCTTATCCTAGGATCCTTCAATCACATGCGTGGAATCGAAGCTGGTACGTCTTTACATCACGACGTCTCCGGTTTAACTACCTAAGTTAAGCTCTGAGCCTTCTTTCTCACAGTCTGTTTAACCGGAAAAAAGGTTACCCAAATGTTATTTCATGCCAATCATCTAACCCTCCTCCGATTTTGAATTTCAACCCTTGAATTCAAAATCTATACTAATCGTCTCTACAGTAACCGCACCAAAACAACGGTTTATCATCAATATACAATACCCTGTAGCGGCAGCAATTTCGGTCTGAGGGCTTCACCCTTCACATCGTGGCCTGACTTGTCGTCGTTGTATATGCGGCTGCTATATCCACGACACACGTGATTTTTGCCGTAGCCATCTCGTTCCAAATTCCCCTTATCGTGTAGCGCGAAATGAGGTATCGCTAATACCCGACTTGACTTCGGTCTCCGTCCCAGCTTAGAAGCTTTCAGTTGCTATCACACGGTGGCAGCTTGGTAGCGGCGCTCTTTCGAACAAGCACATGAACCGTTGCTCCAATCACAAGGTTCCTCTCCTAATGGATGGAATAGCCGTGGAAACACATAAAATAACCCACGTACTGATCGTTCGAGATTTTGCAGAGAAAGCAATTAATAATTTATATTAAAGACAGGTAGAATTTTAGCAAAATATATGATCCCATGTTCACATTTTAACCATTGGTTTGGAGACAATAGACATTGTGTAATCTAACTTTAACCCGCTACCATCCAATCGACTTTTAATTATGGTAAAGGATTTGAATTAACAGGCATTTAAGATTTCTGGTGTACAACTGCCCATACTGTTAAAATTTCCAACTGCTTACGTCGGTATCCAAACCTGAAATAGTAATATTTCCCAAATGCCTAAATTGGAGAGGACCTGGTTGAATTTTCTCAGAAAACGCTCAAAATAGATTCCGACATATGTATAGGTCACTACGAAAATGACGAAGCAATCCCTGCGGTTGTAACCCTAGCACTGATGATGATGATGATGATGATGATGATGATGATGATGATGATGATGATGCGAACAGGGGGTTTCAAGCTTTCCACCAGTCACATATTCCAACTCACCCACACTGCACCGTTACCTTTTCTCTTTTATTTATTTTTTTCATAAATTTTCTTCTTTTTTTTAATGGCATATTAAGCTTAGTAGGATATTTAATGCCAAAACCATCCTTGTATGTATTTACCAACCCATCCACAAGAGCTGGGTGTGACACAATATATATATATATCTTAAACGGAGTTTAACAGGTTTTAATTCTCCTAGACCGGTTACGATACCAAGCTTAAAGATCCCAGTCTGTCCTACTATTTAAAAATAGTTGGGTATGCACTTTTCCCAAAGGTTTTCGCATTATATGAAATGCTCCCAACCTCGTCTAGGATTTGAACTCTGCCGCCGTGTCAATTTTCTACGAGGATAACCATTACACATGGTGTGGCATAGTTTCTAACTTGTTAGGCTGTAATCGACTTCGAACTCCAGTCGAGTTATTACGTTCAACTTCAGACTAATAAGTTTGTGAAAGGCATGAACTCCCTCATCCCTTCAGATATGGGCTAAAATTTTACCACTACTGTTCTTCTACATAGATGGCTTTAGAATTAAATAATCCACGAAGATTGGTGTACGATTAAACAAAGAAACAACTAAACTTTAAATTCCTTTTCTCTTTCTTTTTTTTCTTTCCTCTCCTAACTAGTACTATTCTCTTTCTTCTTTTCTTCCTTCTCCTACTTTCTTCTCCTACTTTTTCTTCGCTTACTTCTTTCATTCTTCCTTATTCTTTCTATCATTTTATTTATATTTCCCTCCTTTTTAGTGACTCTTCCTATCCTTATCGATCAGGGGAGTATGAAAGCCCTCATACTTTGAGCTATTGCTAACTAGTGCCACTACTGTTCTCATACAAGGTTTATTTTGACATTAAATGTCCCACAAGGTTGATATGCCGTTAAACAAATAAATATTTTTTCGTTTTCACATCAACGGATTTCATTTTCTTATACGCATTTTCTCTTCATTTGTTTCTTCTTCTTCTTCTTCTTCTTCTTCTTCTTCTTCTTCTTCTTCTTCTTCTTCTTCTATCTGATGACTTCTTTTTCCTGTGCCGATTTTATTCATTGTAATTAAAACAACTAACAACTTATGTTAGCTTGTTCAAGCTGTTTATTTTATCTAGTCCATATCACCACGCGGGAGAGATTACCCCAGCAAGAGAGACAAACGTGTCTGCTCTGCTTCAAAGTCAGGTCGGATCTGAAATATAAACTAAATCACGTGTTTCTCATGGCGCTGAGATTCGCGCCTCTAGGGGTAAAGGGTTATTAACTGTCAGTGGTAAATTTTCACTGTCTCCCCTGATCCCAAAGTTAAAGGCCCGAATTTAATTCTACTTACAGGTGCTGCTCACAATTTATGACACCCATAAACTGTAACATTCTTCTTCTTCTTCTTCTTCTTCTTCTTCTTCTTCTTCTTCTTCTTTCTTTTTCTTTCTTTCTTTCTTTCTTTCTTTCTACTTTTTTTTTATTTACTCTACTTCTTATTGCCTCTTCCTCTCATCGAATCGTTTCCTTCTTGGGGTTTCTTTTCTTTTCTTTTTAATCACATTTATCTTTCTTTCTTGTGTTCTTAATTTCCTTCTTAGCAATTTCTAATTTCCCCCCTTTTCTCCTGTATTTGATTCCTCCTCTTTAAATGTCATCCTCTTTCAAAATTCCTCGCTCCTTTCTCCACATACACTAAACAATTCCTCCTCAACTCTACAGTCGTTTTTTCCTCCACCTTTCTCGCATTCTCTATCCATCATTTTTATCTATTCCACTTGCTTACTTTTTTGTGACCTGTTTTGTGAATTTCGTTTTTAATTGCCTTTTAGCTTTTGGTTTTAACTGCTAAAAGATTTATGAAATATTCCGAATTAATGTTTCCCATTCACGTTGGCCTGATGGCCAATAGGATATTCAACTATTTTATCTCCCAAGTTGAATACAAATTGAAAGCTATTCATGAATGATAGATCCTTTCTTTTACGACCAACGGAATATAAAGCCCACTATTTATTTGCTTGTCATAGCCATAAATTCAAAGATAAACACGGAAGGAGAAAATATTAACAAAAGCCGAGAGAATGTTTAGTTAGGAAAAGCGCATTGAATTTGTTTGATTTTCTGGGTTTTTCAATTTTTTTATTATATCCCTATTTCTTTCTTTATTTCTCTCTTTATTTATTTTTTCTTTCTGTCTTTATCTATTTCATGCTATTCTTCTGTCAGCCTTTATATGTTAATTCTTTCTTTCTTTCTTTGATTACGGTCAGGTCACGTTGAAAACACCGGTCCCCGCTGGATCCCCGACGGTAAGCAGCGATAAGCCTGTTCAATATTTAGGTGACCATTTAAACAATGGCAGGTACTGTAAGAAACTGAATATCAAGACTTGATTCGGCATTAAATGAGCCGAAATGGGTTTAATATGCCGTAAAATAAAAACAACATTATTTCTTTCTTTCATTATTCATTTATTTATTTATTTATTCGCTTTGTTCATTTCATTGTTCAACCTTTTACACTTTTCGTATTTCCTTTTCTCTACTTTCATTCCCATCTTCGTTCCATTGTTTTCGTTCTGTCATTCTTTTTTTCTTTTCTTTTCTTTCACCCTTTCTCTCTTTCATGTTTTTCTTCTTTTTATCCATACATGCTCCATTTTCTTTCTTTCATTCATTCTTTGTTTCATTCACTTTTTCTCCCTTTAACATTTTTCGTTTTTCTTTTTCTCATCGTCCATTCCCATCTTCGTTGCATTATCTTCCTCCCTTTATTCTTTCTTTTTCTCGTTCTATTGTTTCTTTCAACCTTTCTCTCTTTTTAGCTTTTCTTTTTTCTTCTCCTCAAATTTAATTATCATACTTTCTCAATCTTTCTTTTCTTTTTCTTTCATTCTTTCTTTCATTCTTTCTTTCTTTCTTTCTTTCTTTTTTCATACTTTCTTTCTTTCTTTTCTTCCATCCTTCATATTTTCTCCCTTTTCACACATTTCTTTTTTCTTTTTCTCTACTTCTATTCCCATCTTCGTTCCATTGTTTTTTTTTCTTTCCTTGATTTTTAAATTTCCTTCACTCTTTTTCTCTTTGCTGCTTTTCATCTTTCTCCATCTCTACTTTAATTCCCATACATGCGCCATTTTCTTTCTTTCTTTCTCACATTGTTTCTTTGAGTTTTTCTTTTTCATTTTTCGTATCTATTTTTCTATAGTTCCATTTCCATCTTCGTTGCATTATCTTCCTCCTTTATTTATTTTTCTCGTTCTGTTGTTTCTTTCATCCTTTCTCTCTTTTTCGCTTTGCTTCTTTCTTCTCCGCTACATTCATTATCATACTTGATAGATTTTCTTTATCCTTTTTTTTTCCTTCATCTTTTCCCTTTTCGCACATTTATTATCTCTTTTTACTCTAATTCCATTCTTATACTTATTCGATTGTCTCCTTTCTTTCTTTCTTTCTTTCTTCCTTTCTTTCTTCTTTTCAATCTTTCTTTATCACTTTTGATTACTTCAGCCTTCCTTTATTTCATAATTTTCGTCTTTCTTCTTCCCTACTTGAAGTTCCATACTTGTTCCATTTTCTTTCTTTCTTTCTTTCTTTCTTTCTTTATTTATTTATTTATTTATTTATTTATCTCCACCCCTCGACGCTTACGCTAGCATTTTCGAGGATCCTTTTACACCCAAGTTCTAAATAACACGCATAACAATGTCTCGAAGCCAACTGTTCCGACTTATTAATCCATACTTACAACCGATTATGTTTCTTTTCGAAACAGAATTTAGAATGGTTTAAGGACAACGGAAAGAAATAAGCATAGGAATAATGTGTTGCACTACTATTCCAAACTTTGAAGAAATGCATGCCTTGAAAGTCAGCATTCAAAATGATGAACATACATCCGGGTCCGAGGAGGAGAGTCCCTGTAGCATAGTAGATAACGTGCTATATTGCAATATTATAATAACAAAGTTCAAACTACAGTCGCGTTCAGACTAATACTCTTAGCAACGGTATGAACCCCTCTCATCCAACCAGTTGTTTGAATTCTATAACATCCTTGATTTTTTTTAATTCCAGGGGGAATCCCCATGACCAAGTGGCAAGCGTGCTGGACTACGATATCGTAGTTAGCGAGTTCGGACTCCAGTTGCGCTGTCGTTTACCTTCGGACTAATTCCCTTAGGAAAGGTGTGAATCCTCTCCCCCCCCCCATTATGGGTTGAATAGAAATCTTTTTCTACAAGGTAAGTGATTTGAATTAAATTATCTATTCAAATATGTTTAGTGCGATATATGTATAAATATTGGTTAGAGCACATTTTATCTAAAAATTTAAATATAAGTTAGGATAGTATAATCACGTGAAAGATGCGAATCCCTTCATCTCTCAGCTATTTGTTAAATAGTACCACTACGGTTCCTCTATTACGTTTTTTTTCGCACTAATACCAACATGCTGTGAATCCTCTCAGCCCCCAGCTATGGGTTTAATAGCACCACTACTGTTCTTCCACAAGGATTACATATACCCTGAAGATTGAGATGTTATTAAAGAAGAAAATAATCCAAATCATCATCATCTTAAATGGTAAAATCTAATTTACCGACGGATGCATTTAGAGGTGACTATTATTGATTCATTGATTTTAACGGCATGTCAACCCATCAGGGGTCACATTAGAGGCTAGAGAATCGCGTACATCATACGTTTATATAAAAAAAATGTGTTGCTTTTTTCTCATTTTGCATACGGTTGCATCACTTGGACCTTGACAAGGCATCTGGAGAATATGCTAGATGGGAGCTGCAAAAGAATACTGCTTGCGATCCTGAACAAATCGTGGAAACAGCACCCCAGAAGGAAGCAGTTATATAGCCACCTGCCCCCTATCACACAAGCCATCCGAGTAAGACGGGCGGGAAATGCTGGCCACTGCTGGAGAATTAAGATGAACACATAAGTGACGGTCCTCCTGGTAAACCAGCACATGGACATGCTAGTGCGGGTTGTCCAGCAAAGACTACCACAGACCTACATAGAGCAGCACTCTGCAGATGCTGGATGCTGCACGGAGGAACTGCTAGGAACAATGAGTCATAGGGAGGTGTTGGTGAGAGGTTGTCACGGATATCCGTGCTGCTGGCGCGACATGATGATGATGATGATGATGATGATGATGATGATGATGATGATGATGAAGATTCATTATAGCAACACACATATGGTATCAAGGATTCCTATCTAATACAGATAATTAATAAAAGAAACCCCAGATATATTTGACCCATAGCTGGGATCCTAACACATATTATCACTCCGATAGTCATAGGTTATTGACAGGAAGGGACACTCTACTCTCGACCAGCAGATTCCGCCTCTGACGTTGCGAGCCAAAATATTAATATAGGATATATTACTTTTGCATCAACCCACGTACATTTTTTTGTAAATGACAACAGCATTTATTAATGAAAACCGTTGCCATAGCCAGGCATAGGAGTGAATATTTCACCTAATTGATGCCGAAACCCATAAATAAAACAAGAATCAAACTATGTTTCTTCTTTCTAAGAATATCTTCTTGGCAGTTTCTCCAATTCAAACAACAGATGATACTTGGGTCAGTGAGGCACATATTTCAATTAGTGACAATCTACAGAAGAGCTACAGTGCCCGTTTTATTAATAAAACTCATTAATAAATGATACAAAATTACACTGACACTCACAATACATACAAACACACGAGGCTGTTTACATTTCTCATAGCTCTAATACCATTGGGAATGGTATGAATCCAACGCTTCTCCCTCCAGCTATGCGTAAATAGTGAGTCGGACTGGGCTCTTTAACCTTGGTTAGATAACCAGTCTAGGAGAAGGAAAACTCTGAATTCAAATCTGTTAAACTTCGCTTATAATTTGACACTGTGTCACATCCTTCATATTGGGGTTGATATATATATATATATATATATATATATATATATATATATATATATATATATATATATGAAGGCACTTACAATGCGTATATCGTATAAAATTCTATATATATATATACGAGGTTAATCCCTAAAGTAAGGTTTCCAAAGAGCTAGGGACGCAGTAAAACTGTTCAAACGGTTATTGGCAACACTGTTGTGTTAGTTGTTATGAGACTGCACCTGCCCCTTGCCTGTGAGGGCATAGCTTCCGCGCTCAGTTTTTCTTGGTAGCCGTTTATGGTGGAGCTCCTGATTGATACTGCCGCCAAGGGTAATGTTCGCGCAGTTATTCGGTTTTTGAACGCAAAATACATTAAACCGACTAAAATTTATCGTCAATTAATGTAAGGGTATGGTGAGTCATGCATGGATGTCAAAAACGTTCGCAAGTGGTGTATGGAGTTTGTAATGACGAAATGTTTCAAAGCTTTCTCAACAACATCGTGGCGAGTTGGGATGACACGAGTGTACAAAAACTGGCACAGCGTCTACAAAAATGTATCGATTGAAATTGCGATTAGATAGAAAAATAGATTCAAGCTCAAAACATCATGCACAATAAATAGAAAATGCTTTCGTGATTTCTAAATATTTTGAGACCTTTGGATTATCCTCGTATAAGTTATGTTAGTGAAGATATAAACTCAACGGCATAATTATCAAACTAATACTTGGTTTGAAAATCGCATCGGCGCTGTTGTCTTTATGTTTTTACAACACTAACATATATATAGGTGGTCTATTAATGATATTGAACACACTTTACTTCTAGATATATCAATCTGTACTCTCTCTCTCTCTCTCTCTCTCTCTATATATATATATATATATATATATATATATATATATTATATATTGTTTTTTTGTGCATGATGGTAAGGTTGATCTAGATTATACTATCTGATTATCTATATGACTATATTCTACTAATTCATAATTTGTTGATATATTTACTCAATTACGTTTAATTTATTATTTACTAAAGTTTTTCTGTATTTATAATAATAATAATAATAATAATAATAATAATAATAATAATAATAATAATAATAATAATAAATGCTTACAAAATATCCAAGAAAGTCAAAAATTTCATCACAAAAAACTGGAAAGTCAATTTAAACAGGAATAAAATCCCTAACGAAAGTAAAAATCCAAAGAATCATTTTCTAAGGAAGCTTATTATCAATACGTTATAACAATGATGTCACCAATCTATATACATAAAAGGTGTACAGAGGGCGACAAATTGACTAAATCATAAATTAAATAAACCACATTATGTACATGGATGATATCAAGATTTTTGCAAAGAAAACCCCCCAAAAAACTGGAAACCCTTGTACAACCCATAGAATATACAGCCAGGATATAGAAATCAAATTCAGCATCGAAAAATGTGCCATGCTAGAGATGAAAACGAGGGAAAGACAAAGAAAAGAAAGAATACAACTACCAAATCAGGTAAATAGAAGAACATTTGAATAAAATAAGAATGACAAATATTTAGGAATTTTTGACTTAGTATTTATTAACAAGAAAAAGAGAACTTGTCAACTGGTAGATTTTGCAGACCCAACAGATCTCCCAAAGAGAGATGGAAAGAACAAGTTTAAAAATATATAAAACGAAGAAGACTACTACAGACCAAACTCTACAGTAGAAATCTTCAAAGGAATAAATACTATAATAAGATACTCTAGACCATTCCTAAAATGGACTAGTGAGAAACACCGACTGACAGACCAAAAGACAAGAAAATAGATGACAATGCACAATGCATTGCACCCAATGTTATGTTAGATACATGCTATATGTAACAGGAAAAGGTGGAAGAGACCAAGCAAAAATTGAGTATTACGTATATGCCACAATTCAAAGATTCGAAGAATACAAGAAAAGAGCAAGGAAATATAAATTACAGCAGCCAATAATAGCAATCGCAACATATGGCCAAGTCGAAAAAAACTAAAACGAGAAAACAGAAATGTGAAGATTAACAATTACATGGATACTTGAAGCGACAAATTGGGGAGGGTGCACCTAAAAAGAGCTGAACGTGGTTAAGAAAACGACACCTCAAGAGAGAAACTGGGTCGCTCACAATTGCAGCACAAGACAAAGCCACAAGAACAAATTATATCAAAGCACAAACAATGACATAAGAACAAATTATATCAAAGCAAAAATAGATAAGAAATAACAGAACAGCAAATTTAGGATGTGTGGAGACTGAGATTAAACGATTAACTGTGTAATAAGAGAATGCTGGAAACTAGCACGAGATTGTTTGGAAAGGTAATGCACTGGAAATTGTGCAAGAAATAAGATTTGCACCGTACAATAAAATAGTATATGCACAGATCAGAATCCGTTCTTGAGAATGAAATGCATAAACTTATCTTGGACTTTTAAATACAGGAGGATCACCTTATTCCAAACAGAAGACCAGACTTAGTATTAATTAACAAGAAAAAGAGAACTTGTCAACTGGTAGACTTTGCAATCCCAGCAGATCACAGGGTGAAGATGAAAGAAAATGAGTATAGACAAATACCTGGACCTTTCCAGTGAATAGAAAAAACTGTGGAATATGAGGGTGAAAATGATACCAATTGTAATTGATTCTCTTGGAACTGTGTCAAAGAATTTAGAAAACATTCAGGAGGAATTGGTAAAATCAACTGAAGAAACGTGGTCCTAAAGACAACAGCATAGTTGAAATCAGCTAGAATACACAGAAGAATCCCCCAAGCTGGTTTGAAAAACAGACCAGGAGTGAAATAATAATAATAATAATAATAATAATAATAATAATAATAATAATAATAATAATAATATAATAATAATAAAGTGAAAAGATTGACAAATACTTAGACTTTGCCAGAGAACTGAGGAAACTGTGGAACATGAAGCTGAAGGTCGTGCCACTTGTAATTGGTGCCTTTGGAACGGTCCTCTAAGCTCTTGAAAAGAATTTGGGTGAATTGGAAATCAGAGGAAGAATTGAGACCATCCAAATAACAGCACTGTTGGGATCGGCTAGAATACTCAGAAGAGCCATAATAATAATAATAATAATAATGTCCTTTTATCGAGAATATCCTTATTGAATTATGCTTCGTAAACCTCATAAGAGCGAACGACACTTCTAATTGGCAAAGATTTATCAGATATGTTAAATAGGTACTAGTAGATAGGAGAAAAGCCCCTTTTAATTTTGAAGTGAGGCCAAAGATTCTATTCGATCTTAACGTCTTATGTAATCACATTAATTTCACCGGCGTGCAATATGCTGAGAGCTGTACACCGTCTTTCCATTTACTTCTCAGACAACAGTTGTCCAGTGTAATTGAAGATCACTTTATGTAAATAGCGCCGTATATCGCTGTTCGGTGATCGCGCAGCAATGATGTTGCTGAAGATTTGATTTCAGAAAATAGAAAATGGATTCACAATGATATAAAATAACATTGTGAAGATTTCACTGATTAATTTTGTAAGTTCTCTGTGTTTTTATGCTTGACTTTTCGGTTCAAGAAACGGACTACAAAATAAGAATAAATAATACAAGATCCTAATAAAACTATTACGATCTATGACGTTAGCCCGACACAAAATGACTCTTTTCCCTGTTTCCTCTCATACATGAATTACTCATAGCTGAATGAATAACTTATTTTCTGTCTATTACACAAAAGCAAATGTTGCATTCATGTTCATTTTTCATGTTTATATATCACACTGCCTTGTTCGCTCCACATAACAATAAAACAATAAAATGAAAATGAAAATGCAAGCAGATTTCTCGATCAAATGATAATATGTAACAAAAAGCAATTTTTTCCGGAAATGATATAAAAAAACACCTTTCAACTATATCTGTATATATCTACGTCTTTTGTAATAGTTAATAGTTGAGTCACTACGATGAAAGGTCCTCAAAATAACCGTGAGCTAAATTAGATTGAACATGGTAGTTGTCATATGTTACACTTCAACACCCTTGAATAATCATTTCCCAAATTACGTTGATTCAAAACAGTAATTTTAGATTTTTAAACTAATTTTCTATTCTTTAGATTGTTTGTATATACAAGGTGTATTAAAAAAGATTTTTTGTACTTCTTGTATTCTGAAAACAAAAACAAAACATAACGTTCCATTCATTCTTCATTCCTATCTTGGAAAATACAGCTTTAAACTTGGTACTTTTTTGACACACATTGTATTCTGAACAAAATAATTGAATGAAACGTTATTTTCTTTAAGAATACAAGGTGTGTCAAAGAGTACAAATAATCTCGATACGTTTTTGACACACCTTGTATACACACACACACACACACACACACACACACACACACACACATATATATATATATATATATATATATATTCTTTTATATAATATAAGTATTGTTTTGAAAATTGCAAAGGTGAGAAACTTAATTACCAGGTGATGTTGACTTCCTACCTTTGCTGCTCTAACATATATAGATGCTCTATTAATGATATATATAGATATATAGATGCTCTATTAATGATATTGCGCCCTCTTTAGTCATAAATATAGCAAACTGTCACGAAGTGTCTGTCAATATTTTCAAGACACTCGCTAGTCGCGTGGATCCTGAGTGACCAGGCAATTGACTCTCCAATAAAAAGAAATATTTCAGGGGAAAAATACAGGTTTTTCTTTCAACAAAATATTTAAAAAAATATTAGTCATTAAGACAATTGGTGAGTGATTAATAATTATTTTATTTTATAAAAAATAATTATTATTTACTTTGTTTTTTTGTTTTTCAAACAGACGGGTGCAAACGCACAAAAGTACATGAACAGTTAAAAAAAAATACCTTCTTTTTGTTAAAACATAAGTTGTTGTTTTTTTATTATTTCCCTTTTTTTTTTTCCTTATTTTTTTCTTTTTTTATCATGTTCCTCTTTTCTCTTTTAAAATCCGTTTTCAAACAATTACTTTTTTCGTTTTCTTTCCTTTTTCAAATTAATTCAGTTTTTTTTTTCCTCAATATCTCTGATTTCTACAAATTCTTCTTATTTCACAAATCCGTTTCTAAACACAATCACTTTTCGTTTTTCTTTCTTTCCTTATTAATTCAGTTTTTATCAACAACTCTCTTTCTCCGGTTTCAACCGTCACTTCCAAAAACCCGTTCTCAACCGTTTCATCTGTATCTCTTCTCGTGTCCGTCCGTTTCTCTGAAATCTCCTGTCCCTAAACTAAACTGCCGTCTCTAAACTAAAAAACCGTCTGTTTTCTCTCCCAATTTTTCGCGCCTGTTTTTTAAAATCAAAACAACCTAAGGGAATTAACCCCTTTTTTTCTTCTGCCAAGGGCAGCAACTCTTAACTTTGTCTTTATTATTTAAATTTTTATACTTTTTTCCCTTCTTTTCCAACAAATAGACAACCCCCCCTTGCTATTATTAAATGATATTCTGAGAAATCTCAGGATATCATGACACAAACTATATATATATATATATATATATATATATATATATATTATATGTATATATATATATGTGTGTGTGTGTGTGTGTGTGTGTGTGTGTGTGTGTATAATTTAATATATTTAACCCATAGATGAGTCTTACGTTCCTATCACAATGAGAACACTGGTTCTCTTCCCCAACAGATACTACCACTTCGGATTAAAATGGACTTGTAATTTCAAGGGAGAAATACTCCCTACTCCCCAGAACTCCAGAACTGTATACATCAGATGCTGTTTAGTATCATACCCAGAACACGTCTCTTTTAAGGGATTTCTTCCATTCTTCAGGGTATACAGACCGCGTATTATAAGCTTCACAGAATCGTGAAATGTCTATGTTTCCCTTAGTATTTAATTGCAGTAATATTCAGAGAGAATAGATTTTACATTTTTTATAGAATATATCTATTAATAATGGAGATTCGCTTCCGGTTTTTGTCTGTAACAAAAATTACGTCACTGCTTACATCACATTACCCAAAATCGTCATAACATAGAATAAATACACTCAAAATTTGAACATACAACATTAGACAGTCCTCATTGTTTTTTAAAACAAGTTTTAATAAATACATTACTGGTATTATATATCTATATATAGTTTGTTTTATTTTAATACACATTTAAAGTCTACATTTCAAATTGTTTTATTTTTTAATCCTTTAATGAATTTGATGATTTTACTTACTTGGGGTACTAACTCGCTGACATTGAATTTTTTACTCCCACCCCTCAGGCAATATGTTTAAAAAATCTATTTTTACATCGCCCGGAGGGTGTCATTTTATTTTGCTTGTACAAATAATTTCTGTTAAAGATATGCAAGAGTGAGACTAAATTCATCTAAGATATATCAGCAATAATAAAATATGTAAAAGCCTTGAGGGGAACGTTTACTTTTAAATAACCAGAGGGTGCTAAACTATGTCATGAATAAGCTAAATAATTCTTTGGTTTGTTTTATTTGTTTATTTGTTTAATAGCATATCAACCTTCGTTGGTTAAATAATACCAAAACCAACTTTGTAGAAGAGTAATGGTAATATTTAACCCATAGCTGAGGGATAAGGGGTTTATACTTTTTCCAAGGGTATTAGTTCTAAAGTGAATGCATTAGTGTGACTGGAGTTAGGAATCGCTTACTACTATGTTGTAAGCCCTGTCGACTGGGGCTTTAGAATACAACGACTGCACCTCTGCAGAGGGATGAGAAACCTTCAATGGAACCCCCTATTAGCCGTGGGTGGCGATCCATGATGCTTAAGGACGGAATCATGCAACATTTCACTTAGACCCTTACTTAGGCTAGACAGGCGGTCTGATCAATCGACTGGTCATGTCAAGCCCTAGAACCTATATGATCGCCCCAACCCTATTGCCCTTATGGCAAGCCCCAACCCTTTTTATCATATGGGTACTAGAAGGTAGTGGCTGAGGGTCTTCATGTCCTGGGAATGATGTTAAACTCTCTGATGGTGAGGTTCCAGTTCTGGAGGTTTGGGGAATGTGGAGCACTCCTTCATCACCATTGCTCCTTGGTCCACTCTGCCCCAGAATGGTAGTAACTGTTAGGGTCGCATCTATATGTTAAATAGAAAAATATCTTTATAATAAAATTGAGTATCTAAAAGAATGAATTTATTTCAAAACTTTATCGGTATTAAATGACTCACTGAGGTTGATATACTGTAAAAGAAAACAACCCAAAACCAAACTATGTCGCGTCCAGCACTTTAGTCACTACGCCACGGGGACCCTCAAATCACTATTTGCATATTCTTAGACAAGTACCGTTCCGTCTTAGTTACAAACAACAAATATCTGATAAAATCTATGCCCACTCTGACACCCGTGGGGTAGTGGGTAACGGAATGGACTGCGACATTGTAGTAACTCCATTTGTGCTACTGTGTTAACCTTTGGTTTATGATTGAAACTACTAATCCCCCTAGGATTAAATAGTACTACTATTGTACTATTACAAGGATGTTATTGGTATCAAATTACCCATGGAAGTTGATATGACATTAAACTAAACTAAAAAACAAAATAAATATGGTGTTTACTTATCTATTCATTTATCTATTTATTTATCATGCCTCCTTAAACATCTCCCATTTTTCATCTTCTCATACCAATCTTTTAACCAAGAGAACACACACACACACACACACACACACACATATATATATATATATATATATATATATATATATATATGTGTGTGTGTGTGGATTAACTTATTTATTAACTTATATATTTATCATATATACTCCCACTTGATTTAGTTCTCTAAATTGTAAATTCACCGTCTGGCGTATAGCTAACCTTCACTTTGTTTACAAAGTTAGAGGACTCTCGTAAATTCATTTCCGCTTAGAAATGTGTCAATTAAATATTCTCCTAAGTTTGACAGCCACTAATAGCCATATGGGTAAGAGACTTAGCAGACGAAAATTCAGTCAGGTCTCGATCCCGGCTAGAGGTAGCTGTTAAAGTGTAGCCATACTGATGAGAGGTGAAATCTTGAAACACGTGTCTGTGAATTAACTTATATATATATATATATATATATATATAATATATATATATGAGAATCAAATTCTTTTGAATAATTCATCAGATAGTTGCCAAAAATGCCCTCTTAATAAATCTCAAAAATACCCTCTTAAAATTAATTATTTATTTTATGCGTTCGAAAATTAAACATCCTATTTCAATAAAACGTATAATCAGATTTACAAACTGTGCTAGTTGTTTTTCTTTCTATACGTAGGGAGAAATGTATAGAATTTTATCTAAATTAGTTGTAAAAAGTGGAACTTAGAGTTCAGTTTCTACAATTCTACAAAGAAATAAAGTCGTTTTGTTTGCAATGATAAACAAAGATCTTTTCATTACTGTGAGATTTTGTTTTTACATATTCATTACTCTAAAGTTTCAACAATAATTACTGCTGCTTTTTATTTACTTGTTTTTTTTGTTTTTGTTTTTGTTTTTGTTTTTGTTTTTTGTTTTTTCAGGAAGAAAAAGAAACAAAGAAAAATAAGAATTTAGCGATAATAATAAGACTGCAAATAGTTATTGTGCCAGTCGTAAGGCCAACGATTCGACATGGGGGGAGGCTGACATCACGTGATTCCAAACATCGGCTGACTCAGAAGTGGGTAATTTGACCTCACCTGACTTGGTTGAAATCACACGCATCGGCTGATCTTGCATTTTAAACGGAATTTTTCGACATCAGCTGTTTTTCTCTGGTTGACCCCCCCCCTAAAATTTCAAACATGTACTAATCCCACAAATCTTTCTATTCAAACAGATTATTAACGTTTTTTCGCGACAATTCTATTCCTTGGAAAACGTTTAACAGTAAGATCCAGAGGTTTCATTACGAGACACATATCCCTGATATTTATTTCTCACTAGGTCCTGCAGAGGCCTCTCCGGTCCAAAATTGACACTTCATGCATTGGGTATTTATTAAATTCTATATTTAATATTTAATCTCATCTTTTGAAACGTCAACAGTTTTTTTTTTCTGTTGACACTTAATTTAAAGACATATGAGGTTTTTACTTTCCGTGCAAATGATTATTTCTATTTCATAGGCGACTTTCGCTGGATTTCGCAATTAATTTCGTCTATCCTCAAATTTGTATCCAACCTATAAAAATTGTTATCGTACAAAATATTTTGTCTCAAAATTCATATAAAGAATCTTGGAAAACAAACGCAGTAATTAAAACTTGGGAATCCAAAATTTCAGGATTTCAGGTTCGCATATAACTCGGAATAGTTTTGATTTTCTCACAGTGTCGGCCTGATTCCATTATGGTAAGATATGTTAGCCTACGACATCTGGGAGTATAAAGTTGAAAAATCGGCCACACTGGTATTCGTATTTATTATCAGAGATATGCACAATCCAGAGGGTTCTGTCAGCGTTACAGACTCCATGGGTTTCTTTATTAGACACAACCCCAAGAGATTTATTTATGAAACAAAACACAGAATATTTTTTTACGGGACACAGACCTTAGGAGTCTCTTTACCATATACCAATCCGAGAGAGTTCTGTCCAATACACGGACCGCCCTGTCGACTGAGGCGTTAGAATGCACCGACTGTACCTCTGCAGAGGGGTAAGTCTCCCCCAATGGGGCCACTTGTTAGCTGTGGGTGGCGACCCGTGATGCTTAAGGATAGAACCCAGGTGGTTGAGCTGTCCACTTTGGCCCTTTCTTGGGCTAGACGGGCGGTTGGAGAGGCCCCCTCCGATCAATCGGCTGGTCACGTCAAGCCCTAACACCTATATG
Organism: Doryteuthis pealeii; assembly: GCA_023376005.1. Lineage (NCBI taxonomy): Eukaryota > Metazoa > Mollusca > Cephalopoda > Myopsida > Loliginidae > Doryteuthis > Doryteuthis pealeii. The sequence continues at coordinate 124,074,740 of CM042140.1, forward strand.
ATTTCCCCAATCCTATTGCCCTTATGGCAAACCCAGCCCTTTTTATCATATGTGTGTTAGGAGGCGGTGGCTGAGGGTCTACATGTCCTGGGAATGACGTTAAAATCTATCTGATGGTGAGGTTCCATTTTTGGAGGTTTGGGAAATGTGGAGCACCCCTTCATCAACATTGCTCCTTGGTCCACTCTTACACGATAATGCCAATAAAGTTTTGAAATAAATTCATTTTTAATGGATACTCAATTTTTTTTATGAATACATTTTTCTATTTAACACATAGATGGAACCCTAACGTTATCGGCATTAAATTACCCACTGAGGTTGATATGCCATAAAACAAAACAAAACAAACCAAACCAATACACAGAACCGAAATGATTCTTTATGAGACATAAACATCGGAGTTTCATTTCCGAGATACAAATCCGAGAGACGTTTTTAGAAGATACAGAACTCAGAAGTTCCTTAATGATATAAAACCATTAGAGAATTCTGTCAGATATACAAATTCCAAGGACTTCTTTTCGAGACACAGATTTCAGAAGTTTCTTTACAAAGTAGATGCTCCCTGAGATTTAATTACGAGACACAGAACTCATAAACTTCTTCAAATATATAAAACAAGAATATTCTTTTCTAAGTAGAGTCTCCAAAGACTTCAGACCCCAATGGCTTTTTACGAGACAGATTATTTACTATATACAAATGCCAGAACATTCTGTCCGAAATGCATCTCAAATGACCAATGACAACTTGCATACACCTCACTTAGTGAGTAGCCCCAAAACTAGAGTGTTTGATTACACATTTGTATTAAAGAATTAGCGCCATATTTCTGATGGTCGGTCTACACTGGTTTGTCCATGTGTATATGTTTCCAGGGCGAGACTGTTTGCATTTCATTTAGCGCTAATACTCTTGGGAAAGGTATGAATCCAACTATTTTATCTTCAGCTACAGATAAATTATTTTGACAGACTGGGATCTTTAACCTTAGTTAGGCAACTCATCTAGTTGAAGGAAAGGCTCTGAATTCAAACCTGTTAAACTCCGCTTAAGGAATTGACTTTCAGTTACATCCTGCTTGTGTGGAGCTGTTGGTATATATATATATATATATATATATATATATATATATATATATGAATATATATATGATATATATATGAATATATGTATATATATGTGTGTGTGTGTGTGTGTGTCCTCTGGAGAACGTCACATATGAGTTCCTCCTTGCTTCCCATGTCAATGTCCAGCATATATTGTTAGGTATTGCCTCCAGAATTTGTTCAGGAAAGTACGCAGTATTATTGTGTAGTTCCCATCTATCCTTTTCGACAAGCAAAAACATAAAGCAATCAGTTCTATGCGGATTCTAGATATCGCGTGGAAGACCTGCCAAGAGCGATGACTGATCGGTACAGGTGGCGAAAGAGATAGATAGATAGAGATAGAGATAGATAGATAGATAGATAGATAGATAGAGAGAGAGAGAGAGAGAGAGAGAGAGAGAGAGAGAGAGAGAGTCAAGTGAATCCATGCTGTCAGCACGACCTTATGATTATGCTCTGAAATGTAAACAGCCCTGTTTAAGATTTGGACGTAGGTAGCAGAGTTTCCTTCTTACGATGATAGCAGGTGTGTCATGCTAAGCTTAAACAGGGGCCTGTTTAAAATCAGGATCTTTTTTTAAAAAGTTCATATTTTCCCCCACAAGGAAAGTCTGTTAATGTTGATTATCTGGAAGCATTATCAACATTGTGTGTGTATGTGTGTGTGAGTGTATGTATGTGTGTGTGAGTGTTTGTGTGTGTGTGAGTGTCTGTGTGTGTATACGCGCGTGTGTGTGAGTGTCTGTATGCGTGTGTGTGTGAGTGTCTGTGTGTGTTTGTGTGTGAATGTCTGTGTGTGTGAGTGTCTGTGTGTGTGAGTGTCTGTGTGTGTGTGTGCGCGTGTATGTGTGAGTGTCTGTATGTGTGTATGTGTGTGTCTGTATGTGTGTGTGTGTCTGTCTGTATGTGTGTGTGAGTGTGTTAATGTGTGTGTGTATGTGTGAATGTCTGTATGTGTGTGTGTGAGTCTGTATGTGTTTGTGTGTGAGTGTCTCTATGTGTGTGCGTGTGTGTGTGAGTGTCTCTATGTATGTGTGTATATGAGTGTCTGTATGTGTGTGTGTTTGTGTGTACAAGTGTCTGTATCTGTGTGTGTATGTGTGTGTGTGTGTGTGTGTGTGTGTGTGTTTGTGTGAGTGTCTGTATGTGTGTGTATTTCGTCTGAATAATATTTTCTACTTAATCATTTTTGTATTTGTTCAAGAAAGCACGCAGCATCTTTGTGTCGTTTCCATGTATCTTTTCCGACTAACCAAAACATCAATAGATCAGATCTGTACGAAGTCTGGATGCCGCGCGGTAGACCTGCCAAGAGCAATAACCGATCGACACATGCTCTAGGACATTAATAATCAAACTACGTCTTACGGGTCACATGCGGCACTCAGTGCTTTTTAAATGATCCGCCTAAAACTTGATGTTTTTTTATAGAATAGATATTTTTCCGAAAAGAAAAAAAACAACTTTTCTCTAATTTTTTAAAATGGATGCATTCTGTAGTAAAAATTGTTGAGGTGCCTTTGTAACATAATTTATATTGTATTTTCCAATGTTTAACCGTTTTTTTTTTTCAAATCGCTCAACGCTACTTGCTAAAAAAAAAAGATAGGCTATGCTTATCCCTTATGTAACATTGGTACCTCAACTAGTGTTCATAATTACGCGGTGATAGAGAGTGGGGCTCTTATCCTTGTGCTGTAAAACTTATGATGTCTACAATTAATTTGTGCGTGTGTGTTCATTTTAAATTTGGAGCCACTCTAATTTCTGCAGACTAAGTTTGGCTATTTTGGTTTATTAATAAGCTCTCGAAATTGGCAGAGAGAATCTAGACAAATTATACGTTTTGCCAAAGCTTATCAAGTACGCTTTCCGAAACCACCCAGTAATTCAGCGAATTAGCTCACTTCAGAATATTCAATATTCAAAATGGCGGATATACAAAGTTTGACCGGAAATATCTGATCATTACCTAGGACAAATGAGCCACCGTCCTCTTTAATTCTTAACGTCCTAATACCGCCTCATTCCACCCGTCCATAAGTCACATTCATTTTCCTAATCTACCCCAAATGATAGCCTTTGTTTAAATGTAATATCAAACATTTAGAAGTCTTTGATTTAAAGAAAATAACAGGTAACTTTAGAGGAAAATGCCATTTTTAGTCATTTTTTGATAAATCCTTAAAGGAATTGGGCTCTGGACTTAGAAAATTCTCAACAGGATGTTAAGAGATCCTTAGCAACTCACATGATTTTTCCAGTCTCCCTTCCATTTTTAATTCACTGATTGATTTTAAGGGCATGTCAAGCTATCTTGTTTTTGTATGCCTAGAGGTTAGGGAATTGCGTACATCTTACGTTTATATGGCCGGTTTAGCTCAATCAGTAGATCGTCCGCCTGGGAACCAAAACGTTCCTGGTTCGATACTGGCCCTCACCAACTCAGCGTATGAGTAACACAAGTATCTGTGCGGTAAAATGAGGAGCTGATGGTCGGTTGGGTGATCCACCTCAGACCCTAAAAACAATACCCATAGTCTAGCGCTCGTGAAAAAGGGATAGACTCCATCACAGTTTGGCTGATACCGACATTTAATTTTTAAACAGTTTTTAGCTGTTTTTAACACAGTTACATGATATCCAGAATTCCTGTCTGATATGAATAATTTTCAAATAGGTTTATTTGTCTCATGGATGGTATCTTATAAGGTACTACCAGTCAGGGCGATTGTGAATCAGGGAGTAAAGGCAATGAGTGTGTGACTCCACACTCCCCAGAGCTTCAGGTTTGGAGCCTCGCCATCAGATGCAGTTCAGTTTCAGACCCAGGACACTCCTTTGGATTTGCTTTTTGTTTGTTTTTTGTTATTGTTTTTTTTATGGGGGGTTCTTACGTCTTTGCAGGGGATACAATCAGCATATTTAAGCTTCACCAAAATGGACGATGAGAATCGGATTCATTACTAATAGTCTCTAAGGATTACAATAAAAAATGGTCACCCCAATTCCCTATGATCTGTTGAGGGAACCAGGATTAGTTTGGACTTTACCTAGGCGTATCAGCATGAAACCTCTTTGTCATATACTACAACCAAAAAGGTGGTTGTTTGCTGGTTGGTTTGTTTTAAAACATATCAACCCCTTTCAAGTCATTTAATACCAAATCAAATTAATTTTGATAAACGAATAATTCAGGTTGCTTACAGTACCTGCTGTTGCTTAAGTCGTTGCCCAATAGGGTAGATCGATTTTTCACTTTAAAAAAATATCAAATTGTCCATCTATGCAAAAGTTGTGTGTTAGTATACTGAATACTCATACCAAAAATAGATCTTTTATTTGCACCATTGTTTGGGGAAATAGCATCAAAGATCGTCTACTAAAATGCATTAAAAATCTTCGTTTTTCCAAATTTAGCCTAGAAATTGGTTAGAAAATTTACCGCTTTCAATATTTAAATCAGAAATGTTATTATATTTTATTAAAATGAAACAAATTAAATATTATATATACAATTCAAATTGAAAAAGTCCCCCCCATCACCATCGACACCCCTGATATGCTGCTTCTTACTTCATTAATTAAGCTGTAACAAACTATCCTTGATGCTATTTCTTTTAACAATGGTACAAGTAAAAGATCTAATTTTTGGTATCAGTATTCAGTATACTAACACAAAACTTTCGCATAGATGGACAATTTGATATTTTTTTAAAGTGAAAAATGAACCTAACCTATTGCCCAATTAAGTATTGAACACGCTCCATCACTGCTTGACTTCGGAGATCAAGCGGTAAACAGTGTTTACAGCGTACTTGACCGTAATCTGAGAAGCCCTCTAGTGATGACACTGACAGATGGTCACCTCAATGCCCTCGGAGTAAAAGCAATAAGGGTGTGACTCCATAGAGCCATCAGGTGTAGTTTAGTGTAACATTCTGGACATCCCTTTGTTGTTGTTTTTGGGGGTGTCTTACTCCTCTGCAGGGGATACAGTCAGCGTATTATTGCACAGCATGCCGCATGTGTACTTATCATCTAGCTTTTTACGTTCTCCCACACATGAGCACATCACTGTTATATGACCAGTAAGGATTTACATTCATCAGCTCTGCGCGGACACTGAATGAAGTTTAGGGACAGATAGCGAGAGAGATTCAATGAAATCCACTGAATATTTGTTTTTACATATCTCTATACTTACTTACTTACTGTTATATATGATTAAAGAAAAACCAGCAAGTGAAACTAGATTGCTATAGGCCACAATCCCAAAGCAAATATCGTTCAGTTCTGTCGTATTTTACGCATTCAAAACTTAACTAATTAATTATGAAACCAAGAAACTTATGTGAGAAAAGTAACTGGACACTTTTTGTGATTTTATCTTAATCATTACGTAAAAATTATTGAGCCATTTTTGGACATCCGACAGAAATGAACTTTTTTAGGCCTAGGATTGTAGCCTATTAGATGGTGATTTCCAACTCTGCCTATTGAAGGAAAAGCTAGACTTGAGGACGATGAAATGTTCTTGAATAATTTTCCCTAATCGATAATAAACATTCGTTTTTAGTTTCAAGTATCCCTACCTGATACTAATAATTTTTACATGATTAATGAGTTTCAAGCTATTATAGGGTTTTCTGTTACTAATAATAATCCCTTATAAAAAACGAAACGCAATTCAGCACACAGCACACTACACACTACACACTACACACGACAAACAACACACACGTACACACACACACACACACACACACACACACACGGGCACACCAAACACTTACATAACAGATTTACACACCTACAGACCAACAACAAATCACAGAAATTATTATTGTATCTATAAACGCTGGAAGATACTTTTTCTTTTTCTAATTTTTCTTTTTTGCCTACCAAATTTCCCCTATGTCTAATAAATCTTTTTCCTATTTTTGGCCTCTATGATGAGATATTTCAAAGTTCATTCCCTATTCATCTCAGAACTTTCTCTCTCTCTCTATTTCCTATATCACTAGCTATTCGCCTCAGAACTCATTCAAGTAACACGTGCAAGAGCCGCTGTCAGTGGCTTAAGGTAGGATTACAATGGTGGGAGAGCCGCTGTGAGCATCTTAACGTCGACAAAGAGTCAACTGATAAGTGGAAGTTTCGTCCCCCCAGTTGTGACTTATCAAATACTTTTTTATTAATTTTGATGGTCCTGATGTTATGTGCATTAAACGGTCTATATTGATAAAACGATCGATTCAACGAACAGCTGTGTACGGGTCGTATATTGCCATTGTCAAATGTTCGATTACATCTGATCTCAGAAACTGAAATTGGCTTAACGTCATTTGAGGTCATCGACTTTTTTTTAAAAATTATAATCTTGGATCAATGACGAGATAGTAGTTTTATATCTGCGGGGGGATTTATGGATTAAACTGGAGACTTTGCGTGGTATAATTAGGTTAGCAGATCATTATTTTATTTATCTATTAATTTATGCTTCCTTGGACATCTCTCCTTTTTACTAACTTCTCACAACAATATTTGACAATAGAATTTGCACACAAACACGGTGAATTTAATACATATCTACAGATCAAATTTTGTCAAGTAATTCATCCAATAGTTCCTAAAAGTCTCTTATATTAATCCTTCTTGAAGTGCGTGGTGTAATGGAAGTGCGTGGTGTAATGGTTAAAGTCATGGGAAATGGACTCGTCGCTCCGAGTTCAAATCCTGGATGTGGTAATTGCATTTCACTTAGCACTAATACCCTTGGGAAATGTATGAATCCTAATCTCCCTCCAGCTATGTAGTATTTATTAGGGTTCTCATCAGTCAGTCCCATATATTGATAAACATAATCATGTTTTGTATAAAGGGTTTGATTTTGAGGAGGGTGTCCTGGCATAAAGGTTATTGCAATATGTATGAACATGAGGAAGCGTGTGATGTAATGGTTAAAGTCATGGGAAATGAACTCGTCGCCCCGAGTTTAAATCCTGGACGTGGTAATTGCATTTCACTTCACATTAATACCCTTGGGAAAGGTATGAATTCTACTCTCCCTCCAGCTATGGGTAAATAGTAGGGCCGACCGGGCTCTTTAACCTTGGTTAGGCAACTGGTCTAGGAGAAGGAAAACTCTGAATTCAAACCTGTTGAACTCCGCTTAAGAAATTGACCTTGTGTCACATCCTGTTCGTGCGGAGGGGTTGGAAAATATATATATTAATCCTTCTTGTCACTTTTTCTGATATCATCAAATTATGCTTAAAATTCTGTATGCTATTGCTGTCTTGGATTTGATTAGGCAATATGATCAAAAATGTGTTAATTCATTAGCAAAAATCCCATTGCTTAACAGAGTTGGTTTTTGAAATTTGCCTTGATATTAAGTTTCCAGTGCGAGGGGAAATATTAGAAAGGTGACCGCAATAAATAATAATTCCATTTATCATCTAAAAAGTTTCAATTAGATCAATGTTCATATTCTACAGTCACTATCAACAGGGTGTATTTAAATAGTAGTAAGGGTATTACTCTGATTTAAAAAAAAACTCGCTATGATGTGACATTTTGTTGGGTTACTGTACCACGCAAACCCACTGAGTCTTTTTTAATAATAGATAGTAGGTTTTTGAGAATTCAAAATGACTTATTTGTTAAATGGTCATTAAGTTGTTAATGACGCTACCTAATTATGAAAACAATTTCATAGTTTACCGAATTACTCTGAATTAAGCCCAGTTTAACTGTTTTTGTTTCGCTTTTATTTTATTTTATTTATGAGTGGCGGTATTGCTGGGTTCCAACGAGAAAGAAAGAATGAAAGAAAGAAAGAAAGAAACAGAGACAGAGAAAGAGAAAGAAAAGGAGAGAAAGAGAATAATTTTAAAAGTCTTGTTCTTTTTCTCTTCTCTTCCTTCTTTGCCGCACCCCTCACACTCGCACTGTACACGCATTTAATTGCTTATTTGAGACCCCAATCGCCGAGTTCTGAGCAGTACATTGTTTTCATGAAAAGACAAACACCACTTTAAGGAAATTAAGCTGTCATCATTCAACCTTAAATGCATGCCTGGTTCTTCCAAAAAGAAATAGAGAGCGTTGCCTAAGAAGAAAAATAAAGTCGGTCAATTTTCTTATCTACAAAATCTAACTACTCTATTTTCTTTTTCTTTTTTTTCTTCTTCTTTTTTCTTAGCGAATTTACTTTTGGCAAAACTCTCAAGAAAATCGTATTTTTCTTTGCTTTTTTTTACATAATGTTGGAACAGTTTAAAAAAAAACTATTGACTTTATTTCTACCGTGTTTAATTATTCTAATAACTAGGTGCAGACAACAACAAAAAACGAGCATTTTTTTTCCATTTAAAAGACATGGAATAAATACTTGGATGGAAGCCCTGCAATTTTTTTCCGTAAAAAAGAAAATCTCAAAATATATTTTTTGGTTTCTCCTTTTAATGGCATGTCAACATTTAGAAATTAATTAATGCTAAAACCATCTTTGAAGAAGAAGGGCAGTTGTAGAGTCTAGCAATTAGATGGGGGATAAGGGGGTTCATATCTTTCCAAAGGATAAGTAAGTAAAGTCGGTGGATTTAGCTGGACAGGGAGGGAGTTTTTGCTCTTTTAATTAGTACTAGACAAGGGAGTTTTTTTTTTTCGTCGCAGGTGGAGCGCAACAACTAAAATCAGCTTCCCACTATCGCAAAGATACAAACTAGTATAAAACCAGAAAACTTGTGGTTTACTTCGTCGGATAATATACCGGCCCAGATTCTATCTAACTCGCTATTACGTTAGCCACCACTCCATCACCAATAATAATAATCTTATTATAATGGAGATTGTGTGTTTTTCTGTCTGTAACCGAAACTATATTACTAATCGAGTCACAATTAACATAGTTATTTACATCACATTCTCCATGATTTTATTTATATTTAAACCTCAATTATTAATAAAATTGCTTCACCTTTTTATTAGTGTTGTCCATATCTACATACAAATAACATGCAATTGTATTTATATATACAAAAAATAGCGGTTTGCTGTGTGAATGGGAAGGCTAATTTGCATATTGATATTAAAAATGTGATTTTATTAAATATGTGCTTAGTATTATTGATTTCTAACTGTTTGGTTTTATTTTAATGAATATAAGCAAAAATCTCTTCAATGAATCTTAAATGAAATCCATTAAAAAGAAAAAATAACTGTCATTTTATTCTTTATTTCCTAATTTAACTAAATTGTTAAATAAGTAAAATTCAGCAATGAAAGACGGGAGTGATGGAAGAGTAAGTTTCATTTCTATTTTTCTATTATACCCCCACTCTGTTACATATCTTTTTGTCTGCCTCTAATTTAATACGATATTTCATTACATTAAAACTTAAATACTTGCACCCGGAGGGTGCATATATTTGCTAGTAATAATAATAATAATAATAATAATAATAATAATAATAATAATAATACCACGATTTCGATTGTAATGATCTCTTCCTACCTAATGACAAATAAGATTGAATAGAAGTAAATTCAACTTAGTCTAGTATGATGTAGGGTCCTGAAGAGATAATTACTTTCAGAATCACGGAAGACTCATAGGTTCTCACAATTATATATATAATATATTATATATATATATATATATATATATATATATATATATATATATATATATATATATTCAGGACTCTACATCATACTAGACTAAGTTGAATTTACTTCTATTCAATCTTATTTGTCATTAGGTAGGAAGAGATAATTACTTTCAGAATCACGGAAGACTCATAGGTCCTCACAATTTTATATATATATTATATATATATATATATATATATATATATATATATATGTGAGAACCTATGAGTCTTCCGTGATTCTGAAAGTAATTATCTCTTCAGGACCCTACATCATACTAGACTGTTGAAATTACTTCTATTCAATCTTATATATATATATATATATATATATATATATATATATATATATATATATATATATATATATATATGATAATATTGTTTGCTATGTTTATAAGCAAGGAATGGTCACTATCTTTGATAGAGCACACACAAACATACACATACAGGCTGGCAAACAGTCAGTTGGAGTTCGACTCTAGCCAACGATACTTGTGTTTAGCCACACTGAAGAGGCATGAAACGCCGTAACACGTGCCTGTGAATGACTTATTATATGCTACCATAAATTTGGTATGAGCTCTCTAAGGGGTGATTTAAATTAACTTTCACTACCTAGCATATGAGCAATGATCGTTTGCCCGCAAACTAGATCTCTCTGTGATTGTAAAATGTATAGACAAACTATTTATTTAATAGTTTAAACACCAACCCCGCTACAGCACCTGTCAATGGCCGAGGGGATAAGATATCAGGCTGGCAACCAGTCAGTTGGAGTTCGACCATAGCTAAGGATAGTTGTTGTGTCTAGCCACACTGAAGAGGCGTGAAATGACGAAACACGTGTTTGTGGATGACTTATTAATATATATATATATATATATATATATATATATATATATATATATATATATATAGAAGATAGGATGGATGTAGTAGAATCCGACAGTATGAGGTAGGTAAAAGGATAGGGAACAAGAATTGATAACTCAAAACAAATCTAAGAGTTGAAACGTTTCGTTCGATTTATACAGACATCCTCATTTTGCTTTCAATAAAAATCTTTGACTGAGGATGTCCGTATAAATCGGACGAAACGTTTCAACTCTTAGATTTGTTTTGAGTTATCATTTCTTGTTCACTATCCTTTTACCTACCTCATATATATATATATATATATATATATATATATATATATATATATATATATATATATAATATATTATTGGTGGTAGTGTCAATGTCAGGTGTGGAATTTCTATCTAAAATCAATATACATTCACCATTGGATTTTACTGTGTAGTGATGTGTGAAAAGATAACGTTGCGATTTTATTCGCTCGTATTGTCACTTAGTGTCGATTCTCACTTATTACTCAGATCTTTTAGAACTGCATATAACTATGCATTTATTCAACATTTGGAGAAAATACAGTTGTTTAGGCTGAAATGGAATCGGTTAATCGAGTTCAAATTCCGGCTTAGACAGTGTTTTTACTTAGGACTAATGTCTTTGGAAATTAAACCACTCCCCCGACCACAGGTAAAAGTTAAATATAGAAACAGACTAATCTTTCTAGTCTTGGTTGATATAAATGTGAATTCAAACCTTTATTGCCCATATACCCACTCATAAGAAATCCTTCCGGAGAACATACCTGAAGAAAACTCACCTGTTCTTTTTGGCCACGTGTTTAATGGCTTCGGCCATTGGACTGATAAGAAATTTAATAACAACGTGATCCCAGAGGCCCATCCCACATGCAACACCTGCCTCCTTGATTTAAAGAAGCAGGCTGGGTTTATTGCCCAGCACCTAAGGGGCCTCAAATGAGTAATGCCGAAGGGATCCATGAAATTTCTTACTTGCCACATATGAGCTTTGGTTTGTGCATGTACATCTAGGTTATTGATCCTTGTGGTGTGGTGCTAGTAAATATCTACCTGAAGAAAAAACCCTGAGCTATGAGTTAAATGGTAACACTACTGTTTACAAAGATGGGTTTGGCGTTGAATAACAGACTTCATATGTCATTAAACAAAGAACCGTCTCTATAACCCACTTCATATGGCATTAAGCAAAAAAAAAAAAAGAAAAAGAAGCCAATCAAATCTGAAGATGAAGTTACTAAGATAGTCCTATAATTTCATACAATGACTTCTGTTTACACAGAAGCATTGCATCCAACTAAGCCTTCGTCAGATGATGACTCTGGGTTTAGGCATTGTTTCTGGACTGAAGCATCATCACCACTAACACAGAACGCCCCAGCAGTATCTCAGGATACTACCAGTAGTACGTAGGATTGCCATATCCACGCTGATGTGGTCAGAGCTTTATCCTGGATCTTTCTAATCTTGTTCTTTGACTTTGTTCTTTAAACTTTTGTAATGATATTTTGTACCAAGATATATCGGCCCTTAGCCTGTTATGAAAAAGGAGGCGACTTATTATCGTTAGAAATGGGATTAGTGACCAGAGTTCAAATCCGGGATGGGGCTGTCTTCGTTTCACTTGGTAGTAATCACTTTGGAAAAGGCAGTATTCAATCCCTTATCCCTTCAGCTAGAAGTAAATAGTAGGAAAACTAGGGTCTTCAGCCTTGTTAGGCAACTAGTCTAGGAGATGGGAAACTCTGAATTCAAACCGGTTTGGCCATGTGTCACATTTTCCCCTAGAGGTAGGTAAATACATATCCGTTTATTAGAATAACGTCGGTGGTGTTTCACACCATCAAAGAACAGAAAAAGACTTGTACAACAGGAATGTTCTTTTGGGCCAAAACATTGTACATAGAGAGGGAGAGAGAGAGGGAGAGGAAGGAGGAGAGAGAGAGGAGAGAGGGTGGAGAGCCTAGAACGTAATGGGATTGATATTCTTGTTGATTTTGCAGCTGATCAAAATTAATTATTCATTCTCGCTGTCAAATATCGATCAGATCTGATCGGAGTCTTTGTTTTTGTTCTCACTATTTTTCCCTCTGTTCAGATCATTGTAGCTATACAGTATTCCTCAAGCCTTGTGTCCAATTGCTCAGAAAGAAAAGGACAAGAAGACAGAAGAGAGGACCAATGGTTTATTTTCACACATTACACAATATAAACAATGTCACACAAAACAGAAAACGTAATGCTAGTTGTTGTAGTAACGTTTAAAGGATGATCACTAATTAGGACTGTATCTATTTTAGTAATGACTACCCCAGTTGCAACAGTGGCAGTTCCCTTCCCAAACATTTCTATTAAGCCAGGAAAACGCAATATTCTAAAATGTGTTGCATAGTGGTTTCGAATTCACGCCGCTAAATTCGTGTATGTTAGTAGCGGATATACAGCGGCTTCGTTCCTGACCCCTAGACGAGATATCTAGTAGTCAGCATTTGAACTTCAATAACAACAGACACGCGTATACAAAAGATGACTCTTCTTTATTTTCTTCGGTGTGTGTGGTCGGTGAGTGGCGGGCAGGGGAAATGACACTACGACTACTTATGTGGTGGAAGGTGTTTGGCGAGCCTCACTGCTCGCTCGGGAGCGCCCGACCGTATCGACGGCCCGACACCTTCTCTGCTCGCCGTCTTTCTCGGGTCTCTCCCGGGTCTGTCTTTTGGGTCTCTCTCGTGGGTCTCTTAAGTATCGACGACCGCCCACACATTCTTTTGTTCCCTGACCGGAAGTCCCCTCCTTTTTGTTGTTGTTAGTCTTTGTCCAGATGAGTCCTTTGTTGCTCTCAAACGCCTACACGTTTTCTTTGTTCGCTACCACCAGGATAAAGTCCTTTGTTATCTTCGTCATCCCGCGCGAAACAAACAGTCAATCTGCAACAAATGTTTAAAATGGATACATAGAACCATATTTATTCTAAATTACGTTTGCCTAGCTTAATAGAAACATTTAAAAAAGAATTAACTGCCACTGTTCCTTAGCAGCAACTTGGTGATAAAAACAAAACAATAGCTAAATGCCAAACAGTTTCAACAATGACAGACATACACAACCCGATAATGGTCCGTACAAGAACCGAAAGCACCCGGCGGTCCGACAATAATGGCCCCTTCAGAGAAATCGCCAACGCCCTTCAAGACTGCACCATCTGAAGAATCACCAGGAAGCCCAAAAGGAAAAACAAACAAAAAAGAGGTTCCGCTTCGACGACCTCTCAACAATCTCAAAATGTAACCTGCCAAAATGCACTTTGGTCCTTATTTGGGCGGTTCGAGAGGCCCAATCCTACCAATAGGCTGGTCATTTTAATTCCTTGATTCAGTATTCTTCAAATTGATGTTATGGCAAATAAAACACCAAATATCTTTTTTTATCTTAAAAGTACTGAGGTTCAACCACCAGTGTATTAATACGCACGAAGTTATTTCTTCTAATTTATTAAAACACATGAATTTTTAAAAAAATACTTCAAATAGGTTGTTAATACACACGAGGTTAATGGAAATTGTTTCTGCCAGTTCGTTGGTGAACATGATGCTAATGATAATTATTCTACCCGTTTATCAATACACCTGGTTTCCATTAACTTCATGTGTATTGGTATGTTAATGCAGGCAATCTTTATTTACTTCATTTCTACCAATTGATTAATACGCAAGAATGTAATGAATAACCTAACATAAAAATCATTTCTGCTTGGATGATAGTGCCCATGAAGTTAATGAGAAGTGTTTTTCTTTTATTATTACACATAGTGTTAATAGATATGGATTCTGCCGGTTGGTTAGTGTACATGAATTTAATAAAAGGTGTTTCTTTTAATCTATTAAGACACATAATGTTAAAGAAAATGATTTCCACTAATTTATTAATACTCATGATGTTAATAAAAATTGAGTTTACCAGTTTGTTAGTGCACATGGATTTATTAAAGATTATTTCTACATTTGGCAAAACCAAATTAAACAAAAATAGTTACCTACAAAATATTCCCTTACGAATCATATATACAAAGAAGTGAAGTTTGGAGGCGCGTGGTGTAACGCTTAGAGTTGTAGGAAGTGAACACGAAGAGACGAGTTCAAATCCTGGACGAGGCTGTTTGCATTTCACATAGCACTAATACTATTAGGAAAGGTATTAATCCACCTGTTCACCTTCCAGTTATTGGTAAATGACAGGGCAGACTGGGTTCTTGAATCTTTGTTAGGCAACCAGACTAGAAAAAGTAAGATTCTTAATTCAAATCTGTTAGACTCTGCCTAAAAACTGCCACCGTGTCACATCCTACTCGTGTGGAAGGGTTGATAAATAAATATATACGAAAAAAAAAGATTTGGCATTAAATAGCCCACAAGAGTTGATATGTCATTAAAAAAATAACCAAGTGAGCAAAAAAGCCTTTTGATAACCAAGTAACCAAATGACCAAGTAACCAAAAATGCCTTTTGATATTCCTAAATCTAAGTTAAAGCTTTAAATGTCTCTATCGGATTGTGCTTAGTTTTGACACAGAATTTGATCGTCCTTTTTTTCTCTCTCTCCAATTTCATGATACTCTTGATGAAACACACTTGTAATACTTCAAGGTTAATCAACGGAACTTGAATTCTGAGAGACAAACATCAACTGAACGTTTTCACACGTGCGTAAAAGTCAAAATTAATTAACTGATTCTCAATCAGTTGCCAAACCGAATACAAACAAACAAACAAACTACTTTCTGAGATCAACCTTATATTTCCAATAGAAAACATATTTCTTTTTACCTGAAAAAGGTGTCCATTTAAGAAAAAGCAAAATACTCAAGTAATACGGCTACTTTACTCATTCCCCGCTAATTGCTTGGCACTTATCTACTGTTAATTCTATTATGTGTATCACTTGATTCACTACAAGAAACTTAGAAAATACTCTTGAGCCAAATGCCAAATTGCTTTAATTACTTTTGGTCGGCATTCAATTCTATTTCAAACATTCAGATTATTCGTCCTCGCCACTCTTTCTATTCTATTAAACTAGCAAAATACAAAACGCCCTCTGGGCGACGTAAAATAAATATTGCCTGAGGGGATGGGAGTTAAAAATTTAATATCAGAGAGTTTATATCATAAGTAAAGTAAAATCATCAAATTTATTAAAGGAGTAAATGATAAAATAAATTTATTAAAGGAGTAAAAAAAAATTGAAATGGAAACTTAGTTCTGATAACTTGAAATATATTTTTTTTAAAACTATATATAGATAGATAATACCAGGTATGTATTTATTAAAACTTGTTTAAAAAACCAATGAGAACTGTCTAAAATTGCATGCTCAAATTTTGTGTATTCTATTTATGACGATTTTAGGCAGTGTGACGTAAGTAGTGACGCAGTCTTTGTTACAGACAAAAACTGGAAGCGAATCTCCATTATTAATAGATATACGGTTTGATTTAGCTTTATTTTATTTAATGGTATATCAAATTTCGCGGGTTATTTAATGCCAAAGCTGATCTTGTTTGTATTACCAACCACTCTACAGGAGTAGGATGCGACACAAGGCCAATTCTTAAGTGGAATTTAGCAGGTTTGAATTCATATTTTCCTTCTCCTAAACCAGTTGCTATATCAAGTTTAAAGAGTCCAGTCTACCTTACTATCTATCCATAACCGGAGAGAAAATAGTTGGATTCATACCTTTACCAAAAAATCTATGTACATTTTTGACACACCTTGTATATATATATATGTGTGTATATATATACACACCACACATATATATATTCAAATTATATATATATATATATATATATATATATATATATATATATATAATTTTAAATAGGTGTATTTTAGCAGTATCTTTTGATTCAAACAAATTTCGGTGCACTGGCAATGTCACTCGTGCAAAAATTCACACGATTATGCGTTCTGGAAGCCGACTAAACCCGTTTAAGAATAACTGGCTTCTATTTCTTTTCTTAGGTAGCTATCATCTATTTTTATTCTAAAAGCACCAACTATTGAAATCTACATAATCCAATTTATGCCTGTTATATGCTCTATTTCGCTTCATTTTAAATATTTACTGAAAATATGTCATATGAGCGGGAGTTTCAGTTACATAAACTGGTATTGAAATTTTCTCACTCAGCGTTAAATATGAAACTATTTTTGTCAGGAATCGTAAGTTCCTTAACATTTTGGAGAAGCTCAAGTTTCTTTCTCTCTAGTGAAATTTGGCTGGAAATACCTATTAAAGCAGAGTCCTCAGAGTGAGGCATTTTATAAAATATTAAGTCTGTTTACATATTGATTTTGGTTAGAAATTCTCCATCTGCAATTGATACAACTATCAGTAATATATATAATATATATATATATATATATATAAATATATATATATATATATATATATATATATACACACACACACACATATATTATATATATATATATATATATATATATATATATATAACTCTTATTATCGTGACCGTTCCTCAGCAAATTGGTTCATTATTATCATTTTTATTTGGTCAATACACTTAAAATCTCCTCGTAGATAATGCGCAAGGTTTGTTCAAATCATGGACGACTCTGTTTGCGTTTCCCAAAGCAATAATACCCTTGTATTCCCCGTCCATCTATAGGTAAATAGTAGGACAGACTGGGCTCTTTACCCTTGGTATAACAATCGATCTACGAAAAGGAAAAATCTTAATCTAAACCGATTAAACTCCACTTAAACGATTGGCCTTGTGTTACTTCCTGCTCGTCTAGAATTATTGGCATATACATTACCTAGAGAATAAATAAATTTCCTGACCAATTTACAACTGAATTATTGATAATACATAAATTAGATTATAATCTTGTCGTTATATCAAAACAAAATAGTTCATAAAAATTCCTCCCAGCCGTAGGTGTATCAGTGATACTGTACGGCTGCACCACTGAGACCTTAACAAAGCACATGGAGGATAAGATAGATGAGAGTTACAAAAGAATGCTGCGTGCTGTCATAAAAGAATCGTGAAAACAGTAGCCAACACGAACCACATTTACGGACAATTACCCCCTTTCCCACAAACCATTCACGTTATGGACAAGAAATGCTGGACACTACTGGAGAAGCAAGGACGAACTCATAAGTGGCGTACTTTGGAAACCTGCACAGCAGGCACCTGCATAGATCAGCTCTGTGCAACTTCTTGATATTGCACAGAGGACCTTCCGGTGGGCGATTCCCGATAGGGACGTTTGTTGAGAGATTGTTATGTATATTCGTGCTGCCAGCGCGACCTGATGATAATTTTCTTTCCTTTGTTTATTTTTCCTTTCAACACCAGAATCCAAGCCGGTTAAACTACACAAACGATTGACCTTGTGTTACTTCCTGTTTCGTTTGATACATTTTTCAACGATATAGACGGATTAACTCCTCGCTTTCTTCGACCTCTCTTCACCCCTCTTCACAATTTATTTATCCATCCGTTCTTCCCTTCTCACTAGATTTCCATTCGCAACCTTTCTGTCCCTATCCTGAGGCTGTAAAATACGCTGACTTCCCTCTGCAGAGAGGTAACAACCTCCCCTCCTCGTTATGATGGGCGACCCGTAATACTAGGTGATAGGATTGTAGTAGCTGGGCAGTCCAAGTTGTCCCGTGATATGCAGCATTCTACTTTGGTCCTTACTTGGGCCAAACGGGCGCTCGCATAGGCCCCAAATTATCAATCAGTAGGCCATGTCAAGCCATTGCATCAATATGATTTTCAATATACGTATTCATCAAATTGCTCTTATGGCAAAAACCTCCCCCCTTTTTATCATATAGGTGCTAGTTATTATTAATTCGATTAATAATTCTAACAATTTCTTAATACACATGAAGTTAATTAAATTTTTTCCTACCAGTATATAAAACCAAATCAATATCGCCATACAACGACTGCTGTTTAAACAATAGCATTGCATCCAACAAAGCCTTCATCAGAGGATGACTCTGGGATCAGACATGGTTTCGGGTCTGAAGCATCATTTCCAGTAACTCAGAGCGCCCCAGCCGTATCTCACGATACCACCAGACTTTGTTGGTTTGTTGTCAAACAGTGAGATTACCATATCCACGCTGATACGGTTAGAGCTTTATCCTGGATATTTTTAATGTATTTCCTCTTGACTGATGGAGAAAGTCCAAGTTTAGTCAAAAAGATATTTATCTACAAACTATTCACTTAAAATTATATATATAAGAAATGCAAGATTGGCATTAAATAGCCCACGAGGGTTGATACTCCATAAAAGATAACCAACCAACCTTTATTTCTAACTCTCCATCTTTCAATCACTAGTATTCACTAATTAATTTTCTCCATTCTACATAATGATATCCCCCCTCCGTCTCCCACTATGTCTATACTCTCAGATTTTAGTTTCGCAAAAGCAGCTGACACGGTATGTATATTTATAACTGAATGTGTGATACGCATGATTGATAGGAAGGCACGAACAGAGAAACAAGCATATTAATATATGGATTTTATTGATCCGATTTTGGTACGATGTTGTAAGTCTGCAAATATGGGACATCACAACCAGATCTTTTTTTACTGCAATGGCGTTAAAATTCGTTTACTGAATTAAGTAATTTCTAATCTAATTTTCAACTTGATAATAATAGGACTGTGTCTATGTACGCCCTCACTTTAATCATTATAATTGATAAACGGTGTTAAATATTAAATGGAAAGCCGTATGTAGTCTTTAAATAATAATAATAATAATAATCTATTGATAATGGAGATTCGCTTCCAGTTTTTTTCTGTAACAAAAATTACGTCACTGCTCATGTCACATTACCCAAAATCGTCATAACATAGAATAAATACACTCAAAATTTGAACATGCAACATTAGACAGTCCTCATTGTTTTTTAAATCTAGTTTTAATAAATACATGACTAGTATTATATATCTATATATAGTTTGTTTTATTTTAATACATATTTAAAGTTTATATTTCAAATTGTTTTATTTTTTAATACTTTAATGAATTTGATGATTTTACTTACTTAGGGTACAAACTTGCTGACATTGAATTTTTTACTCCCACCCCTCAGGCAATATGTTTCAAAAACCTATTTTTACATCGCCCGGAGGGTGTTTTTATTTTGTAATACTACTGCTACTACTACTACTACTACTACTACTACTAATAATAATAATAATAATAATAATAGACGGAAAAAATATTGCGATGGCGTGGATCGATTACAGAAAATCCTATGACATGGTCCCACATACCTGGATTTTAGAATGTCCAAAAATGTACAAAATTTCCAACAACATCATAAACTTCATTGAAAAAGCCATGGAAAACTGGCAAGTTCAATTAAAAGCTGGAAAACAATCCCTGGCAGAAGTAAAAATCCAAAGAGGTATCTTCCAAGGAGACTCGTTATCACCACTACTGTTTATTATAGCAATGATGCCACTCAATCATATTCTTAAAAAATTACAGGGGGATACAAATTCACTAACTCACAAGAAAAGATAAACCACCTCATGTACATGGATGACATTAAAATTTTTGCAAAAAATGAAAAAGAATTAGAAACCCTAGTACAAACTATTAGAATATATAGCCAGGACATAGGGATGGAATTAGGAATTGAAAAATGTGCTATGCTAGTAATAAAACGGGGTGAAAGAAAATTAATGGACGGAATACAACTGCCAAATCAGGACACTATAAAATCACTTGATGAAAATGGAAGCTACAAATACTTTATGTCTATCGAGAGAAATAATAGATGGTATATTTCCATATAAATTTCACACACTAAATGTTACAATTATTTAGAATAAGGGAAGGAAATTAATCCAGCTCTCTCCCACAATAGTTCCTCCATTTCCATATGAATTTCATACTCTAAATGAAACAATAATTTGAGACAAGAGTCGTAAATTATTCAAGCACTGTCCCATAACAGTTGCTACATTTTCACCCAAATTACATTAAATGTAACAAGGGAATTTATATTATTCTAGTTTTCATCCCATAATAGTTGGTACATTTCAATATACATTTCATACACTAAATATAACTACTATTATAGGAAAAGTGTCGTGAAATGATCCCAACTCTGTCCCATAACAGTTGCTATATTTTCATCCAAATTACATACTCTAAATGTAACAATTATTTATAACGGGGGAAATAAAATTATTTTAGCTTTGTCCCATAATAGTTGGTACATTTCAATATACATTTCATACATTAAATATAGCTATTATTATAGTACAAGTGTCGTGAAATGATCCCAACTCTGTCCCATAACAGTTGCTATATTTTCACCCAAATTACATACTCTAAATTTAATAATTATTTATAACAAGGGAATTTATATTATTCTAGTTTTCATCCCATAATAGTTGGTACATTTCAATATACATTTCATACACTAAATATAACTACTATTATAGGAAAAGAGTCGTGAAATGATCCCAACCCTGTCCCATAAAAGTTGCTATATTTTCATCCAAATTACATACTCTAAATGTAACAATTATTTATAACGGGGGAAATAAAATTATTTTAGCTTTGTCCCATAATAGTTGGTACATTTCAATGTAAATTTCAAATACAGATTAAAGAGAAATATGAAACAGAAGTGCTGCTCAGTCTGCAATGTGCCAGGGATTTGCTGACTAAGCAAATCCGATTTTGAATGGGGTTTCGTTTGAACCTTGAACTAATGAAGATAAACAGAGAAGCTCACAGCATAGAAAGATAGCCACAAGTTGAAAGTGAAGATGTAAGAAGAAGAAAGCGAAACGATGAAAGTGAGGATATCATTCAATCAACCGCCTACATCGCGATTTTAAAAAAATCAAACAAGTGAAGAAAGGAACAAAATAGACAATATAAACAAAAAAAAAATCTTGTCTGAAGAGAAACAGAAACTATCATCACTGAGCAGCATGGGCTAAAATAAACATTAAAACTTTTAACTGAAGAACTGAACAATCTGCTGCAATATGTTTAAACTAACGTTATCACTGAACTGAACTTAATTTATGCAGAAAGCGAAAATAACTCTAAAAATGTAAAAATCAAAAAGTACAAAAGCTTGGAGAGATATTAGGGTGATGGAAAGATCTGTGACGGGCGGTAAGGCAAAAAGAGGCACTGGGAAACGACAGGGGACATTCAGAGCAGTTACAAAAAAACTTTAAAAAAACAAACTAAATGACAAAGTATGTCATAAATACTAGGGTAAAAGAACACGTATGCTGTTTATACAGAATAAAACTGACATACGAATTTTAAACGAATGCATACTTTTGTAACGTAGTCCATAAAGTCAAATATCTGCTTGACCCTTGTACTCACCACGTACAAAAAATTGTGTATATTCACATTTATGTATGAGGGGCATTAGAAATCAACTGGGAAGCGAGGTTTGGGAACCTCTGGGCTAAAGCAACACATAAAATACATACTGAAATGCAACTACTAAAACAGAAACTATGATGAGAGATCCGAAAGTATAGCCTTTATTTACAACTAGCAAAGCTACCCGGTGTTACCAGGGATTCAAAATGTTGAAAATAAATCACGTATCTATATTTATTTATAGATTAACACAAATCCTTTTTTATATACTTGTTTGTTTTTTCTTTTACTCTTTATATATTCTCGTTTTTAAGTTGTTTCTTTTTTTAAACTATTCTTCTTATTTGTATTTTTATTTTATTTGCTTTTTATTTGCTTTTCATTGTTTTTATCCTTTATTGATTTGTTTAATTCTTTAATCATTTTTAAATTAATCTTTAACATATCATTGATATATATATATATATATATATATATATATATATATATATATATATATATATATATATATATATATATATATATATATATATATATATATATATATATCCTTAGTATATTCTTATTCAACTTTTCTACAAAAAATTAAGAATGAAAAGAATGTAAACACCTTAGGAGAGTGAGATTGCATACTCTTTATCTGCAAGGGATACAGGGAGCATATTCTAAGCCCCACGAACAAGTATTCGATAGAGTAGAGGGATCCTTCTAATTGTTCGAGCTTGCACTGTCTAAATACCAGGAACAGAAATATATATATATATATATATATATATATATATTTATACGTATAAGTATTAACTTACCGGTGGGTATAAGAACGATCGTTGGAAGCGCACAATATCCAGAGGTTAAGGTTGAGAAAAACAATATATATATATATATATATATATATATATATATATATATATATGGAGAGAGAGAGAGAGAGAGAGAGAGAGAGAGAGAGAGGAGAGAGAGAGGAGAGGGAGAGAGAGAGAGGATAGAAAAATGGAATCATTCTTTTGTTAAAAGAATTAGTAGAAAATCGATATCTATTGTCTAGACTGGAAATCGAACGAGGTTCAAGATTCTCTTTTTCTGAGTTTTACGCAATCCGTGCAGACAAGTTAAACTAATTGTAATTAATTACATTTGCACGCAGCCGCCTCGTCGTCAAAAGACCAATAGTAAATAATGGTAGATATCTCCATCGATGCCACCATGACTTCTCTAGGTTATCTTCTTTTCCGTTCATCTTTATTTTATTTTCAAGTTTCTCCTAGTTTGTTGTTGTCGTCGTTGTTGATGATGTTGATGTTGATGTTTTTGTCGTTGTCGTTATTGTTGTTTATTGTCTTATTTTCTGTTTGGCTTTTTATTGCTTTTCTCTATTTTGCCCATCGTTTTTTTATGATTAACAAATCTTGCTTAGCCTGGTACACAGAACTAGATTTGCTTTAAATACCGAGGATTCTTAACTAGTCAGACATCTGAGTACTAGATTCATAAAATTTACTAACAGTCCTGTTTGCTGAGGCTGTATAATACGCCGATTGCACCTCTGCAGAAGGGTAAGATCCCCACCCCAATGGGACCGTGGGTGGATCAAAACATGAGTTTTTAAAAGTGTGTTTAAAAATGAGTTTAAAAAAATTGAATACCCAAGCAAGAATGAATAAAACAAAAAGCCTTCGGTATAAAATAACCCAAGGGTTGACATGCCATGAAATCCAACCTACAAACCGACCAGCCAAATCCAAAAAGATCAGATGAGCCAGTGAAATTTAGATTTAGTGATAATCGAGCCGAGAGCGCTCTATGGAGCAGAATGTACGGGATTCGGGGAAATGAATAAAGAAGGTGTACACAGAAAATGTCTTTGTGTTCCTGATATAATAAGAACTAATGAAGATGAGTCATCGGGAAAAAACAAACCCCAACGAAGATGTCCAGTCCGATACGACCCGGGAAACATGGCGACGAAGGAAAAGCAAAACATGAAAGCAACAGACACCGAGTAAAACCTTAAGAAGTAGTATGCAATATGTTAACCTTTCTAGTGTTATTCTATACCTAGATGTTAGGAAAACGCCTTCGTAGTACGTTTATATTTACATTATTATGTACTTGTTTCTTAAAGGATCTTTTTTGTAAAATTATGTATTGTTTTAACAATATAAACTCCGAGTCTTCTATGGACTGTGTATTGTAATTATTAGTTAATTCTACAATAAAATAAAAAATTAGAGAAAACTCGAACTAGTTACTGGAAGGATAGAATCTTTTATTTAAAGATGTTGAAGGCATGTCAACCCGTCTAGGTTTATTAATTTACTGTCCTCGACACCCCTTAGACTGTTTTTTAAACAATTTAATCTTATAGGGTAGTGGGAGGGAAAATATATTATTTTTATATATAAACCTCCAAACTTCAAAAGAATACCTAGGTCAACTCTGAACCACAATGGAGAATCTTGTGTCAAATAGGTTTATTTAAAAATGATTAGTATTTGATAGGATCGTGTGTAAAAAAAAATGATTCTTCAGAAAAAAAAAAAATACACAAAAAAATATAAATACGAAAGTATAATGACCACGATTCCGCAAGCTTCTATGAATAAAATAATCCCAGACGGGTTGACATGCCGTTAAAATCAAAAGAATAAAACGCAATGATTATTTGCCTTACAAAAATAAGTCATGTTTAAAAAATATTCGTATTTGATAGGACAATGTGAGAAAAAAACTTAAGAAGCAACTACCCAAAAATGCAAATATTAACGTAATTCCCTATGCTCTACCCATAATGTAACCCTAGACGGTTTGACAAAAAAAAATTCAATCAATCAGTAAAAGCAATTTTTTAAATGTCAAATCACCTTAAGACGCATCGGTGCTTTACCTGGCATTCGTACAAAATTATTTTAAACATTGCCATCGCCTTGAAACCTGTCAAAACATTGTTGATTCCATCAAGTAAATATTATTTATTTTATCCGACATTTAATATATGACAAAATATTTTGACTCTGCATAAACTCCTCGGGGAAATAATTCAATCTAATATTGATCAATAGAATTTATAAGACGCGATATTGTTAATCAATGTTTTTTTCTCTCTCGTTTTTTTCTTTCAAACTTGAACTGTTTTTTTTATTTTTATCTCTCCTGAATCTTAAAACTAGAATTTAGGGTACACAACGGAGACTATCCGCTCATGTCAGCCAAAAACAAATTTGGTTGGTTAGTTTATTGGTTTTACGACATGTCTACTCTTGTTGGGTTATGTAATGCCGAAATCAGTTATTTTTTGTTTTTGTTTCATGTTTTGCTTTGTTTTTTTGTTTTTTTGCAAGCAATTATATGGTTGGTTAGAATTTTACCACTTGTGTTATTCTATGCCGATTTTTTAAAACACATTTTTTTAACTCCTGTTTTTTCTATTCAACCCATAGATGGGACCCTATAAGATATTACCACACCGGGTCTGGGAGTAAAGGTGATGAAGAGATATTCCACACTCCCCAGAGCTCCCGAATTGGACCTTCACCACTAGATGCAGTTTAATGTCATACCCAGGCCACATCAATTATATGTTTTCAAGTAACCAATGAAAATTCTCATTTGTAAAAATTATGGCTACAAGTAACTATCAATACAAATAATTTTCAGTTATATAATTTGGAATATTCCTGATACAAATAATGTATACATAATTAAGTTCTTTGTCAAATGCATATCAACCTTTGTGAGTTGTATAATACAAAAGCAATCATTGTAGAAGAACGGTTGTGGCAATATTTAATTTATAGCTAGAGGTTTTATACCTTTCCCAAGTGGAAGTCCGAAAGTGGAAGTAATAACGGGAATGGCGTTTCAATACACTTACGACGATGCCGCAGTCTAGCGCCTTAGCCACAAAACCACAGGGATTCACCCTTGTTTTGGGTTATAAATTATGTTTTTAAATGATTCATGATAATAATCCTTAGTAATCAATTGCAGCTAAGAAAACTATTCTTAATAGAAATAACATAAATCGTTATATGTTTTATAGTTTAAAATACTATTATCTAAATGATCCGGCTTGGGCAAGTGTATTTGCGTAAAGTACTACATCATCTGCGTAGTCTACACTATGATAGCCCTTCCTAATTAAGTTACCATGACAACCTAATGATTGGTTGGTTGTTTGGTTGGATCGATCTAATGCATATCATGCCGAAGACGTTTTGTTTTGTTCATTCTTGATAAGATATTCAAATCTCTCAATCTTTTTTATAAACTCAATTTTTTAAACACATTTTTAAACTCTTTTTTCTATTTAGATTGGACCCCAAATGGTACTATCACTCCCAATCAGAGTGGACCTGGGATTAACCGCGAGAAAGGAGTACTCCACACTCCCAGTTTCAAAAGTGGAACTTCACCATTAGATGTAGTTTAACGTCATAGCCAGGACACTACGACCCTCAGCCAAAGCTTTCTAGTACATACAGGATAAAAAGTGTCGGAGGTTTGATTATAAGGGCAAAGGGGATGGGACAATCATATAGGTGCTAAGCCTTGATATGTCGAGCCTATTGATCGGAGCCACCAAGAATTAAGCATCACGGGTTGCCACCCACGGACAAAACATAGCATCATTGGGGGTGCAGTCGGTTTATTTTTCTGTCCAAGCCGACAGGGCGGGACAGTTTTTACATTCCTTAATTTTTTTCCTAAAATGTAAAAAATAAAATAAATCAATATCTGATGAAGGGTGAAACATTATGAATGTGTAATTGCAACTGTTGTATAGGGTCAAATTCGAGTTGTAGTAGTAGTCGTTAGTAGTAGTAGTAGTCGTCGTTAGTTCAGAAACAACATACGCAGGTCGTATAGTCACAACGGGGTTGTTTATTCCTTTCTAGGCTCGTGGGTTCTTTTTCAGAGATAAGGAGAGAGAGAGAGAGAAAGAGAGAGAGAGAGAGAGAGAGAAAGAGAGAGAGAGAGAGTGCGCGCGATAGATAGAGAGAGAGAGGGGGGAGTAAGGTCAAATTATTCTATCGTAAATCATGTTTGATAGTAGTATGCGCAACACATTACGGAGGAACTCGGGAAGCCCCGTCTGTCCCTTACGAAGGCCCAGCCGAAAAAAGACCGATTTTTGTCTTCTTCCCTTTATCGTCCCAGATGTGGGAGGGTCACACATCTTCCCTCCTCTTCAGAAATTAGAACTTCTGGTTTTATTTTTAACTTTAGTTCCGGGGTCATTGGTCGCACGGTGGATGGCCCCCGTTGAGGTTTTACCGTTTCAGACTTTAACCTCTCTTTGTTCTTATCTCTTTTTCTTCTCTTTCTCCAGAAATCCGATTACCCTTTTCTTTTCAATCCCCAAATTCCCCGTTTACCATAATAATTACGCTACATAACACCAAATTGGTTTTCACGTGTTATTTCTCTGTAATTCTCTGTGAGGCTTGGTTTTTGTTATGTTAATTTACCACGCACACATGAACTCTTCCAACTATAAAAAGCAGCAGGTTCTACACTTAAGCGTGAGAGTTAATATTTCGGTGGATAGCCGACAAGACAGCCTCGCGTGTTACCGTCTTATTTGTATATGTTTGTACTACTGTTACTTGTTAATATATTTGTTTATTTCATTTTCTCTCTTGTGTCTTTATTCGAGCCACTAACCAGGCCACAACAACATTATTCCATTATCATGAGGAGGGCATCATTGTAACGGTAGCATTTTCTTTGGGGAAGCCATATTCTAGAAGTATTGACTTCACCTTTCTTCCCATAACATGCAACACTCCACTTTAGTCCTTACTTAGGCTAGGTGTGTGGTCGGCGAAAACCCTTCCGATCAATCGGCTGGTGACACCAAGCCCTAGCACTTACACTGATCAGCAGTGCGTGGACATTGGATGCTGTCGAGAGTACCTACCGAGAGTAATGGTCGATAGGGACAGGTAGAGAGAGAGAGAGAGAGAGAGAGAGAGAGAGAGAGAGTGAGAGAGAGAGAGAGAGAGAGAGAGAGAGTTATGGAGACCTGGGGAGTTTGGTATACCTTTTATTTGCTATTATTCATGGGTACACTCTGACCCGGAGTCATGCTATCAGTAAAAGTTGATCATGATATGAGTTTAATAATTATCCCTATTTAATATTAACCCTCTCTCCATGGTTTTAAGTTTTCCTATCTAATACTAATATTTTTTTCCACAATTATAGTGATTCAACCAATTATATGGTTAATGATGACGATGTCCGCTTGAAGGAAATAAGATTGTGTTGTTCTCGTCTAATGGAGAGGGTCATCCTGTGATGAAAATAATGTTTTATCTGATTTCCAAACATCTGAAACCACGCTGCCTGTGGACAAAACACAACTACTTTGGTCACTGAGCAGTCACTCTTCTTTTACAAACCTTAGTCTAAAACAAAGAACGAAGCAGATGGTCTAGGGTGTGTTTATTTTACAAGTGGCAGTGTCCCTTATAAATATAGGTTTCTAGTAACAAACAAACACTTTTCATGTTTATATATGCAATGCTACCCACTGGTATGAGGTGCAGACCAGAGTAATTCAATGCTTAGATAAATAACCGGTTAAAGTCATTTCTATCAATACAATGATTTGGCGTCTGATTCAATTAATTTTCTACGATATATATTGTGGACGCCAACTCGTTAAAATTGTTACACCAATGATTTAAGTAAAGTTAACGGAGTGACCTATTGTCGGTATCAGCCGGACAGCGAGGGAGTCAATCCCCCTTTCTTTAGCGCTAGACCGGGAATATTGGTTTTGTGTCTGAGATGGAGCCCCACAACTACAATCAGCTCCCGATTTTACCGCACAGATCGAAGCTGTGCTATTCATGCGCTGCGTTAGTGAGGGCCAGTATCGAACCCGGATTCTTGTGGTTCCAAGGCAAATGCTTTACCGACTCACCTAAATTGGCTCTATGTGAAATTGCCAACAGTTTTTCTTGAATTTGAATTCACATAACCGTGTCCATTTTTACAGCGATTACCATTAAACACACTGCATCTCATTTTCATTGGATAATCGAAAATACCGAGAGATACTCAAAAACATTTCTTGCTTGCTATCAATGTAAGTAGAATCTTTCCATAAATGCAAACACTGCATTTTTCAAATTTGTTTATAGCAAAAATTATTTTAACCTCGAAAATAAATAGGATGTTTTATTGATATCTGTGAATATGTACCGACAATTCCAAGAGTTTCGACTAGGATTCCTAATATCGAAACTCTATAAATATCTATTAGATATATGATTCTAATCTCCCTCGGTGTAAAAATAACTAATACCTAATACTATTTTAAATATGTGTTTCGATACAGTGAATCATAATTGAAACACTTAGTGTCGGTAATTTTGTCAAATATCAATATATAATCTTTACTCATTACTGTCGGGTTCATTTGTAATTTTCTCACCTACACAAACACACACAGACACACAGATACACACGTATGCGAATGTGTGTGGGCATGTGCGTGTGTGTCTTCGTTTGATGGCTTTTGTGTTACCTATGAACTGCTAGGCTAATGAAAATTTAATAAACGTGCCATTTGAACTGTTTACACTTCAAGGAATGTTGAATCGTATTTGTTTTTTTTTTTTTTGGGGGGGGGCAATGGAGAGGGTTCACCTGAATAAATTCTCTCTATGACCATCTGTCCCTAGCTGGCACTTAGTGTCCGCAAAAATATTATGAATGTAATGCTTTGCTGACTATGTTAGCACCTTTCCGTCCACTAAGGACGATGGCGTAGTGTCAAAATAAATAAATAAATAAATAATCTGCATCTGCGCAAGTGACTGTGCAGTCAAATTCCTGAGTGACAGTCTTTGGTGCACTAAATGCATACAAACTGTGATGCTTTCTGGGGCTGCTGTCTTTTCTCCCACTTTCTGACTCTCTTTGCTGTTGAGGCTACTCTCCTCTCCGCCTCACCACTCTCTGTGTATTGTTTAACGTTAACGTTAACGTAAGTCAACACATTTCTGTCCATGAGTAGGAGATTTCGAGTTTGTCCTTACTTGAATGATTTGTGAGATCGAATGTAGGCGGCCATAAAGTTTCTGTTTGAGAAGGTGCTGCATCTACGATTTTTTCATCCCTGTTTAGTTCCCACATATCTTCTCCCCTGGCGTTTCGTAAAAATGCAGTTGGTGCAACCATATTATAGTACGGACACTGCTACAGCGTATATCCCTTTAAGCCGCTCACAGTGGTTCACCCAACCACACCCAAGCAAAGTACAAAATGTGATGGTTAATACATTATAATAGAGCAGAAGGACTCAGATTACAAGAATGATAGTTTACTTGGATAGAATCAGTTCTGATGTGAATATATTGTGAACTTTAAAGTATTTCATCATACAGGTAAAAAATACTAAAACAATTTTGTATAGACATGGAAGAAATTTGATAGGCAAAGATATATATATGTATATATATATATATTATATATATATATATATATATATATATATATATTGCACGGTCTTCAGAATGAATATAATTATCGTGGATGAAAAGAAAACTGGAACCCGATATTGTAAACAAAGTACAAGCTCACCCCCCCCATTAAAAGTTGAATTCGTGCGTGCCAACAAAATAATCTGTTAGTTCTCTGTCTGTTAACTAAATTCAAGTCAAAATGCATGTACACTTTTGTCTTTTACTTTATAAGATTTATTTGTCTTGAAACTTTAGAAAGAAAGAATAAATAGCAACGATTCTCAGCTGGGATAGATTTCGAGCGATTTTAAAATTTTAAAATGGTGTTGTCAGCATTGAAACAACACTGTCCACCCAAAAAAGAATTCACCCTGTCGGTGGGACCTTAGAATATGCTCCATATCCCCGGCATAGTTGCAAGACCCTTCATAAAAAGTTGTTTTCTGGTATGACACTAAATTGCATCTGTATGTAATTATATATATATATATATATATATATAGTTCATTTTTTGTTATTATAATGGGAGAAATGATTATAAAGTGCTCAATTACTTCTGTAAGTGCTGTATTTATTTATTTATTTATTTATAGTCACCAATACAATTAAAAGTTCGTCTTACCAATGGTTTCAGAACATCACTTTTAGGTGATTATCCGTTATTGATGACGGATAATCACCTAAAAGTGATGTTCCGAAACCATTGGTAAGACGAACTTTTAATTGTATTGGTGACTATAAATAAATAAATATATATATATATATATATTATATATATATATATATATATAATCACGCATATATATGTATGTATATGTACTATACATGTACGCATATATATATATAATATATATATATATATATATATATATATATATATATATATATATATATATATATGCGTGAGTCTGTCCAGTTAAAACAAAAGCAGAAATAGATGAGGCTAGAGATAAAATCAGCTCGTTTGTGTCTTGGTGTTCTGATATTGTTTGAATAAAAGACGAGTTCAATTAGCACGGTGAATTAGCAGATCCACTTTGATGCGTTGTTTGGGTTCCATTTATGGATCAAATACATATGTTAAACAATATTTGTATTTGATTGGAATACTTGATGGCATATAACCGTAAATTATTTGTATTAAGAATAGTTACTTAGAACTATATTTTTCTTTACCAAGGGTTATTATTAGTTGAAATCATATGTCTGTGAGCAAACTAATGATTATCATTAAATGGAAATTATTACTTGAAACCATTCGGGTTAGTTCAGTCGGTAGACCGTTCGACTATAATCCACAAGGTTCCTAGTTCGATACCCGCCCTCGCCAACTCAGCGTATGAGTTGCACGGGGATCTGTGCGGTAAAGTAAGGAGCTGATGGTAGGTGTGGCGCTCTACCTCAGACGCTAAAATAATCTCCTTGTCTAGCGCGAGTGAAAAGGGGATAGACTCCCTCGCTGCATGGCTGATACCGACATTAGGCCGCCCCGACAACTTTACTTTACTTTTACTTTATCAATTATGAATTCTTGAAACCATACAACTGTGTGCATATTATT
Source organism: Doryteuthis pealeii (assembly GCA_023376005.1). Taxonomy (NCBI): domain Eukaryota; kingdom Metazoa; phylum Mollusca; class Cephalopoda; order Myopsida; family Loliginidae; genus Doryteuthis; species Doryteuthis pealeii. The sequence goes on from CM042140.1 coordinate 124,106,887, forward strand.
TGTATTAGACATACATGATATCATATAACTGTAAATTACTTGTATTAATAATGATTACTTGAAGCTATAATTGTTTACTATGGGTTATTATTTGCCACGTAAAATCATATAACTTTCTATAAAAAATAAATAGAATAAATAAATAGAAATAATTACTTGTAACCATATAATTATTAGTATTGGATAGGAATACTTGATATCATATAACTGCATTTATATTATTTTTATTTGAGAAGAATACCACTGTTTTCAAATTATTTACACTAGATAATTTGAAGGAATTGTACACATGTCTTTGGGGAATTTTGATACATGCTAATACATAGCGAAAATGATTAGATTCGAACGTGCATTCATTAGATTTTAGCATACATATTTTTCCAGTCTTCTCAAAAGTTTTGAGCCTACCACTTATCAGATATAGTGGGATTGTATACTCACATGCAATAAACACAATTTATAAAGTTGTTTTCAAGGGTTGTACACACTTTTTTCAATACATGCTAAAACGTAGCGAAAATGTTTCAATTCAGATGTGTTTTTATTAGATTTTAACAATTTTTCTCATATTTTCACAAGTTTTAAACTTGCCACTTATTAGACATAAAAGAAATATTTAGATATAATACAAGGTGTGTCATAAGAGTATCGAGATTGAAGCTGTGTTTACCAAGATAGAAATGAACAATGAATGGAACGATACTTTTTCTCAGAATACAGGTGTGTCATAAAAGTGCCGAATTTGAAGATGTATTTATCAAGATAGAAATAAACAATAAATGAAACGTTATTATTTTTTCAGAATACAAGGTGTGTCAAAAAGTACGAAAAAATCTAGATACTTTTTGGATACTCCTTGTATAAATATGTACAAAAAAACTATTAAAAACAACTGCTTAAGAATATAAATATACAATGAACCTAATTTCCTAACTACTACAAATAAAATAACCCCCTGATGAGTTAGCAAGCCGTTAAAACCTATCAATTAAGCAAATACTCTAAATGGATTTTGTTTTCTGTCGGTAAAACACAAGACACACATTCATTTGTTAGTCGGTGTTATCCACAAATATCTGTAATAATTTGTCTCATTTTGTCTTTGTTAATTACCTGATGTTGACCACTTTATTCTGTGACATTCGTTCGTTTCTTGAGTGAAATAAATATGTGACGTTATGGTCTTACATTGCAATGGAGTGATGACGTGTTTATAGTAAAATTAATTGTATACTTATCTCATCTTCTCTGCTACGTGGCGAGGCTTGAATCTGGTTGCTGGGCCGATGTGGAGTTGGCTGACAAATTCCTTGTTTTTTGGAGTCTGGAAACCTACTTGGGGCGATGGGGGACATCTTGTCTTTGTGCCATTTAGAGTTTTTAGTAATAACACCGTGCCATTTCTTTTCCCCCAAGTCACAATTACCGAGAGCAAGAGTTCATGTCTTACTCTCACAACACATTGTACTAGACTCCCCTAATATTTTCAGCTCTCACTCTTCCTCTCTCCTACTTCACCACGTGCCAGGTCTCGCCCAACAGAAATATGTGATGTGGTCTTATGATGATTAATCCTTAAACTTTTCCATTCTAATCTACATATAATTCTTATTTTCCTTCTAAAACATTTTCCGTGCTAATTTTCACTGTTACATTCATGGCTCTCCCCTTCTATTATGTTACAAATACTCCTCATTGATATTCATATATATATAAAGTCGTTGGTGTAGCCTATAGTCGGTATCAGCCAGACAGCGAGGGAGTCTATCCCCTTTTCACAAGCGCTACACCAAGTAGATTGTTTTGGCGTCTGAGGCGCAGCTGCTTACTTTACCGCACAGATCCATGTACTACTCATACGCTGAGTTGGCGAGTGCCGGTATCGAACCCGAATCTTATGGTTCCTAAGCAAAAGCTCTACCGACTGGGCTAAACCAGCCCTATAACTCTTGCCATAAATGTTTTGTGCTTGACTCCATGTTCAAAATGTGCAGAAACAGAGAAAGTTGGAAAGGAGACGAAGATAATCGAAAAGAAATTCAGCTTGAAGGAAATGGACATTGAAAAGAAGAGAGAAAAGAAAGGGGGTGCGGAATTATAGAGAGTTTATATAAATTTATAGGAATAAAAAGATTTTCGTTATGAATTTATCAAATGTTTCTATTTTGCTGTCTTCATCTTGGCTTTCAGTCTGGCAGTGAATCTTGGTCGGATTCCCACGATATTAAATATCTCTTCTCTTTTCTTTTCTTTTTTTTCACTTTCCTTTGAAATTCAAAATTAAATCTTAAACCTACCATTTTTTTTTCGTTTTTTTTTTTTGCTGTAAAGACGATGATATAAGTCAATGAATTCAAAAATTATATTTGTTGTTTTTAAATGTGTGATGTTTATTGTAAAAAGATACCGATGTATATTTACACACACACACACACACACACACACACACTCACACACACACACATACACACACATTTATATATATATATATATGCAT
>CM042140.1:124116883-124144383 GCA_023376005.1 Doryteuthis pealeii
ATAATAATAATAATAATAATAATAATCATAATATAATAATATTGACCATACAACAAAATGGTATATGCATAAACCAGAATCTGTTCTTTAGAACGAAACGCATAAAATTTTCTGGGACTTTAAAAAAAAAACGGATCACCTTATCCCAGCAAGAAGACCAGACCTAGTGTTGATAAACAAAAAAGAAAGAACTTGTCAACTGGTGGATTTTGCAGTGCCAGCAGATCACAAGGTGAAGCTAAAGAGAACTGAAAAAATTATGGAATATGAAATTAAAAGTGATACCAATTGTAGTTGGTGCACTTGGAACAGTTCCAAAAGGATTGGAAAGGGGTCTGGAATGTTTGGAAATCAGAGGAAGAATTGAAACCATTCAGAACACTGCACTGCTGCAATCTGCCAGGATACTCAGAAGAGTCCTGGAGATCTCAGGAGATTTGCTGTCACTCAGACTCCAGTGAAAGACCATCAGCTAATGCTGATGTGAAAACACAAAAAGAGCAAATGATAATAATAATAATAATGATAATAATAATAATAATAATAATAATAATAAGAAGAAGAAGAAGAAGAATGAAGGAATTTGAAATCAGAGGAAGAATCAAGACCATCCTGAAAACATTATTTGAGTGCTATATACCTGAGCAAACTTGCTGTCACACTGGCTACAGTGAAAATCCTTTAAAAAAATCGCAAGGAGTGATATAATAATAATAATAATAATAATAATAATATAATAATAATAATAATAAGAAGAAGAAGAAGAAGAAGAAGAAGAAGAAGAAGAAGAACACCACAACAACAACCAGAAGTTATCATCAGGTGGACTTTATTGATCCGGCGGACCAAAGGGTAAAAATGAAAGAAAGCGAAAGATAGGTAAATATTTGAATCTTATCAGCAAAAAATACTGTGGAACATGAAGGTAACAGTAATAACGATTGTAGTTCGTGCACTCGGAAAAAGACAAGGAATTGGAAATTTTAAAAAATAGAATTGAGACATTACATACCACAGTATTGTTGAGATTTGCTATAATACTCAGTAGAGTCCGGTAGACCTAATGAAACTTGTTGTCACTCAGTATCAAGTGATGTTAAAACTGGTTTTAAAAACTCACAAGGAGTAAGATACTAATGACAAAAAGTGAAGCCAGTCTTTAGATGTAGTTATTAAATAATGTTTAGGTAATTAGAGAATGAAATGCATAAGAATCTATGGGATTTTGAGATACAGACGGGTCACTGCATCCCAACCAGAAGACCAAACCTAATATTAACAAGAAAAAGAGAACGTGTAGATTATGCAGTCCCGGTAGATCTAAGAGTGAAAATAAAAGAAAATGAAAACATAGACAAATATCGGGACCTTGCCAGAGAACTAAATAAACTGGAATGTATGGGTGTAAGTTATACCAATTGTAGTCGGTACCCTTGGAACAGTCCCCAAAAGTTTGGATATCAGAGGGAAAATCCAGACGATCCAGCCAATCCAGCATTGTTAAGATTGGCTAGAATACTTAGAAGTGTCAGGGAGACCTGAGGACACTTGCTCTCACTCAGAATTCTGTGAAAGACTACCAGTAAAACCATGTGTGAAAAGGGAGTAAGAGAGTAATTTTTAAAAAGTGAAGTCAGTTATTAAGTTGAAACATGAAATAATGTTACGTAAAGGTCGTCGTAAAACGAAGTATTTTTGATACACCTTAATTGAGATGTAAAAAAATGTGTTTACTTAGTAAATGATATTAAGTATTTTTTTCTCCAGTTTCGTTATTTCCTACTCTCAATTTCGTCCGCTTATCGTCGCTTATAATTGCCTACGTAAATGCTCACTAATAAATGAAAACACACCGATTTTTATCTACGTTTTCGTTTGGCTGTAAGTTGACATTTGCGTAAATTGGCGCGTTGATTAGATTAATTTACCAGCTCTTGTGCTTTTAAAGTTCTGCACATGTACACACTTACAAGCGCATAGGGAGAATCATGAAAAAAATAAAAGAACACTTCTCTATTTAACAAGAACATCTATACAAATGTCGATAAAAATCTATGGACGTATTATTTGTTGACCTTAGCTCAGTTACAGCACAAGGCCAAACGTATGGAATATTAATTGAGTATCACACACACGCGTCATGGTCTGACAACTTCGCTTGCTAATCATGAAATTACGTTATTATGAAACCAGAAATTTGATCAGCTTTCCATAAGCAGAACTAAAACTTTTTCAAGCATCTATTTCTATCGGATCTGCTGTCCTCTCTTATGGGGCTTAGAATACACTGACTGTATTCCCGGTGGATGGGGTAAAACCCGGCACTGGCAAATTGGTGTTCTGGATATGCCAAAGCACCTGAGATCATTCTTGCAGATATCCTTAAAACGCAGCTGAGGGCGACCAATCTGTCTCGTGCCGGACCAAAGCTCTGCATAGAGGATGTATTTCAGGATTCGTCCATCATCCACCAGGCGAACATGGTCCAGCGATCGGAGCGATTTGGCTCAGGACCGCCCTCGGTGGCGGCAGGCTCTCCGTAGCGGACTGTTCATGTTTGAAATCACCCTTGCGCAACACCATGAAGCCAAGATGTCCAGAAGAAAGCGGCAGCAACAGAGCATCGACACATCAACATCTTCAGGGACAGCATTCACATGCGACATCTGTGGTCGAGGCTGTTTTTCGAACATTGGACGTCACAGTCACAGGAGGCATGGTAACTTCAGGGGCACAAGAATTATATAGTCTTCCGAGACAGCAATGCCGATATATGATATGACAGTAAACTCTATCCGATAGTGAGGCTCAAGTCTGAAGCTTTGGAGAGCGTGACGAACTGCTTCATTGTCCACTGGAGGCGCATGGTGTAATGGTTGCTATTGTAGAAAAGGGACAGTCTCGCTATTGAAAATTGTCTGAATATCTAAATAAGATTGCTAGCCTTGTTGATAGGGCTTAGAATAGGCTGACATTATCCTCAGCGGAGGAGTAAGACACATTCACCAAAAAGTGATATCCTAGCTAAGACACTAAACTGTATACGACGATGAAACTCCAGTTTGAAGCTTTTTGGGTAGTGCGGAGACCCCATTCATTGTCATTACTTTCAGGTCCATGCTGACCAGGAATGGTAGTACCAGTTAGGTTCCCATCAATGGTTCAAATAGAATATTAGTGTTAGAAAGTACCGTGTACAAAAAACCTTAAGAAGGAACTAGCCAAAAAGTGTAATTAAAACGCGTTTAGACAATTTGAAATGCCGTTAAATCAATTAAGCAATCAAACAGTCTTTTGTGCAGTATCTGTCAACGTTATATTGAAACCATGAAGCATATATATATTTATCCACCCCTCCACAAGAGTGGGATGTGACACAAGGTCAATTTCTTAAGCGGAGTTCAACAGGTTTGAATTAAGAGTTTTCCTTCTCCAAGACCGGTTGCCTAACCAAGGTTAAAGAGCCCAGATTGGCCTACTATTTATCCATAGCTGGAGGGAGAGTAGGATTCATACCTTTCTCAAGGGTATTAGCGCTAAGTGAAATGCAATTACCACATCCAGGATTTGAACTCGGGGCGACGAGTCCAATTCCCATGACCTTAACCATTACACCACGCGCTTCTTCAAACCATAAAGCATATAATCTTTCTTTTTATATAAGGTTTTCCGCATGTTTTTTATCGTCCACAAGATATAGCATAATTTTACTATTTCTCATGAAACATTATACAATCAAAACGGATAGTCTTAAGAAAAATTGATATCGTTTCGTAATCAAATAACTTTCTTGATCACATGACTTTTTAACAGCAGGTGAAGAAATAAATCAAATTGCTATGCTTGATGTTTAATCACATTTTCATTTTAAGTGAATAACATTTCTATAACTGAAAAGGAAGAAGAATAAAACATTAAAGATAGATCTGAATTGTTTCTATAAACGTTGGTCGAGTTATTACTAATACTTTTCTGAATCAACACTGTTATATATATATATATATATATTATATATATATATATATATATATATGGGGGGATCTCTCTCTCTCTCTCTCTCTCTCTCTCTCTCTCTCTCTCGCTCTCGCTCTCGCTCTCGCTCTCATTTTTTTTTTCTTCTTTTCATTTTTTCATTATGTTCGATTGAAACAAATTAGTGTTATTACTTCCGCGCGCTCACCACCTCTCTCTATCTTTTCCCCACTCTCTTTCTCTCTTTCTTTCTTAATATATTTTTTCTTTATAATAGAAATGGAATGGTCCATTATTTAGCTGAGGTGACAACAATCATAAAAAAATAAGGAATTCGGTCAATAAGTAACACCAGATAATCAGGACTTACATTTTTGCATTTCATCTTGGACGATTTGGACGGTCTAATTTTTAATCTGAGGGCGTTGCAAGATGAGGTTTAAATACAATTGCATTTTAGATTTGGTCGACAGTATTATTAATGTAAAACAATTTTATTAATAATTGAGGTTTGAATAAAAATAAAATCATGGAGAATGTGACGTTAATAACTAAGGCAACTGTGACTTGACGAGTGACATAGTTTCGGTTACAGACAGTCAAACACACAATCTCCATTATAATAAGATTGGTAAAATTACATTTTGACTACACGTATAAATTTATAAGTTAGAGACAGTTCTTCCAGGCCGTTGTCGTGTCAGTGCTGATGTATGGCTGCACCACCTGGACCCTAACGAAGCGACTAGAGAATAGACTAGATAGGAGCTGTACAAGAATGCCGCGGGTGATCCTGAACAAGACGTGGAAACAGCGACCCACGAGAAAGCAGCTGTACGGCCACCTGCCACTTATCACCCAAACCATCTGAGTAAGACGGACAAGACACGCGGGACACTGCTGGAGAAGCAAGGACGAACTCATAAGCGACGTCCTCCTGTGGAAGCCAGCACATGGGCATGCCAGTGTGGGCCGACCAGCAAAGACGTACATTGATCAGCTCTGTGCGGATACAGGATGCTGCATAGAGGACCTCTCGAGAATGATGAGCGATAGGGACGGATGGAGAGATTGTCATGGATATCCGTGCCAACAGCGCGACCTGATGATGATATATATGGGGGGGGGGAATGAATATGGAAATAAATCCGACACTGTGAAGAATTTTAAAAACGAAGTGTTCCAAACAAAGATGAATTTATCTATCGACGCTTAAACGTTTCGGTTTATTTAAACCTTCATCAGGATTGATTATGGGATCCATAATCAATCCTGATAAAGGTTTAAATAAATAAATCGTAGTTCAGGCTGATCGGCAACTGAGTGGCTCAAAATCTCGCTAATGCATTCATCACGAGGGATTTTTTTTGTTGATAGCATGCAAAACGTAGGATGAAGTGAGTCAGTCGCTGCTGACACTCATTTATCGTTTACGATAAGAAAGTCAACCAGCATATATATATATATATATATATATATATATATATATATATATATATATTAGTAAAACGATTACAGAAAATGACATTATTGAATGAGAGAGAAATAATTGAATAAATGCAAAATCGTATCCATTTAAACATATATATATATATTGTCATCCGCAGACACCATGTTTCGATGTATCACGTCTCCTCAGTGTGGCTAGACATTGCAAGCTAACTCCGGATGGGATAGAAAACCGACTGATTTTCCATCAGTCCGGCGTCTTAACCAATTGGCAATCGGCCACCTGCAGGGAAGGGGTAGATTTTAACTAATAACTGCATACATAGGTACAGTCGTTAGAAAGCTCACATCCTGTTTATAGGAGAGCCTTGCCATTTTAAGCTTAATTTACAACCGACAGTCAAATTTTTACCCCAGAGAGCTCAACCAGCAAGGAGATGGGAGCATATATATATACATATACATATATATATATATATATGTGTGTGTGTGTGTGTGTGTGTGTGTGTGTGTGTGTCTGTGTCTGTGTCTGTGTGTGTGTGTGTGTGTGTGTGTGTGTGTGTATATGTTTTTGTACGCAACTGCATGCAATATTCATTGATGTGTACGTGCAATATTTGTCCCACAGAAGTGATTAACCGGAATCACTAATTTGTGAAATTAGTGATTACCCATCAATTTATTAAATGTCACTTGATTATTAAGGTGCTCTAATTTCTCTAATAGATCCATTGCTTTGTTATTCACGAAGCTTTACAATGTACGGCACAAGGCTAAATAACTGAAAAAGCGGAAAGGGGCAGGAAGATTGTTTTGCGCTACTCTTCTTTGGCGAGGATACCGGTTTGCTTTAAAAATCCACATTGGAAACACAGTATTCCTGTTGGTTCGAACCCTGGACTAAGACATCAATGAGAGATGAAAATTGGGTATATGATGCAGATGTTTTGCTTACGTATATATATATATATATATATATATATATATATATATATAATATATATATATATATATATATATATATATATATATATATATAGAGAAAGGAAATGAATCCGACAGTATAAGTATAAATAAAAGGATATGAAAAACACAATATGCTGTTAAAGTGAAAAGATTTTATATCATATTCATAGCTAATATTGAACAATATTTCGATCTCCGCTATTGATAAGTCTGGAGTATAAACAAGCTCTGAAGATGATTTTTATAAATCGAAATATTGTTCAATATTAGCTATGAATATGATATAAAATCTTTTCACTTTAACAGCATATTGTGTTGCTTTCATATCCTTTTATATATTATATATACAAGAGAAGTAAATAGACAAGCGATGTGTTTTGATATGGCTTTTGTTAGCCGACAATTTTTGGGAGAATATGTGCTTAATTGAAGTCGTACCTAATATTGAAAGTTAATTAATTAATAATTAATTAATTAGGCGGGAATACCTATTCAAATGTAAGGCTAAACAAATCGAGAAAAATCAATCTCAAAATAATTAAGCACATATTCTCCCAAATATATATATATATATATATGTGTGTGTGTGTGTGTGTGTGTGTGTATGTGTGTGTGTGTGTGTGTGTGTGTGTGTGAACTAAAACGCCTAATGATGGTATTCTGAGTAATTACTATTGAGTTTTTTATAACTATCTGGTCACGGGTAAAATATGCTCTCAGTTTTTATTGTCAGCACAGGCTTTTTACTCTCTTTCTCTCTCTCTCTCTCTCTCTCTCTCTATATATATATATATATATATATATATATATATATATATATATATATATATATATATATATTACATTTTAGCAGCAAGTTTTTATTTAAACCATGGAATACTTCTTAAACATTTTTATTTGCTTACGTGCAACTCTAGTGTGTATGTAGGAGGTGCAAACTAACACACACAAATACACAAACACGCGTGTGTGTGTGTGTGTGTATGTGTGTGTGTGTGTGTGTGTGTGTGTGTGTGTTTCTACATTAGCCGATCCTCTCTAATTATTCTAAAATCCTCGATAAAAATAATAATAATAAAAATTGTAAAAGTAATTGATATAAAATGTATAAAACCTAACATAAAGGAAATGGCCTTTAACACTAGCACTCATATATTAAACATCTTTAATAACTAACGCATTATTCATAGCATCCCCACTTGAAATAAATCCTACTCACTGAATAAACCGCTCAACCGCAAAAATTCAATAAAACTTTAATAACTAACGCGCTAAAATTGCACCCCACCCACAATAAACCTTTACAACTGAATAACACCAAAAAAACACATAAAATACCTCCCACCGAAGACGATCAGAGCTGTGTAGGAGCCAAAGGTAGCAAGCAAGCCGTAACTCAAATACGGATCTTGCATTGCCACGAGGACCGCACAGAGTGGTGGTTTGTTTATGTAAGCAACATAGACCACTAAGTCAAATGCAAATATGGAATATTCCCAAGTGACATATATACCAGCTGTGTCATGTCAAATTCACTCAGACTTATCTGGTCACTTCAACAGCATACTGATTGACTAACTCTCTTCGGCAGAATAATAACTCACTTCAACAAGATGTAGTCAAAAACTCATGGGAAAAATATGGGCCACCTTCTCTCCCACTTGGACCCCGATTTAACAAAAATGACTCGAGTGTTTGAACGTAAGCACACGTAAATCATTAAAAAATGTATTCCATGGTATTCAACAAAACCTGGTTAAATGATATATCTATCTATCTATCTATATATATATATATATATATATATAATTGCATTTCACTTTGCGCTAATACCCTTGGGAAAGGTATGAATCCTACTCTCCCTCCAGCTATGGATAAAATAGTTGGGCAGATTGTGCTCTTTAAACTTTGTTAGGCAACCGGTCTATGAGAAGGAAAACTCTGAATTCAAACCTGTTGAACTCCGCTTAAGAAATTAACCTTGTGTCACATCCTGCTCGTACGGAGGGTTGGTAAATATATATATATATATATATATATATATATATATATATATATATATATATTACCAAACCTCCGGCAAAGATCGGTGCTATATATATACCAACTCTCTGGCAAAGATCGGTGATATATATATATATATATATATATATATATATATATATATATATACCGATCTTTGCCAATCCACGAAGCAAACAAAATTACTTATGGATTAATTAAAATTGGTATAAAAAGTGCTCAATAAAAAGCGCTAAATATACGTTTTAAAAGCGAATGTTATAAAATATTCCGACTGCAGTTTCTCGCTGTAGCGAATCTTCAGGGAATTTTATATATATATATATTTACACACACACACACACACACACACATATATATATATATATATATATGTGTGTGTGTGTGTGTGTGTGTGTGTGATTATGTGTGTGTGCATGTGCGTGTGCGTGCGTGAGTTACTCTGTGTGTAAAGTAAACTCAGCATAGTGGCCTATTTTCTTTATCAGTCGAACACCGAAGGAGTCTATCCCTTTTTCGCTAGACCGGAAAATTGTTTTTTGCTGAGATGTTAGGGCACTCCTCCTGTCAGTTTTTAGATAATTTACTACACAGATTAAATTATCCTAGCCTTGCTATTCCTGCGCTGCGTTGGCGAGGACCGATATTAATCCTCGAACCTTGCGATTCCTTAGTGTAGAGTAGAACAAGCTTAGTTCTTTTTTTCACAAAGCCAGAAGTACGAGGCACTCAGTGAACATATAACTGACTAATAATTGTTTGTCAACTTTCCTTGTTAAATATCATACACATTTCTAAGAATTCAACTCTCAGTTTAATTATGAAATCCAATTCGATATACAGAAACTTCCTAATTGGTTTTATGAAAATCTTAAAATCTCGTTATAATTCAACATTGTAATATATTTTAAAATGCAGTAATTAGTTCCAGATATTTTCTTAGAACGACAATAGATTTTCATAAATGAATTTTTAACATATTTTAATGTAATATAATTAAGTATAATAAAAATGTCTTCGCTCTTTAACAATTTATTATAATTAAAACATTAGGCTTTATAATAGCGTTTATAATCATCATAAGGCTGTGCTGGCAACATGGATATCCATGACTCACCCAACCGTCTCTATCGGCCATTGACCTCCTCAATTCCTCCAGAGTGCAGAGCAGATAGATTTAGTTTTTTTTCTGGTCGGCTTATACTGGTGTGTTCATATGAACATTCCCACCGGAGAACGTCACTTATGAGTTCGTCCTTGCTTTTCGAGCAGTGTCCAGCATGTTTTGATCGTCTTACCCGGATGGTTTGTGGGATATAGGACAAGTGGTGGTACAGCTGCTTTCTTGTGGGGTGCTGCTTCAAAGGTGTGTTCAGTACAGCACGCAGCATCCTCGTGTATCTCCCATATAGATTGTTCTCTCGGCGCTTTGTCAGAGTCCAAGTGCTACAGCCGTACAGTAGCACTGATATGGCTACGGCTTGGATGAATTGTTGCTTTATCTCATCAGGGAGATCAGATTTCCATGTTAGACAGTCTGTCTATATCAGTCCAAGTCTTTCCTAAGCGTACATTGACATCGCTTTCGGCAAATGAGATATTACTATCTAGTCAGTTTACTAATTCTAGTCAGCCCTGTCGGCTAGGGCTTTAGAATACACCGACTGCACCTCTGCAGAGGGGTAAGACCCCCCCCCAAATTGGGCAACTTGTTGGCCATGTGTGGCGACCCGTAATGCTTAATGACGGAATCATGGTGGCTGAGCAGTCCATGACATGTAACACCCCACTTTGGCCCTTACTGAGGCTAGACGGGCTTTCAGAAAGGCCCCCTCCAATCAATTGGCTAATCACGTCAAGCCCTAGCACCTATATTATCGTCCCGACACTATTGCCCTTATGGCAACCCCCAACCCTTATTATCATAAGGGTGCTACAAGGAAGATGGCTTAGGGTCTTCTTGTCCTGGGAATGACGTTAAACTCCAACTGATGGTGAGGTTCCAGTTCTGGATGTCTGTTGAATGTGGAGCACCCCTTCATCACCATTGCCCCTAGGTTCACTCTGACCCAGATTGGTAGTACCAGTTAGGGTTCCATCTATGGGTTAAATAAATAGAAAATTTGTTTGCAAAAAAGTTGAGTTTAAAAAAGTTCTACTCAACTGTTGCTCCGAATCTTTCAAACTTTGCCGGCATTAGATGAGGTTGCTATGCAGTAAAACAAAACAAACAAATCAGCAAACTAATTTTAGTGGCTTACACTCCAGTATGGAGATGCCTACGTATATAATAAACGAGTGTAATAATGTACAGTGTGGCTACGAAATGTAATGCCTCCTATTTATTTTCATGGAAACTTGTTGAGATTTTTTGTCATATAAGGTGTGTGATGGATCCCCACTCCGATTTATAGACTAGGCCGGAATCATGTGATCTAACTCTTGGCCAATCACTGGCATTACTCTGGGGTTGATACAATACTTAAACCGACCCTACTAAACATAATTACTGTGACCTTCGTGGACGACGGACATAGGATTAAAACACTGGACCTTTACCAATATGCAGGATAGGAATTATACGTTTACCAAAGGATTCCATACCACAGGACTTTCTTTAAGCCCTTTTCAACTGGCTAAGGATGGCATTTAGAAACTTTACAAAACTAAAACATGCATTGAGCAAAACAACCACAATGCATAGAATAAGTTTTCAGCAATAAAATGCTGCTTTTTGTGTTTTTATATAGTTCATTGGCGATGCATTTTTGCTAGTGATTAAAAAAGAGCCTACATATTCGTAAAAACGTGCACCAGCAGACGCGATCCACCTTTTTAGAGCAGCAATGACGATGTCATTCGCCAAGGGGAGGGTGTGACACAAGGTTGCAAGTATGGGGCATCAAGCGAGGATCGAATTAGTGATTCTGTAGTAGGTAATTACCCAACCCATTCACCACGGGTAAGATGATACGCAAGTATGAGGCAACCAGTGAGGAGCGAACTCGCTATTCATTGGCAATAAATCAGTGAGACTTGCTTGCTAACTATTACTATGGGACGCCATGAACTTTTCAAGGTAGGTATTAATCTCCTCGTTCACTAAAGATAGTTATTTACCCATCGTGTTCACCCTGGGTTGGATGTGATCGAAAGTCGAAAGTAAGGGGATTCCATCTAGGATCGAACTCACTATACAGTAGTAATGTATCTATGAAACTCTTTTGCTAATCATCACAGTACGATGGGACGCCTGAACTTTCCAAGATAGGCTATAATCAGACTAAGTTTCTCACTCTTCCCAGAAAGAATAACAGATGTCTCATGAATTCACGATGCTCCAACAAATAATATTAAATAGAGAGAACATTTTTCGATTGATTCTAAAACGTTATACCGCCCTGTCGGCTGGGGCGTTAGAATGCACCGACTGCACCTCTGAAGAGGGGTAAGACTCCCCCAATGGGGCCACCTGTTGGCCGTGGGTGGCGACCCGTGATGCTTAAGGATAGAGCCCAGGTGGATGAGCAGTTCATGACATGCAATACTCCACTTTGGCCCTATCTTGGGCTAGACGGGCGGTCGGAGAGGCCCCCTCCGATCAATCGGCTGGTCACGTCAAGCCCTAGCACCTAATATGATTTTCCCAACCCTATTGCCCTTATGGCAAGCCCCAACCCCTTTTTATCATATGAGTGCTAGAAGGCGGTGGCTGAGGGTCTACATGTCCTGGGAATGACGTTAAACTCTATCTGATGGTGAGGTTCCAGTTTTGGAGGTTTGGGGTATGTGGAGCACCCCTTTATCACCATTGCTCACTGGTCCACTCTGACCCGGAGTGGTAGTACCTGTTAGGGTCCCATCTATGGGTTAAATAGAAAAATGTATTTACAAAAAAATTGTATTATCCATTAAGAATTGATTTATTTCAAAACTTTATCGGCATTAAATGACCCACTGAGGTTGATATGCCGTAAAACAAAACAAACCAAACCAAAACGTTATATTTTATATACTGGAAGTAACAAAAAAGTTTTAGAAATAAAATAAAAGTTTCAGCGGCTCCAGTTTTAGGTTATGCCAAAATATTACAGTGTTAAATTGTCCTGAACCAAACCCGATAGTCGTTTGCCTTATAAAAGAAATATCCTTTCTTTACTGAGGTAGGGTATTATGAACATCAGATACTGTAAATAACTTGTAGTTTTATGCTAGATTAGATAAATATTAAATAAAGAAACGTGCTTTTAAAGCGTCTGAGTCGGGTGTATTCATATAGACGTTTCTCAGAGCTTTTTTTCTTCCACGATGTTGGCTGGGGCTGTAAAATACGACGACTACACCTCTACAGAGGATTAAGACACCCGCTCTTAATGGATTCACCTGTTAGCCGTAATGCCTGTAAAAGGGATCCTGATGGCTGAGCGGTCCGTGACCAGGTTGCAAAGTGATCACGGGACTGGCAACACTCCATTTTAATTGTAAGTATATCATATTTTCAGTACTTACTGTTGGGTATCATTAGTGAAATTTTTTTTTTTCATAAAATTAGTGAAATATATAGATTATGCCATTTTCATTAATCCCCCCCCCCTGTCCATTGTGGCTGTAGAATATGCTGAATACACATCAGTAGAGAGGTAGGTTCTGCTACCTTAATGGGGCCACCTGTTGGCCATCGGTAGTAACCCATAATGCCTGCGTGCGGGATTCGGGTGGCTGAGTGGTCTGTAACCCAAATACAAAGTAGTCACGTGACCGGCAACACTCCAATTCGGCCCTTATTTTGGATAGGCCTGATCCGATCAATAAGCTGGTCATGTCAAGTCCTAGTATCGTATTCTTCAAACTACTTTTACGGCAAACAAACACCCAACACGTTTTATCTAGTGCTAGGCGGCGGTGGCAAGGGGTTAACCACCAGCTTTTGAGGTATATGAAGTTAAAGTAAATTATTTTTGCCTGTTTATAAAACCAAACTAAACAAAAATATCTATCTTCAAACTATTTCTTTATAAATCATATATAAAAAAATACAAAATCTGGCATTAAATAATTCACAAAGTTTGGTATGCCATTGAATAAAATAACAAACGAACAAAGTCTCTTTTCTTAAAGCAATATCTTACTTACATTGAAATAATGCTGTTTCTTCTATCACATTTTGGGTACGTCTCAATATTCTTATATCCAAAAAGTGTTACCAGTAATCAGAGTCATCTTCGTCGACCGAAAATGATTTCTTTTTGTGTTAAAACCTAACATATTTGTTAATGTATCGTGAATAGTAGATTGAAGATTTGCGTATATATATATATATATATATATATATATATATATATATATATATATAATATACGGAGTATTATGAATAAACTAATACCTTAGTTCAGATATAAATTTTATTTCGTCTTTTTTTTCTGGTTTTCAATAATTTGAAGATTTTTCATATTTCACCCCCCCCCTTACTGCAAACTAACTGTTATCGATATAAGTAAATACTTCCTCAAATTAATTGATAAACACTTCAGCATCAATAACCCATCAAATAAAATATCTAACAGCAAAACTGTCAATATTAGCAACTCACCCACCAAAAAGATAAGCAATAGAATTAATGCGCACAATAAAATAATAAGAAACTACCAAAAATAGTAGAAACGTTAATAAAACAACGGATGAAACTGATTCCAACTGTAAAAATATAAACGATTGTCCACTTGGAGGTTGGTGTAAATCCAAGAACATACCAGGCACAAAATACCCGCAAAAGAATAATATGCGGAGTAAAGTATCTATTTCATCAGCACCAGCACTTCTTGGAAATTTTGTTTATATAATCACAGACAATCCTTTACAAATAAAAAGCTAAACAAACAAACCAAACCTTCTGGAAACATTTCTGGAAACTAAAAGAAAAAAATCAAAACCCACAAATTAAATGACAAATAATAATAAAAAGTCGACAAATACTATTCAAAAATAAATGCCATCTTTTACTGATAGATAAAAAGAAAATGAACTGCAAATAGTTCATGGTAAGCTCTGATATATATATATATATATATATATATATATATATATATATATATATATATATTTGTGTGTGTGTGTGTGTGTGTGTGTGTGTGTGTGTGTGACGTTAAATAATAAAATCGAATGACTCGATCTTATGTTTTACTTTCCCAGCCACTCCTGTTGCTTTCGTAAACCGGTGTTTTATTCCTAGTTCTTTTTTCAGTATTTCTTCCCATCAACCCGCCGATCATTACGTAACAGGTGGTATCTTTACATATAAAGTCTATTGTCTTAAATAATGATCGGGCTTTTGTAATACACCCAGAATTTTCCAAGAAGAACAGATATCCCAATAAAGGCAACTTGAACTAGTTTTTTTTTTTTAAACAAAAATGTTTTTTGAACGAGTTCCTTTGAGAAATAGCATACAAGCTAAAACGAATTGAAACCTACAACCGGGTTATAGCGTTCAAGACAATGAGAAAATAAAAATGAAGTAAAAAAAATAAAAAATAAAAAAAGCGAACTTATTACACAGCCGAGCAAAAACATTTTAATGTGCTAACATTATTTGGTTGGTTGGTTATTTTATTTAATGGCATATCAACCCTTCTGGGTTACCCAATGCCATATCCTGTTTATATGATTTGGGAATGAACAGATTGTTGATAAATATTTTTTCTCTGATTGTCTTCACATACTGGAAGAAATATTGTTCATCACCACTAGATACAGTTTGACGTCATTCACAGAACATTAAATTAAATAAATATCCTAAATAAATTAAATTAATAAATATTCTGTCAGAGCTTTTCATTAACATCATGTGCATCAATAACTTGGTAGAAATAATGTTCATTAATTTTACTAGCAAAATAAAAAGACACACTCCGGGCGATGTAAAAATCATTTTTTGAAAGATATTGCCTGAGGGGATGGGAGCTGAAAATTAAATGTCATAGAGTGTGTACCATAAGTATGTAAAATCGTCAAATTTATTAAAGGAGTAAAAAAAAAAAAAAAAAAAAGAAAGACAATTTGAAATGGAAACAGTTCCGATAACTTTAAATATTATATTAGAATAAAACAATCTATATATAAATATATAACGCCGGGCATCTATTTATTGAAACAATGAGGATTGTCTAACGTTGCATGCTCACATTTTGAGTATATTTATTCTATGTTATGACGTTGGATTATGTGTTGGGTAATGTGACGTAAGCATTGACGCAGTTTTTGTTACAGACAAAAACCGGAAGCGAATCTCCATTATTAATAGATGTATATCAATCATTTAAAAGAAACAACTTCATATCAATTAAGAAACTGGTAGTTGACCCTCAGCCACTGCCTTTTATAGGTGCTCGGATTTGAATTGACCAGTCGATTAATTGGATGAGGCTTCTCTGATCGCCAGTCTAGACCAAGTAAGTGTCGAAGTGGCATGTCACAGGACCACTGAAATTATCTATTATCTATTATTGCTTTGAAAAAAAAAATGTTCTTATGGCTTTTTTGTGCTGCAAATATGAGACACGTTTTCTTTCTTGAGGCTTCCTTTTTTATCACCCTTTCCTCACTTTTTCATGAGCAATCTCTCCTATTTGACTCTTGAAGTATCCATATAATTGTTTTCCCCATTTCTGTTTTTTCATTTTTCTTGTTTTTTCTGTTGGTCCATACGTTGCAGTTGCTTTTATTGGCTACGGTTGCATCATAAGCACAATATGCAAACATATCAATTTGACATATTGTCTCATGTGCGCTTTTCGCAAACCGTTACTATTGTATATCGAGGTTGATCTTTCCGGCATGTCTCACATTTGCGATCATACACTGTGGTAAGCTTCTTTTTTTTCTCGTTTGAATAGTTGATTTTATAGGATTTGGATTTCTATTCTATTTTTTAATGATGGTGTTCTAGAGACTCAGGGGAGTAATTCAAAACGTTTTCTTTTTCTCCTCTGGGAACAGAGGCTTCCTATTAATTCGAAGAAGAAAGAAGAAAATCAGAGTATTATTTTCACGTTTGAAATATAATCCAAAAACGATTTCTAGCTCCGCGGCGGAGCTAGAAATCGTTTTTCGTTATTCAGTAAATATTAAAAAAATGTCAAAGAGTACAAAATGTTATTGAGCTGTCCAAGGCGTCCAATCATGGTATAATGGTTAACGAGCAGCTCGGAGATCTCATGGATGCGCGTGTTGAAATGGTTACGACGGGACGAGTTCAAATCCTAGACGAGGCTGTTTGCATTTCACATAGCGCTAATACCCTTGAAAAGTGTATGAATCCAACTCTTCTCCTTCCAGCTACGGGTAAATAGCAGGACAGATTTGGCTCTTTAACCTTGGCTAGGTAACCAGTCTAGGAGAAGGAGAACTCTGAATTCAAACCTGTTAAACTCTGCTTAAGAAATTGACCTTGTGTAAAGTAAATTTTCCAGGCTGTAGCCGTGTTAGTACAATTGAGTGGCAGCACCACTTGAACTCTAAAGAAACGTTTAGAGAAAAGCTAGATGGGAACTACACAAGGATGCCACGTTATGCCTTGAACAATTCCGGAAAGCAGCGTATATTGGGAAATGCAAACAGCCTTGTTAAGAATTTGAACTAGTGTTATATACTCGTTCAACATCGGGTATATAATCAGAGAGAGAGAGAAAGAAAGAGACATAGACAGACAGAGGCAGAGATCTCGGGTATATAATAGAGGGAGTAGAGACGACATGATGGAGATAATAATAGTTGATAGACTTACTTATATTCTACTCGTCTGGACGCCATGTTCTCTGGCTGGTCTGTTGGTCTTCTTTTAAGAGTTGGTTCTTCTTCGTTGATTCTTCTTTGTACAGGGCTGGACATTGTTTGTTTTAACATTTAATTAATACAACAAGACTTGTTTGTTTCTTGATCAAGCTTTATTCGCAACCCTACCCATTTGATCTCGCCTTGGTAAGAATCGACATCAGAGCGGTGGCCTACGAAAATCTGCGTCGCTTCT
The DNA here is from genome assembly GCA_023376005.1 of Doryteuthis pealeii. Taxonomy (NCBI): domain Eukaryota; kingdom Metazoa; phylum Mollusca; class Cephalopoda; order Myopsida; family Loliginidae; genus Doryteuthis; species Doryteuthis pealeii. The sequence goes on from CM042140.1 coordinate 124,134,318, forward strand.
GACTAACTAAACTAAAACTTATTCTCATGGCACCCAATCGCGCACCTCTATCGGAAGGTCAGTGGGGATCATCTGAATGTCACTCATAATCCCAACGGATATGGAAAATTCCCCATCTCCGATTTTAAATCTAACGAACTTTATTTAAATATTCTAACTAGGTACGTTCATAATTTATAAGCTACTCATAAATTATGTAACAGTCATCCATTTCCTACGACGATGACTACGACGTGAGCGTGCAAAAACAATGACGCCACTATTTGGATGAGATTTTCCTAAGTACTTCAACGCCTTGTTTGCTCAACAATAAAACTGTTCAAAATGATTTCCCACATTGAATCATTGCTATGCTTGGATGGACAGAGGAACACTGAAAAAAGCCGGAGGGTACAACGGTCGAAACGTTGTGTTTTTATATACCAGAATAAAGATAAGGACATCAGTAAAAAAAATCGAAATAATACTTAACTTACTTTTCAAATGAATACTTTATCTAGTATTATTTGACTCTTGCCTGGCTTAATATAGGGAATGATACTTGTGCTTGTTATTTACTGTTAGAACTTTGTTGGTGTATAAGGGGCGTTATGATAATTCATTATATTTACTAATCATTTAATTCTCTTATTTAATTCTGTTTTTATTTATTTATTTTTTCATATAGTTTTATACTGGGTGACCAAAGAAAAAAAAAACAAAAAAAAAACAAACAAACAGCAACCACAAAAAAAACCACAAATTTAGTAATAAAACTGTTAATCTTAATTTTATTTTATTTTTCTTTTAGAATATACACTCAATATATTGATAAAAAATATTGTAAAAATAATTTACCCCTATGTGTCATGAAGTTTAAGTCCAACAAGTTTCTTGAAATTTTATAGATATTAATAAGATTAAATAAAATTTATTTGGGTTCCGTTTTTTTTTTTTTTTTTGGGGGGGGGTTCCCCTGTATATTCTTATTTTATATATATATATATATATATATATATATATATATATATATATAATCTTTTTATCCTTTTCTATCTTTTCTATATTTTTTATTTTTATTTTATATATCTTTTATATTCTTATATATATTAAACTATATTAACATTATTAAACTATTAAATTATCAAAATCTCTCTCTTCTCTCTCTCTCTCTCTCTCTCTCTCTCTCTCTCTCTCTATATATATATATATATATATATATATATATATATATATATATATATTAAACCATATATTAAACTATATGTTAGCATTATATTTTTTTATTAATATTTCAAATTATATATATAATTTTTTTAATATATTTTGTATTTTGATTTTGTTCATTATCTTTTAGATATATTCATTTCTATATAGTCTTTATTCTTTATATATTTTTTATTTTTTCATATATTTATTATTTTATTTTTATTTATTCTTATTTATTTTCTTTTATTCTGTTTATTATTCTATTCTGTTTACTAATTCATTATGTTTACATTTAGTATAGTGAGTGATACTTGTACTTATTTGCTGTCAGAACTTTGTTGATGTATGAGGGGCGTTACGGAGGGCCTGAAAGATTTGGTATACTAGACACTTAAAAAGTTACGACTTTTTCACACCTCGGGTCTCTGGCAAACATCAGTAATTACTCTTACAACCACTGTCATCCAAGTATAACCAATGCTCAACAGTTCCACCTTTTAATTTGCCCCGTACACAAACATCGCAACTAACAACACAGCCACCATCACCGCCACCTCCGCCACCAACACCACTGTCCCCACCGCCACTAAAATTACCCCGCAGCCGTTTTACTGACAGGTTGTTTTCGGTGGTTGATTAATGATATAAATAAAGTAATTGGCGGCGATTCCTCCGCCCCACCCTCCCAAACTCTACCATGTGGTTGGTCGAGGACATCAGTGAAGCAAAGGACGTGAGCCGTCAACCCAGATATGCTTATCACAACAAGACTATTGTTTCCATAACTTACTTATCACCAATCGATTTGCCCAAATAAATCGATCGGTCGAATCAGAACTAATGCGTGGTTTATGAACGGGACGCTATTTACGTATTGTGATTTTCGGACTATTTCGGTAGCATCTATGTTTCTAAACGTAGATCTCGAGTTTCGACTTGTGGTTTTAATTCTTGAGCTAATTTCAGTAAGCAACACACATTATGCCCTCACACACTTTCAAACTCGCGTACACCCTTTCGACAGGGCTTAAAATACACTGACGGTATTACCTGCAGAGAGGTAATACCCCCACCCCAAAAAGGTATGTCCTAGGAATGAGACTAAACTGCGTCTGATGGTGAGGCTCCAGTTCTAGAGAACTGGGGAGTGGTTTTAATTCTTGAGTCATATTTAGTAAGCAGAACATATTATACACACATACGCACACACACATACGAACACAGATCTTTTCAACACGGCTTAAAATAATCTGATATTATCCCCTGGAGAAAAGAAAGACCCCACCAAAAATAAACGATGTCTTTGATAGGACACTAAATGAGTTCTGATGGTGAGGCTCCAGTTCTAGAGATCTGGAAAGTGGTTTTAATTCTTGAACTATATTCAATAAGCAACAAATATATATATATATATATATATATATATATATATATATATTATATATATAAGTGTTCTATAATTTGCTTGGAGCATTGTGTTTATATTGATTTGGTTGTTGGTTTTGAAGGCTATCACAAAGCAAGTGTAAAGAAAAATAAGGTAACTATGGTGATTTTTGTTAACCTTTAATTTATTCTTAATATTTCGAGATAAAAATCTCTTCGAAGAAGATTTCTGAAACTGAAGCTGTTGTTAGGGATCGTCCATTCTGCTTTGTTTCTTATATCATCCAAATTATCTGCGCGCGAGTGTGTGTGTGTGAGTGTGTGTTTAAGTGTGCGTGCGTGTGTGTGTTTTTATGTGTGTGTTTTTTATGTGTGTTTATGTGTTTGGGTGTTTGTTCAACAATGTCTGATTATCGTTCCAGTTTGGCCTACCCTTTTTGTTTTATTATAAAGTAGTATGTTGTTTGTTTATTTGTGTGTGTGTGTGTGTGTGTGTGTGAGCAATTTCTAGACCCAGCTGATTTTTAAAAAAATGTTATTACTTCCACCTGTTGGCCTGTAGGAGGTTTTGCGTGTGTGTATTTGTGTTTGTGTTTGTGTGTTCAAGTTCTTAAGACGCACATGATTTTTTAAAATTATATATATATATATATATATATATATATATATATATATATATTGCCTTTACTTGTTTTCCATATGTGTGTGCGTGTTTGTTGGATATGTGTGTGTTTTATTTGTGTGTGTGCATGTGTGCTTTGCCCATATGCGTTTGTGTATGTATGCGTGTGCTGGGTTTAGAAAAGGTTGGAAGAAAATTAATTCTTATCAAAAATTATAATTATAGATTCTGCTTCCTTGGTCTGTAAGAGGTTAATATAAAAGGTAGGGCTAATACTGTAACGTCTATGATTTGTTTTTCTTTTTATGTATATATTTAATCCATAGCTTGATCACAGGAATTCATTATTAACTTGTTATAATGGGGGTCCGCTGTTGTGACCAGAATTAAGTGATGAATTGCATACATTTATCAAAGATTATTTAATTTATAGTCAAATTTATTAATATCTAGAGGAAATCTTATTTATTAACAAGGTACACTATTAAGATCTGAGGTAGATTTGTTACATAATTATTGGATCCTAATACATTTTTAAGGTATTGTAGAAATCATTATGGCGATCAGTATAGCTGATGGCGTTGAGAGTGAGTGACAGCGTTTGACCTCACTCTGACCTTGCTTTCTGGGGATAGACCGTGAGAAACGGAACCCCGATAGAAAGCCCCCTTCCGGTTTAAGGAGTAAGCAACTCAGTTAGTCAGTTAGAAGTTAGAAGCCAAGCTAGCAAGATGTGAGTCTCTGCGCAGATTGTCTGGTCTGGGGATCTACGAATAAAGTAACATCATCGTAAATCGAAGTCTTGTGTTTATTACTAAAAACTAACAATGACACAGGGCTTCTGATAAGGAATTATCCCCAACAGAAACCAGACAAGGAATCCTCAATAGAAGACCAGACGAGACCTTAGAAGATATACCAGACCAAGATAGATGATAGACGATCAGAATAGCAAAACCGGCTAGAAGAATAGACGACCAGAGTAAGACGTAAGAAAGGTATATAACGTTATATGCTGATTTGGTATCGTGAAAAGATCAGTATATAACATATACCTATTTAGTGCCGGTAAAGAAGGCGCTATGCAACAGATTTGTCTGAGAACATCCCATGTTATTAGTGGCTTTTAATATTCTGCAATGTATCTAATATACAACTAAAAAGTAAAGGTTTACCTAATATATGTATATGGATAGATGGATATGAACAAAATCAGATATAGATAGATAGATAGATATGTAGGTGGACTATTGTGCATTGGCTTGTGAATGTGCGTATGTGTATGTGTATGTGCTGGTCTATGGATGTTGGGGTGTTTTGCATTTGTCTTCTCGTTGTACGTTTGTTGCATTATGAATTCTACATTGCCCGTGTGATTGTATGTTGCGTGCGTGTGTGCGTAAGCGTGTACGTGTGTGCGATGGTTGTGATCTATTGTGGGTCTATTGTATTATGAACTCTGCGCTGAGTTCGGTTAAGCTATTGATCACTGTGTGCAATCTAGCAATCAATAGCGCCTCCTTAATTCGAAGGTTACCAAAATTTCTCTGGACCCGATTTTGACTGTTATCCTACTATTCGTGTTATTGCATTTAACCAAGTGCTTGCGGAATGTGGATTCATGTATATATATATATATATATATATATATATATATATATATGTGTGTGTGTGTGTGTGTGTGTGTGTGTGTGTGTGTGTTAGAGTAGCGTGGATAGGAAGTCAATGGCGCTTGGTTACAGATAGTTTCTTGCCTATGTGATTCTTAAACTGGGAATTGCAGAGGCGATAAATTGTCACTAACTAAGCGCCGGTGAGTTCATGTCCACGCTACCCTATGTTAGATATGCATGCTTTCTCCATTATATTGAGCACTATTTATTAATTGATATAGCCCTCTTTATTATCAATATTAATGAAGATTATATATCTATATCTTTATCTCTCTCTCTCTCTCTCTCTATATATATATATATATATATATATATATATATATATATACTCACAGTTTCAACGTATCACGTCTCTTCAGTGAGGCTAGACGCTTGCAGGCTACCTCCAGCCGGGATGCAAATCCGATCGATTTATCAACCACTCAACTATCATCAGTACCTACATACAGGGACGAGAACTTTTAACTGATAAATACATACATAGCTATATATGTAAACGCCACCAGAGAGTGATCCATCCGTTTTATAGGAGAGCATTGTTTACCATATTCATAAATAAAAAAATCTCCAATATAGATCTGGAATAGTGTGTGAGCTCGGCTAGAACTTTGTTAATGAATGCTTCATACTTCTGGCATTCTACCAAAACTAAGTTATGCTTAGTTTATAAATATGGAAGTCTGACTAGAGGATTTTTTATAAATAGAATAGACCCCTCCACCCCACACACGCAGACGCAAACACAGACGGTCAGCTTAGACAACTGAAAATTAAAAAAACATTCTTCATTGCAGGCATATTCTACTTTTTTCGTTGCTTCTCTTGTGAAGTCTTAAAAACCTTTCAAAAAGTCAAAAACTCTTTAACTCTTTGCCTACTTTAAACTGCTTACAGCCACTCTCCACCACAGCAATCCTACTGTAAACAAAATACAAAAACTGATGGTTAGTTCATTATAATTGAGCAGAAGGGCTCAGATCACAATAATAACACTGGTTTACAAAGAAATTGAGGCAAGCACAAAAATAGCTGTTTTAACCTAATTTGGGAGTGCTGAATTCAGATTGGTAATCCGTTTTTACTCATAACCTCTAGTTTTTTAGATATACATACTGTACATTTTGTACACATACTGTACATAAAGACGTATATGCATTCAGGGTTAATTTCTAATATTGTGTGACTTACCGAGCCTGTATTGAGAAGTTGTTAAAAGACTTCTGAGGATATGGGATGCCGAATGTCACTCAAAATTCATTTTCTCCATTCCCACCTCAACTTGTTTCCCTTCAAACCTTGGAGCAGTGAGTGATGAGCACGGAGAAAGATTCCACCAATACGTTACGAAGATGGAGAGCAATTACTAAGGCAAGTGGAACCCCGGCATGATGGGTGACTTCAGCTAGATGCTCTTGCGTGACATCCCGGAGGCAAAATACAGCAGATCATCTAAGAAAACACACTTCCGTCTGCGGTACTATGAATTGTGTACATTGTGTCATCCAAGTATATTTATTCCGTCAATGTTCTTTATCTATCCTGTTTTATCTGTAATAAGCTGCTACATCTGTTGAAATAAGCACGTATATACTCTGTATATACTAAAATGAGACTATTTAAAAGACAGAAAACTAGAGGTGATAGAGCAAAACTGTTTATAAATTTGAATTCAGCACACTCAAATTAGTAAAAAAACACCTATTCACATTCTTGACTCAGACAAAAAATATTTTTTTGTAAACCAGTGTAATAGGACTTTATTCGAATAGAATGTTCTGAGGTGAATAGATAGTGAACTTTGAAATATCCCATCATAGAGTAAAAATTGAAATTTGGTACAGTCGTGTGGTAAATTTGGTTGGCAAAGAGTTAAAAAGTCTAAATCTCTTCCACTGGAAAAAGCTGAGACAAACTGAGAATAATTAAGAAAGAGAAGAAATAAGAATTAAAAACCAAGTAATTACAAATAAATCCTTGGGTGATTCAAAAGTTTTGCAATATTTGGGTACGTACTAGTTTGCGGTGCTTATATCACATGACCGACGTAGTACAAGCCGCCAATAGTGCCCGCTATAGTTGGGAGGTATTTACGCAACCAGATCGCCAGTAGGTCAAATGTGACATAATATTGCAAGTTTGGGATATCCAGCGAAAATGGAACTCGCTATTCAACAGTAATAGACCTCCGAGAATAGTTTGCTAACCATTACAACACAATGGGGGGTCTTTAATTTACCCACTCCGTTCACCACGGGTAGGATGTGACACAAGGTATCAAGCATCCATCGAGGATCGAACTAGCAATTCAGTAGTAATGGATCTGCGAGACTAGATTGCTATCAATCACACCAAGATGTGACCCCCATCGGTTATGGTTGGTAGTATCGTGGTAGCGGATGCACTGAGGCGTTGTGTATTCCTTCACTCCTTATGTGATTTGAAAGCCATAAAGGTAAATGGACAACGTAGTCTAATTCGGGAACTTACGCTTTGTAGTTTGAACTGGACTATAATGCCTCAGAAACAACTAAAAACACCCGGTGCGCGAAAGCTGAAGGCGTAAATAATCACAATACAATAACCATATGGTTCAAGAAATTTTGCCCTAGTTCCAAGGAAGGTTTGGTAGGCATAAAACCATGGATATCCATGACCGTGTTCTAAACCACAGAAGCAAATCCGGCGAATAGTACTCGGAGAGTATCAGGTGAGCTTGGCATTACATAGTTCAGTGTGGTTCGTCCGTAGCCTCACGTTACCAAATCTTTTGGGTAACCCTAATAATCATTCCTGTTTGTCTTATAACTTTTTTTCGTCTATATATATATATTATATATATATATATATAATATATATTTTGGTTGAACACGACAGACATTTCCTGTCTAACGAATTTCATTTTGATCTTTTTCATTTGACTGGTCATTTTTTTTTTTTTTTTGCCTGAGTGAAATTGGTGTATGAATCTACCAAAGGTTCTTTCATTAGGCTTTTCGGCACTACTTAGTGCCATTGTCAGGTGTTGAGTGGTGATATGTTTCCGTGTTTCTTTTTTAAACAAACAGAGTACCAGTAGGAGTAAGTCGGGGGAGGTACTCACAAATTTATATGAAATGTTATATATATCATCATGTCGCGCAAGTAGCACGGATATACGTGACAATCTCTCGCCAACCTTCCCTATCATTCATTGCCTCTGGAAGTCCTTCTGCGCAGCAGCCAGCATCCTCACAAAATTGGTCAATGTAGGTCCTTAATATGCGGCCTACGTTAGCATGTCCTTGTGTTGACTTCCACAGGAGAACGTCGCTTATGAGCTCCTCTTTACTTCTCCAGTAGTGTCCTGCATGACTGTTCGTCTTACTCGGATGGTTTGTAAGATAGGGGGCAGGTGGCCATACAGCTGCTTCTTTGTGGGATGCTGTTTCAACGACTTGTTCAAGACTGCACGCAGGATTCTTATGCAGCCCCCATCTAGCTTATTCTCAAGGCGCTTCGTTAGGGTCCAAGTAGTGCAGCCATACAGCAGTACTGACATAACAACCACCTGGAAATATATATATATATATATATATATATATATATATTGTAGTTTAGGGGTCTCCGTATGCTTCTCTCGGTATATATATATATGTCTTTTTTATGTTGAAGTTGGGCGTTATTATGAAGCATTAAAAACAATATCAAAAAAATAAATGAAGGGACTCGATGTTGTGGAGTACAGGATTCCATTATTTTTTTATTATTTATTTATTATCATAAATTTTTCGGGATCTAACGAAATTTATGATAATAAATAAATAATAAAAAAATAAGTGAATCCTGTACTCCACGACATCGAGTCCCTTCATTTATTTTTATTATATTGTTTTTAATGCTTCATAATAACGCCCAACTTCAACATAAAAAACACACACACACACACACACACACACACACATATATATATATATATATATATATATAATATATGGAGAAAGGTAGACAAACACGGGATGTTATTATCAGATTAAAGATTTATAAATAAATAAAATAGAATAAAATAAAAATTAAAATAAAAAAGATAAACGGACAGACAAATACTAACAGATTACCCATAAACAGACAGAGATGATATTAAGAGTAAAGACAACCAGATAAATATTATAATATATATGATACATAACAGCAACAACAACAATAATAATACCGCCACTATTAATAATAATAATAATAATAATAATATACATATGCTCACTTACAATTTTAACAAATCTTACCCTATACCCCTTTATAAAAATTTTTTTTAAATCTAACATATCAACTACACACATATAACTTAATGACAAATCCAGTTCCCAAACGCATACAAACAAAAAATTAAACAGACACACACACACACACATACACATATTCAGTTAACCAATCTTCAATAATCCAACTTTCTAGACAACACCTGTGGTACCACCCTCCACCATTCTGAAACTCCCCATCTAGTGAGAAGAAAATCCACTAACCACCCCCAACCACCCTTCTCCCTACTGACGACCTTCCGTTTTCAGCATTTTGAGAATGTCCATCATTGAAGCAACTACTATATCCAAGTCCTGAAGATGGTCTAATTAAGAGACCGAAATCTATTTTATATATAAAATATACAGTTTCCATAACATCCGTGTTTGTCTACCTTTCTCCACATACTGTCGGATTAACCTCCTCACATTTCTCCCATATATATATATATATATATATATATATATATATATATACATTTCTTTCTGAGGCTACAGACGAACCACACTAAACAGCTAGAAGTAGTTGTTAACTCTGGCCAGACTGATGAGACGTAAACGTTGAAACACGGTATCTGTGGATGACTATATATATGAATATATATCTAAAGATAGGGGTTGGTTTAACTCAGTCGATAGAGTGTCCAATTAGGAACCACAACGTTCCTGACTGGATATCGGCCCTCGCCAACTCAGCGTATGAGTAACACAGAGATCTGGTCGGTAAAGAGAGGAGCTGATGAAAGTTGTCGTGCTCCGCCTCAGACGCCAAAAACAATCTCCTTGGTCTAGCGCTAGAGAAAAGGGGTTAGACTCCCTCACTGTCTGGCTGATACCGACTTTATGCCACTCCGACTTATATATATATATATATATATATATATATATATGCATTGTAAGGAAGAAAAGCTGGCTATTGTAACTTA
>CM042140.1:124149383-124151883 GCA_023376005.1 Doryteuthis pealeii
GAAGATCATGTCAGTAGTGGACCTTCCTACTCTGAAACCAGCCTGTGATTCAGGGTAAGTCTTTTCTGCGAGGATCTGAAGTCTATTTAGTGCAACTCTAGCAAAGAGTTTACCTGTAATGCTGAGTAAAGAAATACCACGGTAATTATTGCAATCGCTCCTGTCTCCCTTGTTCTTATACAGTGTTACGATGGTGGCATCCCTCATGTCTTGTGGGATAACCCCTTCACTCCGGCATAGGCAGAGGAGCTTGTGGAGTTTTTCTAGGAGAACAGGCTTCCCACACTTTAGAATTTCAGCTGTGATTCCGTCGCTTCCAGGTGATTTGCCACAGTTTAGTCTGTCAAGGGCAATGCAAAGTTCTTCAGTTGTAGGTTCCTTATCTAGCTCTTCTGCTACTGGTTGTTGCTCTACATGACGTAGAGCTGCATCAGAAACGGTGTTGTCGCTGGCGTAGAGTTTGAGTAATGTTCTACCCAGCGATCAAGTTGTTTAGATCGATCTTTTATGATTTCTCCTGAGGCTGATTTCAGAGGAGCGATTTTGCAATGTGATGGTCCAAGCGCCTTTTTTATGCCGTCGTACATGCCTTTGATATTACCAGACTCAGCAGATGATTGGTTATCATGGCATTGGTAGAAGTAATGAGAATGGACAACGTCTCCTTGAGTTCTGCACATACCACAATCTATGCATCACCAACTCATATTTTCAATCCAAACCGCGTCACAAAGTGTCCTGGAGACACCCACGATCAGGCCACTGGCACCAGTTGGACCTGATCATAACACGGCGCTCCAACCTCAAATGTCCTCCTACCTTGCGCAGAAAACTGCCACTGTGTTACAAATTAAATGGACGCCCTCGTGTAGATAGTGCCAAAGCAGCTGACCCAACCAAAGCTGCTGCCTTCCTCTGTGCCCTAGAGGAGTCTCTCCACCACCTACCACAGTGTTGCTCTGCCCAGCAATATTGGGATGGCCTTCGGACCACCATCCATAACACTATATGTATATAATCCTATAGATAATGTGTATCTTGAAAAGTAAACTAATTACTGCATTGAGCAAGTTTGATTCCATGTAATAAACCGTTTTTCTAAATTAATAACGCTACGTCTTTACTCGTGCTCACCCACTCACCATAGTTTATCAAGGGGAATAACAATTAAATGCTGAGTATAGAATATGTTCCCTTGTCTTTAATTAACTGTCAGTTAAATGACGTAAATAACATGTGATTCTATATCGAAATAGAAATGGAAATAAAAAAGGTATGGGCGTATAAAAAACGACACGAAGTAAATAAAACGAAAGGAAAAAGTAAAGTAAGAAAAAGGTATAGAAAGAAAAAAGAAAACGTGACTAATGATTATACGCTAAGCGAATGAATCCAGGTGATCTTGATTAGATAACGTTGGGAAATTCTCCCAGAGAAGCACTTTTTGTATTTGAAGATATGTGTCGTGGGTAAATGAGAATTTCCCAAGAATCAAAAGGGTCATTTCAAAGGTAAATTCTATCGTGGATTTATAATTAGCACTTGAGGAATTTCCTGAAAAATGCGGGGACACTACACATTAAAAGCATATCTTTCACAGCTTTACTTGAATATATGTATATGTATATATATATATATTGTGTGTGTGTGTATGTGTGTGTGTGTGTGTGATTGGTTTATATATCATCACATCTAACTCACTTCTCTGCCCGGAGTACAGTGGGCTGTCAAACACCTAAAGAAATATTTTAATATTTTTTTAACTTTCTAAAAACAATTTCTTTAACGGGAAATCTTCTCCTTACGATGAACTAATGTGAAAACTAGTTGAGAAAAATTAACAACATAAAAGAAATATTACAGTTTCTCTTATCACTTTTTGTTCCTTGTATATATATATATATATATATATATATATATATATATATATATATATATGAGGGAGGAGGTGAGGTAAAAGGAAAAGTGAAAACAATAATAACTCAAACAATTCCAAGTAGGAGAGAAATATTCATCTCCTACTTGGATTTGTTTGAGTCATTATTTTTGTTCACTTTCCTTTTGACCTCACCTCATACTGTCGGATTTTACTCCAACCCTCCTATCTTCATATATATATATATATATATATATATATATATATGTATATATATATATATATATATATCCTGTTAAAGTGAAAACATTTTATATCATAACACTTTAACAGTATATTGCGTGTTTTCATATCCTTTTTATCTATACTTATACCGTCGGATTCATTTCCTTTCTCTTAGCTTTATATATATATATATATATATATATATATATATATATATATATATATATATATATATAAAAGCGTCTGCATATTATGCATATTATCAGGAATATTTTCTTCATATTTTTATATCGTAGCATTGGATACATGTATATATGCTGCGATAAAAAGGATCGGGAATCAAGTTTCCACATTTTTTCAATATTAACATATATATAATAAAGTGTTGACGTCCAGACT
>CM042140.1:124156883-124166883 GCA_023376005.1 Doryteuthis pealeii
TTGTGAACGAAACGCATAAAATTCTCTGGGACTTCGAGATAAAGACGGGTCACCCTATCCCAACCAGGAAACCAGGCCTAGTTTTGATTAACAATAAAAGAGAACGTGCCAACTGATGAACTTTGCAGTTCCAGCATATCACAGTGTGAAGCTAAAAGAAAACGAAAAGATGGAAAAAAAAATACCTAGATCTTGCCAGAGAATTAAAAAAAGCTGTTGAATATGTGGGTAAAAGTGATAACAATTGTAGTTAGTGCACTTGGAACGGCCCAAAAAACTTGGAAAAAAGATTGGAGGATCTAGAAATCAGAGGAAGAATTGAGACTCTCCAGACTACTGCGTTACTGCAATCAGCTAGAACACTCAGAAGAGTCCTGGAGACCTGGGGAGACTTGTTATCACTCAGACTCCAGTGAAATACCATCAGCTAAAGCTGATGTGAAAAAACTCAAAGGGAGTGAAAACAATAAATTTTATCCACGCTGACAAATGGTATATGCACAAACTACAGTATGTAATATAAAATGAGACGCTTAAAATTCTGTGGGACTTTAGAATACAATTGATTCATCCAATCCCGGCCAGAAAATCAGACCAATGTTAATTAGCAAAAAAAAAAAAAAAAAGAACTTTTCGTTTCGGGGATTTTGTCGTTCCAATAGACTGTAGAGTGCAGATGAAAGTCGGTAATAGTTATCAAAAGTATATAGAGAAGTCGACGGATGCACTTCATGATTTAGAAACTGCCAGATATACAAACTGAAATGCTAACGACAGACTTATTTACAGGATTTAGCTATTAAACAGCTATTACATGAAGTTACTCAAGATAAGAATGATAACCTTGGTACGCGGGCAAAGCAACCACACATCCATCGTCTTACGGGTAACGTCTGTTAAGGTAACATACTTACTACACATATCCTTGGCTATGCCATGTCGGTCTTAAGTGTGGGTCGTCGTAACTCATATCAGTGATTTAATTCCTCCCATGTGCATACTGTCAAGAAAACATTTTGTGTTTCCTCGAGTGCGACAGCAGCCCAGCCCTGCTGCAAACCATGAAGTCGCACTGACAAACGAAATGCTCCAAGGCAGGAGTTAAATGTTTTTGTTTTAAAGTCAGGAACACATCAATTCATACGCGATTATATGCATTTAATTATGTAGAAATTTATGTATACTGCTCATCATTGCGTTATTCGTTAATGTCACATTTCATAACATAATTTTAAATACCTCTTTATTTATTTTTTAAAGAGTTTTACTTTGTTTTATTAAATTGCATTTATTTATTATTTATTTAAGTTTCTGTAATTTTATATATATTGTGAAATATCTGGAATTCTTTTTTCTTTTTAAATTAGACAATGATACAGAATACGTAATTATAGTACATTTCAATTATTTACTATATTACTAAAGCTTAATAAGAAAAGCATGTATGTATTTATCTTGATATTTCTTTTATTTAGATATAGGCGCGTGGGCTAGTGGTTAGAGTCGTGGAAAATGGACTCGTCGATTCGAGTTCAATTCCTAGACGAAGCTGTTGGCATTTCACATAGCGCTAATACCTTGGGTAAGGTATGAATCCATATATATTCTCCCTCCAGCTATGGGTTAAATAGTAGGGCAGACTGGGCCCTTCAGCCTTGGGCAGGTAACTCGTCTAGGAGAGGGATAACTCTGAATTCAAAATTCCCGAGGTCGGTCGCTGATTGGGTTTGTGGCAACCCTTGATGCACCAATACTTTCCTGTCGACTGTGCCAAAAAGTGCGGATGGTCCAACACAAGCCTTCACCACTATAAACAAATCACTGTGTGGGTGTTCATTGTATGAACCCTCATGCGTCGAAAATCGACGAGAGAGTCCATAGTATATACTAGCAAATATATGCACCCTCCGGGTGCAAGTATTTAAGTTTTAATATAATAAAATATCATATTAAATTAGAAAGGCTAATGAAACTGAATAAGAATGTAGATAAAAAGATTTGGAACAGAGGGGGTATGATTGAAAAATAGAACAACTTTGAAACTATTCCAATATTTTCCCTTACTCCCGTCTTTCATTGTTAAATTTTCCTAATTTAACTGTTTAGTTAAAATAGGAAGTAAAGAATAATATTAGTTATTTCTTCTTGTTAATGGATTTCTTTTAAGATTTATCTCCGAGATTTTTGCTCATATTCATTAAGAAAAAAACAAACAATTAGAAATCAATAATACCAAGCATATATTTAATAAAATTAAACTTTTAATATCAATATGCAAATTAGCTTTCCTGTTCACACTGTAACCCGCTATTTTTGTTGCATATATAAATACAATTGCATGTTATTAGAATGTAGATAAAGTCAAAAGTATTAATAAGGTATAACAATTTTATCAATAACTGAGGTTTAAATAAAAATAAATTCATGGTGAATGTGACGTCAATAACTAAGGGAATTGTGACTTGAGTAGTGATTTAGTTTCGGCTTCAGACAGACAAACACACAATCTCCATTATAATAATATATATATATATATATATATATATATATATATATATTGATTCATGGCACATACATTAATCAAAATTTTGATTTTCCAGCAGATACTTCTTTATCTCTGACTGAAACGTAGAATAATTGGTTGATTTCTTTTGTTTGTTTTTTTTTTTTATCTTATTCATTTTCTCTTTTTTTTTTTCTTTTTTGTTTGTCTTCTGGAATCAAACAGTGAGAGAATAGACGAGTAGTTAATTGTTGGAGATAAATAGAGTGTTGCTCGTCAGTCAGGTAGGGCAACAGTTTGTTAATGTGAATGACACTGGCCGGCTGGTTGGCTTGAGGTTGGGCTGACAAATAGCTTTGTCTACCAATTCAAACAGCAACGTTTATACTGTCTATACCTCTGAATCAGCACCTAATTAACCACGATTAAAACAAAAAAACTTTTCTTCTCATTAACTACTCACATTCACTGGCAGATGCACAGGTGAGTGCATGTTTCTGCATGCATGTTACTTGAATGCAATCACTTGCAGTTGAAATAAACATACTTACCAAGGTTAAAGAGCCCAGTCTACCTTAATATTTACCCATAGATGGAGGCAGAGTAACTGAATTCATACAATCACTTGAGGTTATAATGTACATATTTACCAACCCCTCTGCACGAGTAGGATGGGACACAAGGTCAATTGCTTAATAAGAGTTTAATAGGTTTGAATTCAGAGTTTCTTATTCTAAGCTGTGTGATTAAAGACCACAGTCTGCCCTACTATTTACGCATAACCTGAAGGAGAATAGTTGGATTAATACATGTCCGAAACGTATTAACGGTATAAGAAATACAACAAACCTCGTCCAGGATTTGAATTTGTCTCGCCGCTGGTAAAAATGAAACTGTCTTGTGGCTATTGGCAAAGCTGTTGTGGTTGTTTTGCATGCGCCTGCGCCTGTTTCTGTGTGCGCATAGCTGCCATATTCAGTCTTGGCATGGTAGTCCTTTGTGATGGAGCTCCCGATTGACGCTAGTGCTAAGTGTGAATTTTGCGCAGAAATTTGATTTTTGAACACAAAACCCATTGGAATTCATTGCTAATTAACGGACGTGTATGGCAAGTCGTACATGAATGTCCAAAACGTCCGTAAGTAATGTAAGGTGTTTGCTAGGAAATGGCGATTATGTAAAAAAAAATAGATACATGTTCAAGGAGGAAAATGATGTAAACATCATTGCCAATAAATTATAAACTTTTCGTGATTTCTGAATATTTTAGAGGCTTTACTTTTGGGATTACCTTTGTATTTAGGAACGTATTCAACTAGTATCATAGGTTACCCTACTTGAATGTACTCAAAGAGACCCCACTTTTTATAAGGAAAATAGATGAGTCTATTCGATAAGAAACATGCAAAGAGAAATAAATAAAAGAAATTTGAACTGAATATGACCAGTGTGAAAAAACACCAAGGTACCAGCACCCAAAATAATGGAATACTTCAAGCCACTAGATAAACAGCTTCCACAAGATCAAAAGCACTGCCACCCCTAAAAAGATAAGATGAATTGAAACCCGATACCATCACAGGGATCAAGAAAGAAGGTATAAAGGCAAGCTGAATTTATCTGTATACCATTTTCAATAAAGAATGCGATCCGATGAAACTCATAGGTGTATTCAGATACCTATGGGTGGAAATGGTAACATAATCGCATAATACCCGATTTTTAAGCTTTTGTCTTTACTAATTATATTGCTCTGTTTATAAAAGTTAAACATCGAGCTCTCAAATCGGGCCTGAACTCTCTAACATCGTACCGTTGGAAGAAAGTACCAGCTTAGAATCATTCTAATACCAAATTACCTGGTATCCCCCTATGAAAAGTATATATATATATATATATATATATATATATATATATATATATATATATATTGTTTTTTTCTATAGTTAGGGTCTTTCCATGTGTGGTTTAACCAAGCTGATGCAGGTAGACCATAAGGAGAGCTCAATGTGCCTAATACCAGTGAGTAAAAGGACAGAGCAAGATATTTAGTAAATGAAGAAAAACTCTAAACTTGCTTCATTACAATAATTTATTTCAACCGTATTAATACGGCATCTTCAGGTAATCACAAGAACATGACTCTTACTCGTAAGAGTCATGTTCTTGTGATTACGTGAAGATGCCGTATTAATACGGTTGAAATAAATTATTGTAATGAAGCAAGTTTAGAGTTTTTCTTCATTTACTAAATATATATATATATATATATATATATATATATTATAATTTCAGGATACTGTTCTACATTTTTGAGCATAGACTAGTGT
Organism: Doryteuthis pealeii; assembly: GCA_023376005.1. Lineage (NCBI taxonomy): Eukaryota > Metazoa > Mollusca > Cephalopoda > Myopsida > Loliginidae > Doryteuthis > Doryteuthis pealeii. The sequence goes on from CM042140.1 coordinate 124,161,717, forward strand.
ACGTTACGAATTTAATTCGGTTTTAGCTCTACATTCATTGAGACGATGAGGAGAGAGCAGTAATAAGAAGAATTAATAGACACTATTCAACACGTTCATATCCACTTCATTTGTGACGGGTACTATGCTAGTACAAGGAATAATTGACTGTGGTGTCTGCTGAAAAGGAGGGCGTCACTAGGGATGTATTTCCACCTTTGCAAACCAAAAGCAGTGGAGACGGGCAATGAGTTGTTCTTCAGTGATGAGTTGTCATGTTTCTAATGAAGACAAGAGAATACCGATCGCCACTTGGAAGTAAAACATCGATCGTTCTATTTAGTCTTCTCTCTTCGTGTCTCTCATGATTAATAATTGTCACTAATGGGTACAGAACTTCCTTGATTGTCTGATAAATGAAAGATTAAGCTGTCTAATTAGTGATGGGTGTGGCTCCGGGCAGACTTCTAATGCTGTATTAATTAATCTTAAAACTTATTCTAAATAATAATAATAATAATAATAATAATAATAATAATAATAATAATAATAATACTCAAATTCTCTGTGATTTTGAGATAAAAAAAAAAGTTTTAAACCATCCCGACTAGAAGACAGAACAGATTTAGTTAACAAGAAGAAAAGTGCCATTTAGTGCACTTAGCTGTTCCAGCCAACCCCAGAGTTAAAGGAAAAAAAAATTGGATGCATACTTTAACCTAGCCAGAGAACTGAAAAGGTTATAAAACATGCATGTAATACCAAGCATAGCTGGAAGCAACGGTTACCGCTATAACAGTACCCGCTATAACGTTATGCTCTCATTTCCGAATTGAGTGATGACTTGTTGATATAGAAAAATTAATTGTATATTCCTCTCTGGACCGGTACGACATTGGAGAGGCTTGAATCTTGGTTGCTGGGCCGATGCTAGAGTTGACTGACTATTCATGGATGTTTTGAGTCTGGAAACCAACTTGAGGTGCTGGGGGACATCTTGCCTTGTGCCATTTATAGACTAATAAAACAAGGTCGCTTCTTTTTCTCATGAGATTTTTTTATTTTCCCCTCAAGTCATAACTGTCGAGAGCAAGAGCCCGTGTCGCGCTCTGTCAATGCATTCAACCAGACTCACTCAAAATTTTCACCTCTCACTCCTCTCTCCCAACGTTTCACTTCTCAACCAATAGAAACAATACCATGTGGCGTTATGATGATTCATCCTTAAACTTTTCCATTCTAATCTACGTATAATTCTTATATTCCTCCTACAAACCTTTCCGTGCTAATTTACGCGTCAATGATATATTCCTGTCCCCCCTCTATTATGTTACACCACTAGATCACTGAAGTTAGGCAGCGATGAGACTCTTCAATACTTAATGTATGACCACTTAAGCAACCGCAGGGACTGTAATCAACCTGACTCATTTGTTTATCAAAATTACTTGATTCGGCATTAAAAGACTCGAAAGGGTTGATATCCAGTAAAACAAAACAACCTGCCAATCATAACTAGAGAATTATTTGTCTGACTTTTTTTTAGATGAGGCTTGATAATTTGTATCATTCATCATGGATTGTTCAGTTGGACACATGGTGCAAGGAATATAAGGGTTGAGTTAATACATCTCTAATTGAAAATCATCTAAATCTAATTGAAAATATGTTGCAGGTTCAAACCTGGCTTCTGGCGAAAATAACATAGAATACGTAACATGTCTTAACACGTATACCTGGTCATGGTTAATTGAATGAAAATAATCTTTTCCAATGGATTTGCATTGTTTTCGTTGAAAGAAATTAGTGTTATCCCTTATTCGCGATCACTCTCTCTTTCTCTATCTTTCCCCTACTCTATTTCTCTCTTTTTTTTATTATATTTTCTATGTATCATATCCTTTTTCTCCCCTTTCCTTTTTCATAATAAAAACGGAATGATCCATCATTTAGCTGAGTTGACGACACTCATAAGAGATAAGAATTCGGCGGATAAGCCACACCAGATAATCTGGATTTATATTTTAGCGTTTAATCTTGGACGATTTGGACACGGAACACGATTATTATTATTATTATTATTATTATTATTATTATTATTATTATTATAATAATAATAATAAAACAATTTTTCAAAGTTAGGCACAACTGGGTTGGAAAGGTGATCCACTGGGAATTGTGCAAGAAACTAAATTTTGATCATGCAACAAAACTGTAAATGCACAAACCAGAATGCGTTATTGAGAATAAAATACATAAAATTCTTTGGGACTTTGAGTTACAGAGTTAAATAGTTAACTGGCCACGTATTCGAGCGTGTTGATTGGCTGGCATTGCTCCACGTGCCCACGCAGAGGCTATAAGTTTAAGTGGTGGGCGACAGCACACCGTATATAACAAAATAATCCAACACATAAACACATACTGAAATAATTGGCAATAGATCTTAAGTAAACATATCAAACGTTGTAATAATTAAATCACCATACTGTGGTATATCCACAGGTTCTGCTAGTTATTATTATTATTGTTATTATTATTATTATTATTACTAGCAAATATATGCACCCTCCGGGTGCAATTATTTAAGTTTTAATATAATAAAATATCATATTAAATTAGAAAGGCTAATGAAACTGAATAAGAATTCTGATAAAAATATTTTGGAACAGAGGGGGTATGATTGAAAAATAGAACAACTTTGAAACTAACTCTTCCATCATTTTCCCTTACTCCCGTCTTTCATTGGTAAATTTTCATAATTTAACTATTTAGTTAAAATAGGAAGTAAAGAATAATATTACAGTTATTTCTTCTTGTTAATGGATTTCTTTTAAGATTTATCCCCGAGATTTTTGCTCATATTCATTAAGATAAAACCAAACAATTAGAAATCAATAATACTAAGCATATATTTATTAAAATCAAATTTTTAAGATCAATATGCAAATTAGCCTTCCCGTTCACACTGTAAACCGCTATTTTCTTGTATATATAAATACAATTGTATGTTATTAGTATGTAGATATAGTCAATAGTCTTAATGATGTAAAACAATTTTATTAATAATTGAGGTTTAAATAAAAAATAAAATCATAGAGAATATGATGTAAATAACAAAGGGAATTGTGACTTGAATGGTAATATAGTTTCGGTTACAGACAGACAAACCCACAATCTCCATTATAATAAGATTATTATTATTAGACTTTTGTTATTAGTTTTTAATTTTAAAACATTTTCTATATATAATGATTCTAATATTCCAAGATATATTTTTTAAAGAAATAATAACATTCGCCCGTAATGTAAATTGTTTGCAAATTGAATTGTATCTTTAGTCTGCTTATAATTTTGACATTGGATTATTTTGTTATATAAGGTGTGCTGTGGCCCATCACTTAAACTTATAGCCTCTGCGTGGGCACGTGGAGTAATGGCAGCCAATCAACACGCTCGAATACGTGGTCAGTTTACTATTTAATCGCCGATCTTGAAAGCCGTTCATTTGCACGTATTCGATACGGACGAACGAATATGCAACCAAGGACTCTGCTGAACCAAAATATTCTATCCAACACTAAGAAACACAGAGGAACAACCAAAGGATTCTACCCAACACTAAGGAACAGCGAGGAACAACCAAATCATTCTACCCAACACTAAGGAACCCCGAGGAACAACCAAAGGATTATACCTAACACTAAGGAAAACTAATGAACATCCAAAGCATTCTACCTAACACTAAAGAACAACCAAGGATTCTTCACTAAGGAACACAAGGGATTTCCACTGTAAATTGCTCTTACCTGCAGCCTAAAAATGACGACAAAACACTGTAATACTCTGTGTGTGTGTGTGTGTGTGAGTGTGTGTGAATAAAGTAATTAACACACAAACATTAGTGGGTAAGATTTATTAATTTTGTATTAATCCTGATTGGTTTCAGCTTGGGATCATCATCAGACAGTCTTTATTTTAAAATGAATATACTTCAAAACTTCATCAAAGTATCCAACTCACAAACGAACTTAAAATAAACGTTAGCTTTTAAGAAAATCAAACATCTTAACATATCATTCGATAATAATATACTTCACCTTCATGTTTTAAGATGTTTTTCGAAATTGAAAATAACTTTCCCAGCTATTTTTTGTCGCAGCAAGTCGAAAAATCAGTCTATAAAAGTCAATGAGAACATTTATTTTTATCCAGGCGTGGTATTTATTTAGTCAACCACACTGCCACGTGCGGAGTACAGCAGTTTGAATTTAGAGTTTTCCTTCTCCTTGACCGGTTAACTTACCAACGTAGCTCAGTCGGTAGAGCGTTCGACTAGGAACCACAAGGTTCCCGGTTCGATATCGGTCCTCGCTAACTCAGCGTATCAGTAGCATGGGGATCTGTGCGGTAAAGTAGGAGCTGATGGTAGACGTGGCGCTCCACATCAGATGCCAACACAATCTCCTAAGTATAGCGCTAATGAAAAGGGATAGACTCCCTCGCTGTCATACCGACGTTAGACGACTTTACTTTTACTTTACTATTTACCAATAACTGACCGGAAGAGGAAAAATTTCATACCTTTCTCAAAAATATCAAACCGAAATGAAATGCTAGTAGCCTCGTCCAGGATTTGAACTCTGGTCTCTGATACTATTTCCTAACAAGATACAAGGTCATTTTTAAGGGAGGTATAGCGCTTTGAATTCAGAGTTTTCCTTCCCCTTGACTGGTTACGTTACCGAGGCAAAAGAACAAAGTATATCTTACTATTTAACCATAACTGCACGGTGGAACATATAGATTCATGCATTTCCAAGGGAAATTAGCGCGAAATGAAATACAAACAGCCTCATCCAGGATTTGAACTCTAGTCGCTGATTACATTTCCTACGATGATAGCTTGTCAATTTTTCAATGGAGTAAAATTGTTTTTGCCTTCTCCTTGACTGGTAGACTACAAGGCCAAATAACTCAGTCCTCTACTATTTACTATAAGCTAGTGAAGAGACAGATTCATGCCTTTCCAAGGGAACTAGAAGAAGCCGAAGGGCAAACAGACTCGACCAAAATAGGTACTCTGGTAGCGGATTCCATTTCCGACAATGATAACCGTTACGTTAAACGCGCATGGTATGGATGTTTCATGATCAGGTTTAGCTGACACCACGGATTTGTATGACTC
>CM042140.1:124171883-124177095 GCA_023376005.1 Doryteuthis pealeii
AATTCGAACTCGTTTACTACGATGTGGCAGTCCAGCACGTTAGCCACTATGCCACGAAGACTCTCCCTCAGGATGAGCGTAATGTGCAAACAAACGAACGGACAAGCAGAATTATTATCACCAATTCGTGCCGACTGCACAAATTCCTATGATTCTCTCTCTGCCCGTTCCTATCGGGCATTGCTACTGGGAGGTCTTCCCCATGGTATTCAGCAACCACACAGTGCTGACTGATATAGCTTTTTTTGCTGTCGGCCTACACTGATATGTTCATGTGTACGAGAGTAGAATTCTGATTTAGCTTTATATGACGAATAGGATATTTGTTTTTATCGTAGATCTGAGAAACTACAGCATTTGATTTTTTTAATTATTTTTTTTATCAAGTTGAGAACTCTAAATGTAAATGGGGTTCTCTACGGCTTCTCTTTGATATATCTGAATTGCCATTATCGCGTCCCTTGCACTACGTGCCATTCATTCAGTAAAACTTATGAATGGCTTAATGTTTTGATGCCGACCGCAGAATTATTAGATTCAGTTATAAAACGTGCGTATTAGCAGGACAGATTTGAGAAGGATTAAAAAGAAACATTAAACGTTGCCTCTGGCCCCGTTAAACTAAGTAATAAAATGCATACTTTAATCTTAGTGATTAATCTGGGAAGTAAGTGATTTACTTACAATAATAAATATAAAATGAATTAAGTTGCGTATTAAGATTTAATTTTGAAATAACAGTTATCGCCCATAAATTAGTACACTGCTAATAGTTTTTTATGAAAGACATTTTTGTTATAATCCAAAAATACCAGGCTTCTATTCATTCCAGTGGAACATTATACACACTAAACGGATATTATTAAGTACTAGTAGAGCTACTTGGCGTTGCTCAGGATTGAACAAGTTAAACAAATCTCATCTATATTTGCATATAGATTAATTTAAAATCCTTTTTGTATTTATTTGTTTTATGATATTTTATTCTTTGTATATTCTTGTTTTTAAGTTACTCATTACTTTTATTATTATTTTCACTCCTTTTGAGTTTTTCACATTATTATTATTTACTCCTTTTGAGTTTTCACATCAGCATTAGCTGATGGTCTTTCACTGGAGTCTGAGTGACAGCAAGTCTCCTCAGGTCCCCAGGACTCTTCTGAGTATTCTGGCAGATTGCAACAGTGCAGTGTTCTGAATGGTTTCAATCCTTCCTCTAATTTCCAAACTTTCAAAGCCCTTTTCCAATCCTTTTGGGACCGTTCCAAGTGCACCAACTACAATTGGTATCACTTTCACTTTCATATTCCATAACTTTTTCAGTCCAGTGGCAAGGTTCAGATATTTGTCCATTTTTTCATTTTCCTTTATCTTCACCCTGTGATCTGCTGGAACTGCAAATAGTCTCCTGCTTATGACGTTAAAATGCATGTAGTGGTGATGTTCCAATTCTGGAGTTCTGGGGAGTATGGTGTACCCCTTCAACACCATTACTCCCGGTTCACCTGAAACGGAATGGCAGAAAAAAAAAGATGACATTACAAATATGTTTCAAATAATTGAGTTAAAAAAAATCGAATACCCATTAAAATGAATAAAGCAAAACGACTTCAAAATAGAATAACCCAACAAGGGTTGGCATGCCGTAAAATCTATCCAAACAGCAAACTATATATATATACTAGAAAATACGTGACCCGTTGGGTCACCCATTGTGCTCGGTTTAGATTGTTGGAAAAAATCACATGATAATATTATTTCACTAATTTAAAGTTTTCCCAAACTGTCCAAATAGTTATTTAAACTGGAGTAAACATTTTCAAATGACCAAAGGAAGAACAAGAGAAGGGTCACTTGGTTAGTTAATTTGTAATTAAAGGTAAGTAGGATTTTAATCATGGATATCCATGACAATCTCTAGCCAACCCTACCCTATCAATCATTGTTCTCAAGAGGTCCTCTTCACAGCATCCAATATCTGCACAGAGTTGGTCAATGTACATCTTTGCTCAACGGTCCACACTGGCGTGCCTGTCTGCTGGTTTCCATACAAAAACATCATGAGTTTGTCCTTGATTCTCCAGCAGTGTCCAGCGTTTTACTCAGATTGTTTGTGTGATAAGTGGCAAGTGGCCATACAGCTGCTTTCTCATGGGGTGTTGCTTCCACAACTTTTTTGAAAATTACATACTGCATTCTTGTGCAGTTCCCATGTAGCTTATTCTCTAGGTGCTATGTTAGTGTCCAAGTGGTACAGTTGTGGAAGCAACACCCCATGAGAAAGCAGCTGTATGGCCACTTGCCACTTATCACACAAACAATCTGAGTAAAACGCTGGACACTGCTGGAGAATCAAGGACAAACTCATGATGTTTTTGTATGGAAACCAGCAGACAGGCACGCCAGTGTGGACCGTTGAGCAAAGATGTACATTGACCAACTCTGTGCAGATATTGGATGCTGTGAAGAGGACCTCTTGAGAACAATGATTGATAGGGTAGGGTTGGCTAGAGATTGTCATGGATATCCATGATTAAAATCCTACTTACCTTTAATTACAAATTAACTAACCAAGTGACCCTTCTCTTGTTCTTCCTTTGGTCATTTGAAAATGTTTACTCCAGTTTAAATAACTTATTTGGACAGTTTGGGAAAACTTTAAATTAGTGAAATAATATTATCATGTGATTTTTTCCAACAATCTAAACCGAGCACAATGGGTGACCCAACGGGTCACGTATTTTCTAGTATAATATATATAGTTTGCTGTTTGGATAGATTTTACGGCATGCCAACCCTTGTTGGGTTATTCTATTTTGAAGTCGTTTTGCTTTATTCATTTTAATGGGTATTCGATTTTTTTTAACTCAAATTATTTGAAACATATTTGTAATGTCATCTTTTTTTTTCTGCCATTCCGTTTCAGGTGAACCGGGAGTAATGGTGTTGAAGGGGTACACCATACTCCCCAGAACTCCAGAATTGGAACATCACCACTACATGCATTTTAACGTCATAAGCAGGAGACTATTTGCAGTTCCAGCAGATCAGCAGGGTGAAGATAAAGGAAAATGAAAAAAATGGACAAATATCTGAACCTTGCCACTGGACTGAAAAAGTTATGGAATATGAAAGTGAAAGTGATACCAATTGTAGTTGGTGCACTTGGAACGGTCCCAAAAGGATTGGAAAGGGCTTTGAAAGTTTGGAAATTAGAGAAGGATTGAAACCATTCAGAACACTGCACTGTTGCAATCTGCCAGAATACTCAGAAGAGTCCTGGGGACCTGAGGAGACTTGCTGTCACTCAGACTCCAGTGAAAGACCATCAGCTAATGCTGATGTGAAAACTCAAAAGGAGTAAATAATAATAATGTGAAAAACTCAAAGGAGTGAAAATAATAATAAAAGTAATGAGTAACTTAAAAACAAGAATATACAAAGAATAAAATATCATAAAACAAATAAATACAAAAGGATTTTAAATTAATCTATATGCAAATATAGATGAGATTTGTTTAACTTGTTCAATCCTGAGCAACGCCAAGTAGCTCTACTAGTACTTAATAATATCCGTTTAGTGTGTATAATGTTCCACTGGAATGAATAGAAGCCTGGTATTTTTGGATTATAACAAAAATGTCTTTCATAAAAACTATTAGCAGTGTACTAATTTATGGGCGATAACTGTTATTTCAAAATTAAATCTTAATACGCAACTTAATTCATTTTATATTTATTATTGTAAGTAAATCTCACTTACTTCCCAGATTAATCACTAAGATTAAAGTATGCATTTTATTACTTAGTTTAACGGGGCCAGAGGCAACGTTTAATGTTTCTTTTAATCCTTCTCAAATCTGTCCTGCTAATACGCACGTTTTATAACTGAATCTAATAATTCTGCGGTCGGCATCAAAAACATTAAGCCATTCATAAGTTTTACTGAATGAATGGCACGTAGTGCAAGGGACGCGATAATGGCAATTCAGATATATCAAAGAGAAGCCGTAGAGACCCATTTACATTTAGAGTTCTCAACTTGATAAAAAAAATAATTAAAAAAATCAAATGCTGTAGTTTCTCAGATCTACGATAAAAACAAATATCCTATTCGTCATATAAAGCTAAATCAGAATTCTACTCTCGTACACATGAACATATCAGTGTAGGCCGACAGCAAAAAAGCTATATCAGTCAGCACTGTGTGGTTGCTGAATACCATGGGAAGACCTCCCAGTAGCAATGCCGATAGGAACGGGCAGAGAGAGAATCATAGGAATTTGTGCAGTCGGGCACGAATTGGTGATAATAATTCTGCTTGTCCGTTCGTTTGTTTGCACATTACGCTCATCCTGAGGGAGAGTCTTCGTGGCATAGTGGCTAACGTGCTGGACTGCCACATCGTAGTAAACGAGTTCGAATTCCAATCGCGCTATTATGTTCCCTTTCGCACTAATATCCTTGAGAAATGTATGAGCCCCTTCAGCCATGTGTTGAATACAACGACTACGGTCCTTCTACAAGTATGGATTTGGTATTAAATAATTCACGGAAGTTGATATGCCATTAAAACAAGTAAACCCAAACCAAACCACCCTGCAGCCAAGTGGGATATTTTACTACTTCCCTATTGACCAAGTGAGATATTCTTCTACATCACATCCTGTAACCAAGTGGGATATTTCTTCCATACAATCAACTGAGATATTCTTAAAGGTTGAAGCTCGCAGTGTTTCTAGGCATAACCTTGCCGATAATAACACCTTTGGGTCGGTAAAATTTGAGGCTGTTTTAATTACACAAAATCGTTCCTCTAGTATATCTGTTTATTATTACTACTAGGATTGTTGCATGTGCAATAAAAAATACGGGCTGTCCGCAGCGTAGTGGCTAACGTGTTTTGACTACGACATTGTAGTAAGCGATATGAAACAACAACGACATATTCCGATCACTATATATATGTGTGAGTGTGTGTGAGCATGTGTTGAAATAAAAAAAATTAGTGGATGAATTTACTCATGAAAAACTGAATTGCTCGGCCTCTCTTCGAGCGTTTTAGTATATATATATATATACCTAGAAAAATGCTTAATGTCATTTTTGGAACACACACACACACACACACACACACACACACACGCGCGCACGCGCACACATATTGTCCAGTGAAAGCGATTATATATTCACTTTTTCAATACACAACACA
>CM042140.1:124177195-124187195 GCA_023376005.1 Doryteuthis pealeii
TTGTATCATTCATTCATGGATTGTTCAGTTGGACACATGGCAAGGAATATAGGGTTGAGTAATACATCTCTAATTGAAAATCATCTAAATCTAATTGAAAATATGTTGCAGGTTCAAACCTGGCTTCTGGCGAAAATAACATAGAATACGTAACATGTCTTAACACGTATACCTGTCATGGTTAATTGAATGAAAATAATCTTTTCCAATGGATTGCATTGTTTTCGTTGAAAGAAATTAGTGTTATCCTTATTCGCGATCACTCTCTCTTCTCTATCTTTCCCCTACTCTATTCTCTCTTTTTTTATTATATTTTCTATGTATCATATCCCTTTTCTTCCCTTCCTTTTTCATAATAAAAACGAAATGATCCATCATTTAGCTGAGTTGACGACACTCATAAGAGAAAGGAATTCGGCGGATAAGCCACACCAGATAATCTGGATATATTTTAGCGTTTAATCTTGGACGATTTGGACACGGAACACGATTATTATTATTATTATTATTATTAATAATAATAATAATAATAATAATAATAATAATAATAATAAAACAATTTTTTCAAAGTTAGGCACAACTGGGTTGGAAAGGTGATCCCACTGGGAATTGTGCAAGAAACTAAATTTTGATCATGCAACAAAACTGTAAATGCACAAATCAGAATGCGTTCTTGAGAATAAAATACATAAAATTCTTTGGGACTTTGAGTTACAGAGTTAAATAGTTAACTGGCCACGTATTCAAGCGTGTTGATTGGCTGGCATTACTCCACGTGCCCACGCAGAGGCTACAAGTTTAAGTGGTGGGCGACAGCACACCGTATATAACAAAATAATCCAACACATAAACACATACTGAAATAATTGGCAATAGATCTTAAGTAAACATATCTAACGTTGTAATAATTAAATCACCATACTGTGGTATATCCACAGGTTCTGCTAGTTATTATTATTATTATTATTATTATTATTATTATTATTATTATTATTAGACTTTTGTTATTAGTTTTTAATTTTAAAACATTTTCTATATATAATGATTCTAATATTCCAAGATATATTTTTTAAAGAAATAATAACATTCGCCCGTAATGTAAATTGTTTGCAAATTGAATTGTATCTTTAGTCTGCTTATAATTTTGACATTGGATTATTTTGTTATATAAGGTGTGCTGTGGCCCACCACTTAAACTTATAGCCTCTGCGTGGGCACGTGGAGTAATGCCAGCCAATCAACACGCTCGAATACGTGGTCAGTTTACTATTTAATCGCCGATCTTGAAAGCCGTATTCGATACGGACGAACGAATATGCAACCAAGGACTCTGCTGAACCAAAATATTCTATCCAACACTAAGAAACACAGAGGAACAACCAAATGATTCTACCCAACACTAAGGAACAGCGAGGAACAACCAAATCATTCTACCCAACACTAAGGAACGCCGAGGAACAACCAAAGGATTATACCTAACACTAAGGAAAACTAATGAACATCCAAAGCATTCTACCTAACACTAAGGAACAACCAAGGATTCTTCATTAAGGAACACAAGGGATTTCCACTGTAAATTGCTCTTACCTGCAGCCTAAAAATGACGACAAAACACTGTAATACTCTCTGTGTGTGTGTGTGTGTGTGTGTGTGTGTGTGTGTGTGTGTGTGTGTGTGTGTGAATAAAGTAATAACACACAAACATTAGTGGATAAGATTTATTAATTTTGTATTAATCCTGATTGGTTTCAGCTTGGGATCATCATCAGACAGTCTTATTTTAAAATGAATATACTTCAAAACTTCATCAAAGTATCCAACTCACAAACGAACTTAAAATAAACGTTAGCTTTTAAGAAAATCAAACATTTTAACATATCATTCGATAATAATATACTTCACCTTCATGTTTTAAGATGTTTTTCGAAATTGAAAATAACTTTCCCAGCTATTTTTTGTCGCAGCAAGTCGAAAAATCAGTCTATAAAAGTCAATGAGAATATTTATTTTTATCTAGGCGTGGTATTTATTTAGTCAACCACACTGCCACGTGCGGAGTACAGCAGTTTGAATTTAGAGTGTTCCTTCTCCTTGACCGGTTAACTTACCAAGGTAGCTCAGTCGGTAGAGCGTTCGACTAGGAACCACAAGGTTCCCGGTTCGATATCGGTCCTCGTTACCTCAGCGTATCAGTAGCATGGGGACCTGTGCTGTAAAGTTAGGAGCTGATGATAGGCGTGGCGCTCCACCTCAGACGCCAACACAATCTTCTAGCTATAGCGCTAGTGAAAAGGTCATAGACTCCCTCGCTGTCATACCGACTTTAGACGGCTTTACTTTTACTTTACTATTTACCAATAGCTGGCCGGAAGAGGAAAAGATGATTTCATACCTTTCTCCAGAATATCAAACCGAAATGAAATGCTAATAGCCTCGTCCAGGATTTGAACTCTTGTCTCTGATACTATTTCCTAACAAGATACAAGGTCATTTTTAAGGGAGGTATAGCGCTTTGAATTCAGAGTTTTCCTTCCCCTTGACTGGTTACGTTACCGAGGCAAAAGATCAAAGTCTATCTTACTATTTAACCATAACTGCACGGTGGAACATATAGATTCATGCCTTTCAAAGGGAAATTAGCACGAAGTGAAATACAAACAGCCTCATCCAGGATTTGAACTCTAGTCGCTGATTACATTTCCTACGATGATAGCTTGTCGATTTTTCAATGGAGTAAAATTGTTTTTTGCCTTCTACTTGACTGGTAGACCACAAGGCCAAATAACTCAGTCTTCTACTATTTACTATAAGCTAAGAAGTGAACAGATTCATGCCTTTCCAAGGGAACTAGAAGAAGCCGAAGCGTAAACAGCCTCGACCAAAATTGGTACTCTGGTAGCGGATTCTATTTCCGACAATGATAACCGTTACGTTAAACGCGCGTGGTGTAGATGTTTCATAATCAGGTTTAGCTGATACCACGGATTTGTATGACTCTTTCTTGCCACTCGTACCTATCGGTCATCGCTCCTGACAGACCCTCCAGTGTCCGCGCTGAGCTGCTCAATGTAGGATTTTGTTGGTCGGTCCACTCTAGTGTGTCTATGTGTAGGTGTCTCCAGGCGAACGTTACTTATAACTTCGTCCTTACTTCTCCAACAGTTTACAGCATGCCTTCTTCGTCTTTCTTGGATAGTTTGTCTGATGAGAATTAAATGGTTGCACAGCTGCTTTTTGTGAGATGCTGTTTCCATGATTTTTTCAAGACAGCACGTTTCCTTAAAAATCTAAGTGATCCAGCTATACAGTAGCAATGATACGGCTACAGTTTGGAAGGAAGATTAAAATGTGGGATTTTGTAATGGTTTCATTTATTAAGGGCATTTGCCTCATACTCCACTTGTATGGGCTGGGCACATGGCCTCGTTTTAACGTGGGCCCACTCACAAGCCGAAGCTCATGGGTGGGAAAAAACAAAATTGCGTCGATCCCTTCGGCATTCCCCCCTCAAGGGGGTACCTCAGGCTCTGGGCAATAAACCCAGCCATGCCCCTTTAAGTCAAGGGGGGAAGGTATTGCCTGTGGGATGGCCCCCTGGGATCGACGCTATTAATTGTACTTTACTGGTCCAGTGGCCGAAGCACACTGGACCCCCAGCCGAGGCCGAGTAATGTAAGGTAAGTTTAACTTACCCTACATCAGGTAGTGGTTTCATTTATTAAGTCCTTCATGCGTTCGGTTGATTAGTTTATTGGTTGGTAGAATTTTACAGCATGCCAACCCTTGGGTTATTTTATGCCCAAGACGGTTTTGTTTTATTCCTTATTGTTGGATATTCAATTCTTTAACTTCTCTTTAAAGATTCCTAACAGGTGCTACCACTCCAGTCAGAATGGACCTGGAATTAATGACAATGAAAGGGTACTCCAGACTCTCCAGAGCTCCAGGATTATAATCTCACCATTAGATGTAGTTTAATGTCTACACAGGACACTAAGACCCTCAGCCAACGTCTAGCACATATATGATAAAAGGAGTTAGAGATTTACCATAATAAAAATACGGTCGGGAAATCATATAGGTGCTATGATTTGACGTGACCAGACAATCCGACAGTCCGTCTAGCCTAAGTAAGGACCAAAGTGAAGTGTTGCATGTAGTGGAATGTTCAGTCATGATCCCATCTTTAAGAATCATGGCTCAACACCCATAGCCATCAGGTTACCCTATTAGGCAGGGTCTTATCTCTCTGCAGAGTTACAGACGGCGTATTCTACAAACTGAACCGACAGAACTGTCATGGTTTCTGGTTTCTATCTTCATGTTTTTCAGGTATTGACGGGATATTATTAGGTAGGATTTTTCTATCTTTCTTATTATAGTGAATGTCTTTATTGTTTGTTTAGTCTATTCTCTGTTAAAATTCATGGTTTGACCGATGGAAATCTTGTTCAACCGGTTGTAATTTATTGTGATTTAATGATCTTATTCTGCAGTAAAATTGTTTATTCTGAAATAGAACGGTCATTCTGATTTGTCTCTATATTGTTTGGAGAAACGTGTGCATTCTAAATGATGAATAATCTTTTCTTTCTTTTTTACTATTGAATTACGTTTCGTGGTATATTTAAAACATTCTATTGTTTATGAAACTAGTAAATGAATAAGTGTAATTTATGTGTTTTCAGTAAATTTACTTTTTTGGTTTTGTTGTTTCCAACGGACTCTTCCTTTTGATAAATTGGTTGCTTAATATCTTTTTTGCTTCCTAGCGCTTATTCAAGATATTTATATCTATAATATGTAACCAATTCCGGTGTGAGAAATATATATCTTAATCAGGGTTTTAGATTAAGTGTTTCCAAGTTTCTCAATAATTCTTCATTATTTGCGCAAATGGTATTGTTAACTGTTGTCAAGTGAGAAAGATGATTTGATTATTATAATATATATATATATATATATATAATATATATATTATATATATATAGCATCTGATGAGTTGGCGAGAGTTAGACACTTTATCTAAGCTCCCTGAAAATAGACTATAATGCTCAATCTCTAAGTCATTTGTTATTTCTTTACTTATATATTTGCTCTGTGACTCTAACATTAAGAGCACACATTGAGCTCTCAAACTGCGACAGTTTTTAAATAAAACTATTGTGTCGTAAGGAAGATTTCTTCTCTGGACTTTGAATTATTATAATATATAATATAATATATATTATATATATATATATATAATATAATATATATACCAACTGGTCCGCAGGAGCAGGATGTGACATTAGGTGAATTTCTTAAGCGGAATTTAAAAGGTGTGAATTCAGTTTTCCTTCTCCTCGACTGGCGCCCTATTCAAAGTTAAAGAGTCCAGTCACCCCTACTATTTATTTACACATAGCTGGATGTAGAGTCGTTGAGTATTAAGACGATGTGAAATGTAAACAGTTTTATGCAGGATTTGAACTAGGATCGGCAAGGCCATTTCCTACGACTCTAACCATTACACCATTAGACACACACACACACACACACACACACACACACACACACATACCTTTTATTTGTTCATTTATGCATATATATATATATGTGTGTGTGTGTGTGTGTGTGTGTGTGTGTGAAAAAATTGAAGTGACCCCAACGTTATGTAGTATAGTGAGAAATTTGAAAAAAAAACACAGGTTTAAATAAAATGAGTGGTAAGTTTATTAGCCAACGCTGCAGTGTTTCAATCTGTTTGGTAGATCTTCTACAGAGATTTTGTTTTAAGGAAAATAAATTCATCACAGATAATAAGGAGATTCTGAGAGTCTTTTGTTGATTAATCCACCTAAAAATACTGAGTGAAAAACTAGCGTTCTTAGATTGTTTGAAATTATGAAACGCAGAGACAAACGGTTCTGAAGCTGACACAAAACATTCTCTTAAGTTGTGTGTGTGTGTGTGTGTGTGTGTGTGTGAGAGAGAGAGAGAGAGAGAGAGAGAGAGAGAGAGAGAGCGAGAGAGAGAGAGCGTGTATCAAAAAGTGAATATATAATCGCTTTCACTGGACGATATGTGTTGTGTGTGTGTGTGTTTGCGTACGCGCGCGTAAGTGTAAAATGGACGGTCGCTTTCGCTTTGAAATATGACATCAAGTATTCTTCTTTTATGGTGCGTGTGTGTGTGTGTGTGTGTGTGTGTGTGTGTGTGTGTGTATCGAAAAATGACATTAAGCATTTTTAGGTATATATATTATATATATATATACTAAAACGCTCGAAGAGAGGCCGAGCAATTCAGTTTTTCATAAGTAAATTCATCCACTAGATTTTTTTATTTCAACACACACCCACACACACTCACACACACACTCACACACACACACACACGCACATATTATATATATATATATATATATATAATATATATATATATATATATATATATAATATAGTGAACGGAATAGGTCGTTTGTTGTTTCATATCACTTACTACAATGTCGTAGTCAAACACGTTAGCCACTACGCTGCGGATACCTCCGTATTTTTTATTTCACATGCAACAATCCCAGTAGTAATAATAAACGGATATACTAGAATAATGAACGATTTTGTGTAATGAAACAGCGTCAAATTTAACCGACACAAAGGTGTTATTATCGGCAAGGTTATGCCTAGAAACACTGTGAGCTTCAGCCTTTAAGAATATCTTAGTTGATTGTAGGGAAGAATATCCCACTTGGTTACAGGGAGGTGATACAGAAGAATATCTCACTTGGTCAATAGGGAAGTAGGAAAATATCCCACTTGGCTGCAGGGTGGTTTGGTTTGGGTTTTCTTGTTTTAATGGCATATCAACTTCCGTGAATTATTTAAGACCAAATCCATACATGTAGAAGAACCGTAGTGGTTGTATTCAATACATGGCTGGAGGGGTTCATACATTTCTCAAGGATATTAGTCCGAAAGGGAACATAATAGCGCGACTGGAATTCGAACTCGTTTACTACGATGTGACAGTCCAGCACGTTAGCCACTACGCCACAAATACTCTCCCTCAGGATGAGCGTAATATGCAAACGAACGGACAAGCAGAATTATTATCATCAAGTCGTGCCGACTGCACAAATTCCTATGATTCTCTCTCTGCCCGTTCCTATCGGGCATTGCTACTGGGAGGTCTTCCCCATGGTATTCAGCAACCATACAGAGCTGACTGATATAGTTTTTTGCTGTCGGCCTACACTGATATGTTCATGTGTACGAGAGTAGAATTCTGATTTAGCTTTATATGACGAATAGGATATTTGTTTTTATCGTAGATCTGAGAAACTACAGCATTTGATTTTTTTATTATTTTTTTTATTAAGTTGAGAACTCTAACCTTTTCATGTAAATGGGGTTCTCTACGGCTTCTCTTTGATATATCTGAATTGCCATTATCGCGTCCCTTGCACTACGTGCCATTCATTCAGTAAAACTTATGAATGGCTTAATGTTTTGATGCCGACCGCAGAATTATTAGATTCAGTTATAAAACGTGCGTATTAGCAGGACAGATTTGAGAAGGATTAAAAAGAAACATTAAACGTTGCCTCTGGCCCCGTTTAACTAAGTAATAAAATGCATGCTTTAATCTTAGTGATTAATCTGGGAAGTAAGTGATTTACTTACAATAATAAATATAAAATGAATTAAGTTGCGTATTAAGATTTAATTTTGAAATAAAAGTTATCGCTCATAAATTAGTACACTGCTAATAGTTTTTTATGAAAGACATTTTTGTTATAATCCAAAAATACCAGGATTCTATTCATTCCAGTGGAAACATTATACACACTAAACGGATATTATTGAGTACTAGTAGAGCTACTTGGCGTTGCTCAGGATTGAACAAGTTAAACAAATTTCATCTATATTTGCATATAGATAATTTAAAATCCTTTTTGTATTTATTTGTTTTATGATATTCTATTCTTTGTATATTCTTGTTTTTAAGTTGCTCATTACTTTTATTATTATTTTCACTCCTTTTGAGTTTTTCACATTATTATTATTTACTCCTTTTGAGTTTTCACATCAGCATTAGCTGATGGTCTTTCACTGGAGTTTGAGTGACAGCAAGTCTCCTCAGGTCTCCAGGACTCTTCTGAGTATTCTGGCAGATTGCAGCAGTGCAGTATTCTGCATGATTTCAATCCTTTCTCTAATTTCCAAACTTTCCAAGCCCTTTTCCAATCCTTTTGGGACCGTTCCAAGTGCACCAACTACAATTGGTATCACTTTCACTTTCATATTCCATAACTTTTCAGTCCTCTGGCAAGGTCCAGATATTTGTCCATTTTTTCATTTTCCTTTAGCTTCACCCTGTGATCTGCTGAAACTGCAAATAGTCTCATGGTTATGACGTTAAAATGCATGTAGTGGTGATGTTCCAATTCTGGAGTTCTGGGGAGTATGGTGTGCCCCTTCAACACCATTACTCCCGGTTCACCTGAAACGGAATGGCAGAAAAAAAAAAGATGACATTACAAATATGTTTCAAATAATTGAGTTTTAAAAAAATCGAATACCCATTAAAATGAATAAAGCAAATCAACTTCAAAATAGAATAACCCAAGAAGGGTTGACATGCCGTAAAATCTAAGCAAACTATATATATATATAGTAATTTAAAGTGGTCGAGGCGGCCTAAAGTCGGTATCATCCAATCAGCGAGAGAGTCTATCCCCTTTTCACTTGCGCTAGACCAAGGAGATGATTTTAGCATCTGAGGTGGGGCGCCATACCTACCGTCAGCTCCTTACTTTACCGCACAGATCCCTGTGCTACTCATACGCTGAGTTGGCGAGGACCGGTATCGAACTAGGAACCTTGTGGTTTCTTGCCGAACGCTCTACCGACTGAGCTAACCCGGCCTCTATATTTGTAAATACATATATATGTGTGTGTGTGTGTGTATATATATTATATATATACACACACACACACACACACATATATATATATATAATATATATATGAACACGCGCTAAAATAATTCACCCCGACTTAGTGTTCTTTTTCCGTATCGAGAAAAAAGACAAAAACAAAACAAATGTTTAAAGTCTGATTAATGTCTGTTTAATTGCATTTGAAAGTCATTCTACTATCTCTTAATTTGCTTTATGCCTAAGGCTTAGAGATGACAAACTACCGTTGACTAATTACACAAAAAATAAAGTGTGGGGGAGAGGAAACCAAATTAGTCACATTGCTTAAAAAATAAATCAATTTGTTTAACACTTTGAAAGCTTTTCGCCTGGGGGTTATAGAATTTACCAGCTGCACCTCAGCAGATGGGTAAAATCCCCAATGGGGCCACCTGGTGGACGTGGGTGGCAACCTGTAATGCTTAAGGACAGAATCTTAGTGGTTGAATATGACATGCAACACTCGGCCCTTTGGCCCTTATTTAGGCTAAACTAGCGGTCGAAGATGTCCCCCGATCAATCCTCTGGGTGTGTCAAGCCCGAGTACCTATATGCTTGTTCCAATCCTATTGCCCTTATGGCAAACTCAACCTTTATATATATATATATATATATATATTGGATCCAAAAAGTGAATAAGATTTTTGTATCCAAAAATCTTATTCACTTCGCCGAAGAGCATAAGGCCTGGTTTGTTGTTATTATTCACTCAACGTCCCCTTACCTATTACGGTAGTGGTGTCATTTGACAAGCTTAATTTCGCAGGGATTGTTCGCTGTGTACTGTGGCCGAGGCAATATGGTCTTTGACTATGCCTGCTGAGGTCCCCGTTTCGATTTCTGTCGGAGGGAATTCGTTAGTGTACATCGCTGATGAGACTTAATAAAGTCGAAATAGTCTGTACGATGTTCTACACACCGAGCGATCCTTTGCCGGGATTACACTTGTCAAGTTGATTTTCTATTAAAAAAAAAAAGTATCGAATTTTATGCGATACATGCATTGTAATTGCCTTCAAGCAAAAATATAATATATAC
>CM042140.1:124192195-124207195 GCA_023376005.1 Doryteuthis pealeii
GCGAACAAAGAAAACGCGCAGGCGTTTGAGATATATAAAAGGAAGGCAGCCAGAGAGTTAGACAGTCTGACAGCCGACGGCGAATAGTGAGTGACCGTCGCGGCCAAGAGCGGTAAGACGCCACCAGGTCCCCCTTTACCTCAACATCGCCAGTCATCGTCAACCCTCGGTCAACTCATTGTCAATGCTCGCCACCCACCGTACAGCCGAGAAGAAGGAATAAAGTCAAAACTCCTACTATACGCATGTGTTATAGATTTCATTAAGCGACTACTACATATATCGTCTAGGGTTAGTGACGATACCCGCGACGTATCCAGATACACGAAGTAGGGCCGTGAATTTGAAGCCGCTATATAACGTATAGCCATTTGGAGCCAGTATGCAACAAGTGCTGCTCCCTCGGCCAAAATTCATAAGAGCCGGGTTTATTACCCGCTGCCTAAATCACCCCCAATGAAATGCTGACAGGACCACGCATTCTTTTTTGTACTGGCCATTAGATGAGCTTCGGTTTGTGAGTGGTTCCACGACGACGAGAGCCAGGTAAATAGATACATTGTCCAAATGATTGGTCTCAGAAGCAAAACACTAAGGCCTCAACCTGGAGTTTCACATTGTACCTGGGGTTCAGAATACGCTGACTGTACCCCCCCTCTGCAGAAGGTTAAGCTCCACCTCATATAAATATGTGTCCTGGGTATGTCACTAAATTGCATGTGAGGATAAGATGATCTAGATATGAGAATTATGGGGTAGCCCTTCATTGTCATCCCTGCCAACTTCACTCAGTTACGGAGTGGTAGTATCTCTTAGGCTCCCACTGTTGATTAAATAGATCTGCCTAAAATGATTCGGATTTAATAGGAATACCATATAAATGTAAATTATTTGTATTAAGAACGTGAAAGCTATAATTGTGTAATAAGTATTATTATTAGTTACTTGAAATCATATAAATGTTTGCAGACAAATGACGTTTATCACATAGAAATAATTACTTGAAACCAAATGTTTTAGAATTAGATAGGAATACATGGAATCATACAAGTATGTGCAAAGTATTGTATTGCAATATTTGATATCATATAATTGTGCAAAGAAACTTAAAAAAAAAACAACTACACAAATGTATATATAAACGTACAATCAACGCGATTCTCTAACCTCTTGGTATGCAATAACCCTAGGCAATCAATTCCAAGTTCTGCGAATTCTGCAGATCATGAAAGACGCTGTTTGTATTTGAGTCCGTATTAATGCCCTTGAGATAACTTAATATACATATTGTAAATAGTTGGACAGATTGGGTTCTTTAGCCACCGTAAGTCAATCAGACTTGGACTAGGAAAAAAAATTAAAACTAGCTGTACGCCGCTTAACAACTGACCTTCTGTGGCGTCTTCACGTAGTGGATGGGTTGGGTAAATACATAGACAGATTTGAAATATCAATTTGTGCGCCAAACAATCCCTTTAAAAGATTATGACTCTTGGATTTTCACCGACAACATAACGCAATGATCATCTGTTTACATATTTGATATTCAACAGTTAAAACACCGCTCATTAATGGCAGTTGGCGATGGCCTAGAGGTTA
This sequence comes from Doryteuthis pealeii, assembly GCA_023376005.1. Lineage (NCBI taxonomy): Eukaryota > Metazoa > Mollusca > Cephalopoda > Myopsida > Loliginidae > Doryteuthis > Doryteuthis pealeii. Next base: position 124,193,795 of record CM042140.1, read on the forward strand.
ACGGATTGGACTGACGTAAAGTCGGTCGGGTTTCGCTTCTGGTCGGAGTTAGTTGCTGAGTCTACCCACACGGATGAGACGTAAAATGTCGAAACACGATGTCTGTGGATGACTTATATATATATATATATATATATATATATATATATATATATATAAAGAAAATTTGAAAAAACAAGTGTTCCGAAAATGGGATGAATTTAATAATCGATGTTTAAAACATTTCGGTTACATTGAACCTTTATCAGGATGTCTCTTGGGGTGAAGAAAATGATGGATGTTTTTTATGTGACAGGAGATGAAAATCTTAAAAAGATTTTCATCTCCTGTCACATATAAAAACATCCATCATTTTCTTCACCCCAAGGAACATCCTGATGAAGGTTCAATGTAACCGAAATGTTTTAAACATCGATTATTAAATTCATCCCATTTTCGGAACACTTGTTTTTTCAAATTTTCTTTATATTGTCGATTTAATTTCCATATTTACTCCCATATATATATATCTATATATATATATATATATATATATATATATATATAATATATATATATAGTATCCAATTGCCGCTTTAACTTTTCCGTCGCAGTGGCGTCAGTAAATAATCCAAAAGTGCGCAATATATTAAGAACATAGAGCAGTAATAATGATAATAACATCGCAGAGTAAAAATGGTAGACCCTTGATTTTTCCACGACTAATATATATATATATATATATATATATATATATATATGTGTATGTACGTGTGTGCCTATATAGATATATACCTTAACCACCATTCCCAGGTTGCACAACATATGAACGCATAATTTATATGGTTTGAAAATTGCAGAGGTAAGAAACTGACAACGAAACTTGAACCTCATTCGTTTTTTTAGGAAATGCATTATAAATGTATTTATATTCGTACAGTTTTCATGCATATATATATATATATATATATATATATATATATATATATATATAGAAAGTTTAGTATGATTTGGTAAGTACGTGTCGACTTATAACTCACAAACGAGAGGTCATTCAGATTTAAAATCTTGCATACTTCTTGATATGCTTATAACTAAGAAACACACAAAATTTGTTTTTTGATTTTTGATAATTAAGCGACATAATTCAATAATAAAAAAAATACTGTATACACACCCATCCACCCCACCCTACTCACGTCGACATAAGTTTAGTTTTGAACTTCCCAGACGGCAGACCCGGTCTCTTACTGTATGAAAAAAAATACGAATGTTCATTTCCTGAAAAACAAAAACTACTCTCCCCCATCTCCTGTCGGCACAAATCGATACCCTCCCACCCCATCTCTTCTTGGCATAAATGATATTTACTAATATGTATTATTATTAGGTATCAGCAATTCAAGTGCCAATTTACACTTTAAAAAGAAATTAAAATTAATTAAATCGATTATATAAGGTCAAATTTCTGTTTAAGTCAAAAAGTATTAACATAATAAGCATCGGTAAAAAAGTAAAATGATATTACATATGTAAGTAATTCTTGATACATTTTTAAACATTAAATTCTGTCAAAAAAAATTTGAAAACGGATGTTTGAAGTAAAAATACGTACTAAAACAAACACGTTATTGAGATTTTAAAACAATTTATGCCGAAGTCTTGTTTGTTTTATTCATTATTACTGGGTACTCAAATTATTTCTAATTTTTCATATTTTTCAAAACTTCTTTTTTATCTATTTAGACCAATAGATGGGACCTTGGAATGGTCGCACTTGGTAGGCCTAGCAAGTACTACTCCCGGTCAATGTGGGCCTGGGAGTAATGGCAAGGAAGGAGTATTCCATACTTCCAGAGCTTCATAATTGGAACCTTACGACTGGATTTAGTTTTACTATCAGAGTAACACGGTAGGGACAATAATATAGGTGCTAGGGCTTGACGTGGCCAGCTGATTGATTAGACCTCTCCGACCACCCGTCTCGCCCAAGTAACGGTGCATGCCATGGACTGCCCGGAACACACCACGGGTAGTCATCTACTGTCAACAGGTGGCCCAATTGGAAAGTGGTTTTACCCAGCAGATGTGCTGTCGGCGTATTGTACAGCCTCAATGGATAGAGCTAAATAATTAAGGACACATGTTTAATACTTAGCTTCTTTTAATTGTTACTTTTTAGGGGTAAAAAATAAAATTAATTAAATCAATATTTTTTATCACTTTATTCCAACAAACAATTAAGGAAAACAAGCAATTAGGAACTCAATTTAAGTTTTTGTCATATGTACAAAACAGTTTTTGAAAAACAGAATTATATTTAAAAACACTCGAAAGTTAAGGATTACATTTTTTTTTAAATTCTATGAATACTTTCCTTTTATTCTGTCGTTTACCCACTCACTGGCATTAATTTTTTTTTAGTCCGGTCATGGACCGGGTACTTTTGCTAATATATATATATATATATATATATTATATATATATATATATATGATGATGATGATGATGATGATTCACCATCTGTAAAGATTATGTTCACGAATTCCATTTTGCTCAAGAATGTATTTGGAGTTGAATGATGGGTTCTATCGCAGCGTGGAATTCTCTTCCTCAATTTCTACATTTTCGGCCAGTCGCATGCATTAATAAACTGGCTCATTTGGCTTTGTTTTGCTGCACACTTAACAAACTCCCACGCGCATTCTGCTGCCAGAAGTGAAGGATCATAATCTGCATTTTACATTTGAAATGTGGATGCTTAAGAAACTCTTTGCACTCTTGGCAAATTGGACTGGAAATCACTTTATTCTCCAAGCCAGTGAATTCTAAACGCACTTTTCTGATAAAACATCTGGTTTTGATGTGCCATTTTTGCTGCCCACCCCAGGGTCATCTGCAATCATCACGGTGGGACGAATAAGACATGCTGTACACTGCTGGAGAAGCAAGGACGAACTCATAAGTGAAGTTCTCCTGTGGACACCTACACAGCGACACACTAGTGTGGTCTAATCAACAATTGAAGGCATATATTCAACTATGCTTGGTAACTGAAGTTTCTCACCGATGCGATTTCCAAGGCAAGTCTTAGTGTGAAACTGCCTGTTAGCAAGCGCTGTTGACTTAGCATACATGTACTGCCAATCATATTAAGCACTGTTTATTTAGAAATATAGCAAATATATATATATATATATATATATGTTGTGAGGGTTATTAAGGGTCACAAATAAAGACAAACGACTGGTGAAAGTTGATACAATTGTATGAACAAAGAAAGTAGAAATTACGGAAGGAAAGTTACGTCCGACAATACAAACTAGAACTGAATCGTGTCGCTTGTTCCTCAAGCTACAATTGTCTTTGCTACTTATAGTAGTAGTAGGATTATTCCATTATGTAAATAGGTTATATCACCTATATATATATATATATATATATATATATATATATATATATATATATATATAATATACGACGAACTACGGAAATTGGACACGAGATGATTCAGACCTGGCAAAGAAAGGAAAACGTAAAGAGAGATAATAATTTAATAGCCGTACAAAACAATGTCATAAGAACCAATTATATCAAAGCCAAAATTGATAATACACATAAGAATAACAAGTGTACGTTGTGTGATGACAGAGATGGAACGGTTAATCACATAATAAGCAAACGAAGCTAATTGGTACAATTCCCAGTGGATCACTTTTCATATCCCGTCATGCATAGTCTTGTATCTATGTACGATTGGGCTGGAACAGTAATCCAATAGAAATGTGTTACATAATACGTGGGTAGCCTACGAATTATGTCTGTAAGTGTAGTTAGATTTTGAATTACAATTCGTTGAAACTCAAAATCTGAGGGTCTTATATTATTGATAGATTTAGTTGATCTCCCGGCTTCCACCAATGGGAAAACATGAGAACGGAAATTGAGCTAAATTAGTTAGATTTTGTTTGTTATCTGAAAGGAGTAGACGTAAGGGTCATTTGTTTGCAAGATGCCGACTTTTCACCACACGGTTGAAAATCCTTTGGGGCTTCAGGTTTTTTGATAAAGAATAAAGACGTCTTGTAAACCAATTAAGTGTTGCTTAATTGTTACCAACAACAAGAATTAAGCACAGACAACCCCAACTCAGAAGGAAGAATCAGCTCAGAAGAAGATGGCTACCGACGAACTAGAACCCATCTCCTCTTCTCTCTATATATATAATTCTCTCTATCTATTAATAATGGAGAATCGCTTCCGGTTTTTTTTTCAAAAATTGCGTCACTGCTACGTTCACATTAGTCATAACATAGAATAAAATGTATTCTATGTTATTTTGAGTGTATTTATTCAATTAAATACACTCAAATTTGAACATGCAACATTAGACAGTCCTCATTGGGTTTTGTTTAATAAATACATAACTGGTATTATTATATCTATATATAGGTTTTATTTTCATACATTTTAAAAGTTTATATTCAAATTGTTTATTTTTTAATCCTTTAATGAATTTGATGATTTTACTTACTTAGGGTACAAACTCGCTGACATTGAATTTTTTACTCCACCCCTCAGGCAATATGTTTCAAAAATCTATTTTTACATCGCCCGGAGGCATTTTGTACTAGTATATATGATTTACTATTATGTCTAATATTGACACATTAAGCCAGTTTTATTCTTACTTTTTATGATGCCGGGTTAATGAAGTATCTTGAGTTCATTATAGATGATGACTACATCTATCAATTAATTAAAGAGGGTGTCGATAAAGTCAGTGTGCACTTTAAAGTTATAAATTCATTAAAGTGCAAATAGATTTTATGGACACACTGTACAATAAAATTGTCAGGCCTCCTGTTTTTGCTTAGCAATAGCTGTTTTTTTTATTGGCAAATCAATTTAGATATTTTACCCCAATCCCTTCATGTTTAAAATAATTTTTTTTATTGAATTTGTACAAATTTCAATAAACTCAAATTTCAAATATTTACCGTACTGTGTTTCTCACATTTATCGACAGATATATGTAGATATTTCACAATGCCCCTTCACTTTATATCTATATTATGTTTTATATACTACTATATGTTTAAGTTATATTTCAAAGTTAAAATAATAGATAGTGAAGCACATTGGAAAAGAAAACATCTCAAAGAAGCATATGTTTGACTGTAGGACCTATTCTCATTATATAACCGATATAAAGTGGGTATATAACAAATTGGGATAGATATTAGAATTTGTTTACACTGATAAATGGTATAAATCCAAAGCACAATCTGCCCTAGAAAATGAGATGCATAAACATCTCTGGGACTTTGTGATACAAACGGATCACTTAATCTCGACCAGAAGACTAGACCTAACATTAATTAGGAAGAGAAAAAGAGCATGCCATCAAGTGAATTTTGCCGATGGATTGAACCACTGTGTAAAAATGAAATAAATCGAAAAGATAAACAAATATCTAGATCTTGCCTTAGAGCTGAAGAAACCGTGAAACATGAAGATGATGGTAATACCAATCGTAGTTGGAGCCTTTATAAGAGTCCCCCCATCAATATGGAAAAGAAAGATCAAAAACAGAATTCAGATAATCCCGACCACAGCATTGTTAAGATCTGCTAGAATACTTTAAAAAGCTCCTCAAATCTGAGGAGACTTGTTGTTACACAGACTCCAGTGAAAGACCACCGGCTAACACTGGTGTGAAAAACTCGCAAGATGTAATATAATAATACCTAGAACTAGAGATTAAAGAAAGAATTGAAACAATCCAGACCATAGCGCTACTAAAATTGGTTAGGATACATAAAAGAGTCTTAAATACCTGAGGTGACTTGCTCTCACTCAGATTCCAGGGTAAAACCATCAATTAAACCTGTCGTGAAAAGCTTCTATGGAGTAAAATAATAATAAAAAATAGCTCTATTAGTCCCTCCGGTATCCCTCACATCTCACATCTCTCTCTCTCTCTCTCTCTCTCTCCCTCTCTCTCTCTCTCTCTCTCTCTCTCTCTCTCTCTCTCTCTCTACCTACACACACACACACACACACACACACACCACACATATTATATATATATATTATATATATATATATATACCAACCCGTCCGCACGATTAGGATGTGACACAAGCTCAATTTTTTTAGCGGAGCTCAATAGGTTTTAATTCAGTTTTCCTTCCCGTAGACTGCTTGCCTATCCAAAGTTAAGGAGCCCAGTCTGTCCTACTATTTACCAATACCTGGAGGGAGAATAGTTGGATTCATATCTTTCCCAGAGGTATGAGCGCTATGTGAAATGCAAACAGCTTCGTCCAGAATTTGAAGTCGGGTCGACAAGTACATTTCTTACGACTCTAAAAATTATACCATGCACCTCTCTCTCTCTCTCTCTCTCTCTATATATATATATATATATATATATATATATATTATGTGTGTGTGTGTGTGTGTGTGTGTGTGTGTGTGTGTGTGTGTATGTGTGTGTGTGTGTGTGTGTGTGTGTGTGTGTGTGTGTGTGTGTGTGTGCAATATTAAACTACTGTCAAAAGTGTTATATTATTTTTCTAATTTTCTTGCCTGTAATATGTCATACGTTTCGTTTTAGCCTATCCCACAATGCCTATCCCACAATGCATCTGTTTCTTTTGTCTCATGTCAGCGTCTCAATATCAGCTGCATTATCAGTGATCCATTCTTACTTGACAATTCTTTAAGATCTGTCCAGTTGTTTCTTCTTTGATATCACACAAAGCAACGAACAATACTGAAATATCGATTGATGGGGGGTCCCTACCGAACCTGCTGCCCGTGTTGAAAACGAGAACAGTTAGGAAGGAAACGAAGGTCGGCACAGTCTTGGCAACAGTCTTAACAGGAACTGCGTGATTAGTCGGCAACAGAGGCTGTCTTTGACAAAAATACACTCCTGAGTCACAACAAGAACAACAACAACAACAACAATAATAATAATAATAATAATAATAATAATAATAATAAATCGGGTGGCCTAATGTCGATATCAACAAGACAGCGAGGGAGTATATCCCCTTTTCATTAATACTAGACCAAGAAGATTGTTTTTTGCGTCTGAAGTGGAACTCCACACATTCCCTCAGCTCCTCGCTTTACAGCACAGATTCCTGTGCTACTCATGCGCAAAATTGGCGAGGGCCGGTAGCGAACCGATAACCTTGTGGTTCCTAGTAGATGCTCTACCGACTGAGATAAACCGGCCCTATAATAATAATAATAATAATAATAATAATAATAATAATAATAATCTTGAAAATATACTGGCACTGCAAATTCATTAAATCCCAAGAAAAATAAACCACCTTATGTACATTGATGATACCAAGACTTTTAATTTAAAAAACCCAAAAATAACTGGAATGCCTTTTAAAAACCATATATATATACATAAACAACTATGATATAGGAATGGAAATCGGAATCAAAAAATACTCCATGCTACTAATGTAAAAAGGCAAATATTATCAATGGACGGAATACAACGATCAAATCAAATATAAGAAGACTCGGGAGAGGGAGAATTACAAATGTTCAGGAATCTTAGAAGCGGACACCATCAAACAAAGATGAAAAAAAAATTTTTTAAATACCTCAGAATAACAAGAAGACTTTTAGAGACCAGTTTCTTCCATGGAAATCAAATCAAGGAATAAATACCTGGACGTCGCCATTATAATATACTTTTGACCAGTCTTGAAATAGACAAGAGAGGAACTCCAACATATAGACCAAAAGACAACAAAATTAATGACAATACACAAGGCATTACACCCGAGAGATGATAGAGAGGCTATGCTTATCAAGAAAGGGAAGTGGTAGAGATCAAATCAACACTGAGGATTGTGTAGATGCCGCAATCCAAGGACTTGGAGAATACATTAAAATAATCAAGGAAAGATTACGATAATCAATAAGAATATCAACAAAATATGGACAAGCAGAAAAACAACGAAAACGAGAAAACAGAAATGGAAATCAAAACAATTATATGGATACTTCAAGCGACAAATTGGAGAAAAAAATCTCGATATGGCTAAGAAGAGGAAACCTCAATAGAGAAACTGAATCGTTCTGAATTGCAGCAGAAAACAATACCATAAGAATAAAATTATACCAAATCGAAAATACATAAGACACAACAGAACAGCAAATGGAGGGTGTGTGGCAATGATGAGGCGATCAACAATGAATTAAGCGAATGTAGCAAACTAGCACAACGAGAAAGCAAGGCTAGACACGGCTGGTTTGGAAGGATGATCCACTTGGGATTAAGCAAAAACAAAATGTTGACCATACCACAAAATGGTATATGCATAAATCAGAATCTGTTCTTGAGAAGGAAGGGCATAAAATTCTCTGGGGCTCAGTTTATCTCAGCCAGAAGACCAGACCTAGAATTGATTAACAAGAAAAAGAGAAGTTATCATTTGGTAGATTGTGTAGTCCTAGCAGATCACAGGGGAAAGACGAAAGAAAACGGAAAGATAGACAAATACTTGTACCTTGGCAGAGAATTGCAAAACTGTGGAATATGAGGGTGAAAGTGATGCCAATTATAGTTGGTGTACTTGAAACGGTCCCAAAAGTTTAGAAAGCAGACTAGAGGAACAGGGAATCAGAGGGTAGAATTGAGACCATCCAAACAATGGCATTGTTAGAATCGGCTAGATTAATCAGAAGAATCCTGGAGACCTGGGAGAGAGTTGTTCACACTCAGACTCCATTGAAAGACCATCGGTTTACGATGGTTTGAAAAAAAAAAAAATAATAATAATAATAATAATAATAATATGTGACACTATATTATTAGATGGTTCTCTCACAAATTTATTTACCTCATGCATCAAGGGGGAAGTCCCGGTGGCGTAGTGGCTATAGCGTAGTCCCGATATCGTAGTAAACAAGATCAAACTTCAGTCCCTTTATTACGTTCACATTTAGACTAATACCCGTGGGAAAGGTATGAAACCCCTCCTCATACTATTACCACTACTGTTCTTTTACAAAGATGGCGTTGGCATTCAACTTTGTAATTTACAGAAGGGTGTGACACAAGGTTAAGTTTTAAGCGGAGTTTAACAGGTTTGGATTCAGTTTTCCTTTTCCTATACTAGTTGCCATACCAATGTTAAAAAGTTCAGTCTGCCCGACTGTTTGCCCATACCAGGTGGGATAATTATTGGATGAATACTTTTTCCAAGTAAGAAAAGATTATTTCTAGAAATCAATCTCTGCAACAGAAAGCTCATCAAAAGAATAAATACCTAGGCTGTTCACTTTGTAAGATACTCTGGAGCATTCTTAAAATAGACCATTGAGGAAATCCGAGAAATGAATAAAGGACAAGGAAATTGATCACAAGGCATTACACCCGAGTGATGATATAGGCTGACTATATGCGCCAACAGAAGTAGAAAGAAGAGGACTCACCAGCATTGATGATTACAATTCGGGGAAGAGGAATACACTAAAACAAACAAAGAAAGACTAATTTCAACAGCCAGTAACAACAATTGCAATATATGGACAAACAGAAAAACAAAAAAATATTAGAAAACAGAAATTGCGAGAAAACATCTATATGGATACTTCAAGCGACAATCTAAGGGGGATTGCATATTAGAAGACCTGGAAAATGGAAACCTGAAGACAGAAACTGAATCTCTTTTAATAACAGCACAAAATAATACCTCAAAGACCAATTATATCAAAGCGAAAGAATAATCACATTAAGAAAAAAACAACTAGCAAATTAGTACAAAAGAAGTACAAGTCTATGCCCCACTAGGTGGGAAAGGTGATCCACTGGGAATTGTGAAAGAGATTAAAATCATACAAACAAATGACAGGCCCACAAAACAGAATCCGTCCTAAAAAATGAGGAGTGTGATTTTGAGATACAAACGGATCACTTAGTCCTGGCAAGAACACCACACCCAGAAAAAAGAAATTACCTTGTGGGTTCTGTTTCAACAGACCAAGGAATAAAAATAAAAGAACGTAAAAAGATAAACAAATACTTGGCCCTTGCCTGAGAACTGAATAAACTGTGAAACATGAGGATGACGGTGATACTGTTGAAATATAATTCCTTCTTTTAAAATGTTTGGAAAATTAAGAAGAAATAGATTGCCTGTGGTGAGGAATCAATCATGGCTTGCCTTCGTAAACGAAAATCAAGAAGTGAGGACATGACTCCACACTGACTGTAGGCACATTCGTGGTTGATAAGAGTAATGCGGGACAGGCAAGGTCCCAGCAGCTGCCGCTAAAAATCTGCTCAGGGTTTGATGATTTAATATTGCGGTTATTCATCCTCTGCCTTTTCTCCTTCAGTGTGGTCGAGCGGGTGTTTTCAAAAAAGGAAACGAGATGCAAAGCGTCAGAGTTCTTAGCTCAGAAATCAATATATCTAACGTAAAGACTGAATAGATTGGTTGTTTGGTTGGCTCGTTGGATTTTAAAAGCATGTCAAGACTTGGGCCATTTTATGCCGAATAAAATTTTGTTTTATTAATTATTTATTAATGCGTATTCAATTTTTTAAACTCATTCTTTAAATATTGAACTCATCAATAGGTGCTACCAATCAAGATCAGAGTGGACCTGAGAGTAATGGCAATGAAAGGGTACTCCATATTCTCCAGAACTCCAGAACTGGAATCTAATCACTAGATGCAACTTAACGCCCAGCCAGGACTAAGACCCTCAGACACCGCCTTCTAACCCTTTATAAAAACGGTTTGAGTGTTTTCTATAAGAGCAATACAGTCGGAACAACCCATAGGTGCTGGGGCTTGACATAATCAGCCGATTGACGAAAAGGAGCTTTCCAACCGCCTATCTAACACAAGTAAGGACCAAAGTTGAGTGTTTCATGTCATGGACTGCTGGGTCACCAGGATTTTGTCCTTAAGCATCACGGGTCACCAATCATGGGCCCATTGAGGGGTCTTAGCCCTCTGTAGAGGTGCAGTCGGCGTATTCTACAGCCCCATCAGACAGGTTTGAAAGAATGTGAAAAGATGAACAAATACTTGGTCCTTGAACGAAAAGTGGAGGCACGGACTCCATGTTGACTGTAGCCACGTTCGTGGCTGATAAGGCCAATGTGCCACAGACAGGCAAGGTAACAGCAACTGCAGTGGAAGGTCTGCTCAGGGTTTGATAGTTTTATATTGCGATTATTGCCCCTGTGCATTTTGTCCTTGACGGTGGCCCTGTGGGTATTTATAAAGGAGAAGATGAGACGTAAAACATAAGGGTTCTCAACTCAGATATCAATATATCTAACGTAAAGACTGAAAAAGATAGATCATGTTTATATCTTCTCGTCTGACCTTGCCCTGCCTTAAGTCTTCTTCTGTCGAGTTGTCACATGAGTCTACACACGACTCCGTGTCGCTTCCGTTAAAAGGTTGGCCCTCTTGTTTGTTTCTTGTTCTTATCAATCAAATAAGTTCAGTAGCCAAGACACTTTAGATCACTCTCGTGACGTATTTATCTCAGTTTGCGCTGACGGCCTTTTATCCGCACCGGTTTGTCTCGTCTCCTCGCCCCTTTTTGCGCCATTGCCAATTAATTATGACACTGTCATATGCTCGCGTAATTCTATATTTTGACGACGAGTTCAAAGAGAAAGAAATACACGGCAAAATCTCCTCGGTCAACATTAGTTATTAGCGAGACGCACTGCGGAAGTGATGTCTCCAATCTATTTCCACGAAAAATCACAGGAGATACAGCGTAACGGTTATCGTCATAGAAAAATCGAATTGGAGACATGAGTTCAAATCCTGGACAAAGCTGTTTCCATTTCACTTCACGCTAATGATATTAGAAATGGCATGCATCCGCGTGTCCTCTCTCAAGACATGGGTATGTATTTAATGTATCCCTCCACCACAAGTAGAATGCCACACAGGGTCTATTTTGAAGTGGAGTACAACTGGTTTTCCTTCTCCTAGACCGGTTTTCATAACAAGATTAAATAGCCCAGTCTTCTCTACTATATGGTTTCATACCTTTCCTGAGGGTATTAGTGCTATGTAAAAGGCAAACAGCCTCGTCTAGGATTTGAACTCGGGTCGTCAATTTCATTTTCTACGACCATAACCGTTATACGATGTGTGCTTCCTTCTACGGATAAATAGGGGTAATAACCTCAAAGATTTTTTTTTGGGGGGTGTGAGACTGCGTCTGATGGTCAAGCTCCAATCCTGGATATCTGGGACGTGGGTAGTATGCTATTACTTTCATGTCCACTCTGACCCGGAGTGGTAATTACTGTTAGGGTCCCATCTATCGCTCTAATAGACCTGTTTAAAAGTTGTTCGTTTTCAAAGGGACTATGTGCCAAATAGAAACTCCCAAAAAACAACTACACATACAATATAAATATAGACGTACAATAACCGTGTATCCATAACGTAACGATAAATATTAGGGCAGAGTCGGATCTATATTCTCTTTACTCTGAGAGGTCATAGCCCGACATATCATAGCGACTCCCTGAACCAATTAAAAACATTTCTGGGTTAACCCGGACCCGCAATCCTGATATTTTAGATACCCAAATTGTTATTACTGTGATTTTTTTAAGCCGATTTTTACGTGATTTTTGCGATTTTTTTTTCTTTTGTACGATAACAATTTCCATAACTTAGAAATAAATTTTAAAATAATCAAAATTACTGGCGAAAGCCATTGAAAGTCACCCATGAAATAGAAATAATAAGCACCTACGTACATCAAATTGTCTTTAAATTAAGTGACAGCAAAAGAATTATCGTCGAACATAAGATAAGCTTAAATATTAATCCAATACTTAAATGCACTTAATTTTCTTATTTACATTGTTAAGTTTAATACAATGTTATACTCAGTGTTATACTCAGTGCATGAAGTGGGAAGCGCGTGGTGTAATGGTTAAAGTCATGAGAAATGGACTCGTCGCCTCGAGTTCAAATCCTGGATGTGGTAATTGCATTTCACTTTGCGTTAATACCCTTGGGAAAGGTATGAATCCTACTCTTCCTCCAGCTATGGGTAAATAGCAGTGCAGACTGGACTCTTTAACCATGGCTAGTTAACCAGTCTAGGAGAAGGAAAACTCTGAATTCAAACCTGTTAAACTCCGCTTAAGAAAGTGACCTTGTGTCGCATCCTACTTGCGCGGAGGGGTTGGTAAATATATATACTCAGTGCATAAAGTGTCATTGTTGGGCCTTTGTTCCAATAAAGAGCTCCCCGTATGTTACATACTTTATGAGCAGTCATAAATTCTGTAGTTAGAATTTTGAATAGGGTCTGTTAGACATAAAAATGTCCGTGGAAAGTTACTGGATGAGTGAAAGTTTTAGTTTCGTTTGT
>CM042140.1:124209695-124222195 GCA_023376005.1 Doryteuthis pealeii
TTTTTCTATCTTAAACGATTTTTTTATTTCTTTCTTTTTCACGATTCACTGCTGGACAATAAGGCTTTTCTCTACTTCCAGATAGCAACTGTGAGAGTTGTTTACGCCATATGTTTTGTTTGAGAGCCACGATTTCCTGAAGCCCTTCTAGTTTGAAGGCCACTGCACAAAAAAATGAACAAGAAAGTATAAAAGACATTTGACATAAATCGATCAGCCCTGGTTAACAACTCCACAAAAACGCTAAAAAAGACAATAAATACCCCTAAATGAGAAAATTATGAACGATATCAGAGATTCTCTCTCAATTCATGAAGAATGGTGGAGGTGTTCATTGTGTAACGATTATCGTGTTGTATAGCCTTCATGGAGACGCGTGGCATAATGGTTAGAGTCGTAGAAAATAGCCTCGTCGACCAGAGTTCAAATCCTAGACAAGGCTGGTTGCATTCCACATAGCGCTAACACCCTTGGGAAAGGTATGAATCCATATATTCTCCCTCCAGCTATGGGTAAAATAGTAGGGTGAACTGGGCTCTTTGACTTTGGATAACCAGTCTTGGAGAAGGAAAACTCTGACTTTAAAAAACCTGAGATCAGTCTTTGATTGAGTTTGTCGCATTCCTTGTGCACCAATTCTTTCCTATCGATTGTGCAAAAAAATGCAGATGGTCCAACACAAGCCTTTGCCACTATAAACACTGTGTAGCTTGTTCATTAGATGAACCCTCATGCCTCGAAATCGACGAGATAGTCAATTTGTATAGCATTATTATTATTATTATTATTATTATTATTATTATTATTATTATTATTATTATATAGTTTCTTCTTTCTTTCTCTGCTATCCGAGCTGAGCCTCTGGGCTTCTTGTTGTCTTGGTTTAGTTTGGGTGTTTCTGAGATTGATGAATCACTGCGCTGATTTCTTGTTCGTATTAAGCAACTTATTTTAGCTTTGATGTCTTTTATTTTCCGGAAGACCCAACATTTCAACGTACTGAAAAAAGCTAACAGAAAACCATCATTTAACGTCTGGTTCCTCAGAGCATTTAAAACCGACTCCCAAATTCTTAGCTTTATCCCATAGATTCTGGTCTCACGAGACATTTTTAACGATTCAGAATGAAAACTTAAAAGGTGAACAAGGGGTCAAAATTTTTAAAATCAAACTGCTGGTTATTTTCATGACTTTTCTAACAAATTACCAGTTAACTTTTAAATTCAAATATTAGACTTCATTACAAAATGAATAAGCTACCCATTCATTCCGTAATAATCGTAGTATGAAATGGATACGGCCACACGTGTTCAAATTCTGAACGAGGCGGTTTGCATTTCACATAATGCTAATAACCTTAGGAAATGTATGCATCATATTCTCCCCACCCCACAGATATAGGTAAATAGTAGGGCAGACTGGGCTCTTTAACCTTGGTATGTAAATCGGTCTATGGAAAGAAAAATGTTGAATTCAAAGCTGTGAAACACCGCTTAAAAATTGATGTTGTGTCGTATCCTGTAGTAAATGCATTTCCTTAAAAAACACATTTTTAACGCTTGAGTTGGCGGCCGTCAGCGAGATCCCCCCAGAGTGCTTAACCCTAGGGGATGGGGAGCATATATAGGGTCATCTACAGACACTTGTTTCGACTTATCAGGTCTCTTCAGTGTGGCTAGACATTTTGTAGGCTACATAAATATAAGCTACCTATATATATAACCCTCAATGCGTTCGATATAACACAAAGTCCTTTTTAAGTGGAGTTGAACAGGTTTAAATTAAGATTTTTCCTCCTACAATATATATATATATATATATATATATATACGGTGGAACTTACTGTATATCAACTGAAATTTGATAGATAACGAGATAGATCAAAATAGAATGAGAGATATTGATTGATAAGTATAGATAGATAAATAGATAAATAGATAGATAGATAAGAATAGAAAATAACAGAATTAGATAGATAGGTAGATTTTAAAATATGTGCGAATTCTAATTCTAGTTTACGTTACGAAAATATTTTATTGTGTTACAGTAAGGAAAATATGTTTTTATGAATTCAAACTTGGAACGCAGCCATTATTCGTGGGTTTCTAAAATATCTCTGATAAACTAAATGTCTCAACAATACGTATCCAATTATTTCAAATCTGTTAATAGTGGAGGTGGCCTAGGTTTTCTGTCTTTCTTTGTTTTATTTTTTCTAGTGGACGTTTTTACTTTTTTTTACTTTTTTAATTGCTAGATATTTTCACGAAATAAAAATTCAAAACTCATAAGTTGTCCTCGAAAATTATATTACAGCAAAAAATGTCATATTCAAATAAAAAATAGAAAGAACATAATAGACTGGTTCTATACCTCGGTAGCAATATCTCATCAACAGAAATATGGAAATCTGATTTCTCAGAAAAAGTAAAAAGGGAATGGAATTCTTCCAAGTTGTAGCTGTATAAGTACTACTGTATGGTTTGGACTCTAACGAAACGTTTGGAGAAGGATTAAATCGGGATGACACAAGAATGCAGCGTGCTGTCTTGAACAAAACCTGAAAGCAGCACCATGCAAAATATCATCTGTACAACCACTTACCTACTAGCATACAAACCATTCAAATAATGTATTAATGATTTTGACTATAAATTAAATACTCATTGACAAGCTTACGCAATTCCAGCGGGCATTGTGACATAAGCAGTGACGTAGTTTCGGTTAAACTGACTATAGAAGGAAAAAATAGAGGGGGGGGGAATAAATATTTGTTTGTTCTGCTTATGATCAGTCTTTCGATCTCCAGTCTGTTTAAGATTGGTTTGGTTTCTTTGCATAATTATGGGGTTTCAAGTAAATGTTCTTTGTTGAGGGGAGGGCAAAAAGAAGCGAGTCAAACGCCTTATTCGCAGGCTGCAACACTGTCGTCGTCGTCGTCGTCTACCAGCAGCTGAAGTCACAACATCTTACTGCCGTCACCCCACTTCTACTTATACCGCCGTTTCCCCTTATCATCCGGGCACATCAGTCGAACCTCGCGCCCGTGCACAATTCTCGAGCATTCGGATGGACGCTTGTAGGCCCCAACATCCGGACACCTGAATTGCACCTCACGTCCATCCAGCGCCTAAATCTCATTTCTTTGCATTTCGGAGGGCGCGGGTTCGTCTCCGGCAGGCAAGACACTCACTCCTTTTCCAAATGAGTACGGTGGTACTCGTTCTCCGTCACACTGACAAATACAGAATCACCATTATAGTAAGATACATATGTGTGTACGTGTCTGTCTGTCTGTCCATCTGTGTTTTCAATCAATTTTCACCCCTGTTAAGTTCATTTAGCTCGCCACAGAATGTGTTCGTTTGGTTATTACGTCATTTTGATTTTAAATATCTTCTGCCGAAAGAGAACAGTAAAAACAAAATTAAAATGAAAGAAATAAAGCCACAAAGGCAGCGTAGGCGAAGTATATTGAAAACAATGAGAGACGGCGTTTTAGAAAGTGACAACATATTACCAGGCCAGAGGCGATATTCATTTTCCGGCGTCATTTAGATGCTAAAAGGAACATACGGTGACATTGTGTGTACATTGTGATTAACGAACGCTATAGAACGTGCCTTTCGTCAGACACCGAAATTGCTTCATACAATTGCACCTACTCAATTCATTACAACCATTAAATGCAAATCATCTCCGAGAAAAATCTTTGCTAGATTTCTCCAGACAAAAGAATTGTGATATAGTTACCATTATTATTAACAATTAACAAATTATTGCTAGAATGGATGAAGTAATTTTAACGATACTAGCAAATATATGGACCCTCCGGGTGCATGTATTTAAGTTTTAATGTAATAAAATATCGTATTAAATTAGAAAGGCTAATGAAACTAAATAAGAATACAGATAAAAAGATTTGAAACAAAGTGGGGTATAATGAAAGAATAGAACAACTGAAACTTACTCTTCCATCACTCCCATCTTTCATTTCTAAATTTCCTTAATTTAACTATTTAGTTAAAATAGGAAGTGAAGAATAATATTACAGTTATTTTTTTTGTTAATGGATTCATTTTAAGATTTATCACCGAGATTTTTGCTCATATTCATTAAGATAAAACAAAGCAAGTAGAAATCAATAATACTAAGCACATTTATCAAAATCAATTTTTTATATGAATATGCAAATTAGCCTTCCATTTCACATTCTAAACTGCTATTTTTTGTATATATAAATAGAATTGCATGTTTTTAGAACGTATATCTGGTCAACAGTCTTAATTATGTACAACAATTTTATTAATAATTGAAGTTTGAATAAAAATATAAAATCATGGGGAATGTGACGTAAATAACAAAGGGAATTGTGACTTGAGTAGTAATATAGTTTCGGTTACAGAAAAACACACAATCTCCATTATAATAAGATGTCAACCTATCTAGCGTTATTAAAACTAAGTTTAGAAAAAGAAACACTAAAATAAAGATACAACAATAGCGTTTAAAATTCACGCAGACATGAAAAACCATAAATACCTTGCTAGTTAACTTTGATCAAATCCCAATTTTTAGAGGTCAATAACAATAATGACAGGTAAATCGAAGATCGAAAAAAATAAAAATAAAACGAACAAACTTAAAGGCCTCGTTCTCACCAACTACGTTTGAGAACATGGAGTATTAGATAGAAAATGAAGAGAGCTTCAATATTAAATGTGAATTTCTGTAGAGTTTCATGAAATAAATAGCTTGACAGCTGTGATGTAATCTCCGAGAAAGATGTTTGCTAGATTTCTCCAGATTGTTATAAAGATTCCATTATTATTATCAATCAACAAATGTTGCTAGAATAAATGAGTTATTTTAACAATATCAACCTATCTAGGGTTATTTTATGTCTTGAGGTCAGGGAATCGCGTTCATTGTACGTACATATTTATATTTTTCATGTAGTTGGGTTTTTTTTTTTTTTTTTTTTCACACGGAACTATCAAATAAGAATAATTTTTAAAGAGGTTTATTTGATCCGGTGATTCCGAGTGTCCCAGTGGTTTAGGGACCAGCATGCTGGATTGTGACATCGTTTGAACTTCAGTCGCGTTCAATTTTGTATTAATACTCTTGGGAATGATATGAACAACCTCATCCTCCAAGCTATGTGTTCAATAGTACCATTACTATTCGTTTACAAAGATGGCTTTGGAATTAAATAACCAACGACTGTTGATATGCCATTAAACATAGAAAACAAACCGGTTTTATCCATAAATGGAACATTAACGGGTACTACCACTACAAAAAAAATCAGTGATGAACATGAAAATGTGAATTCACTGCCATCTGGGTAATCTTGAATAATTACAAATGCGTTTATTTGTGTCATGAAAATGGGGCCCAAGACCAAGTTCTCTGGTAAACTGCAGAAAAAAAATTTAACAAGGCGTAGGGAGAAAATGTTCTGTCCCGAGTTTTCAGGTATATATATATATATATATATATATATATTATCCGCTTAATAGTATATATATATATATATATATATATATATATATATATATATATATATATATATATATATATATATATATATATATATATATATATATATATATATATGCAAAGAAACCAGTCATGGGGAAGTCTATACCCGCATACACACACACACACACACACATATATATATATATATATATATATATATATATATATATATAAAAATGTGAGGATTTTACTAGTCGTTTTTTAAATGGTCTAATTACACCCAGTACTGATAATTTTACATGGGAGTTCTAAGGTGTTCAACAGTTGTAATTGTGTCATTCAACTGAGCCATTTACTTTTATATTAGAAAACCTGCAGCATTCAATGAGTTGAGAGCACCAATGGAAACAGAATGCATCCAAATATCAATTAAAACGAAGTTGCAATTCTATCTGTTCGCTTTATCAGCATTGCCTTAAACAGAATGTTCATAAGTTTGAACACCTACGATTACTCAGTGACGTTTTCAATTCCGTCTGTTCAAGTTATCAGCCGCGCCTAGACAAAAGCCATTATCACTTCAAACATCAGCGATGCCTCAAAATATTCTATTCTTATCTTCTTTAACTTGGATTAGAAAACTTAAATATATCTTAATAAAAAGTTCATTTTTACCAAATTAAAAAAGTATATAAACTTTTGAGACAACCTATATTTCTATCTCTCTCTATATATAATTGATATAATTTCATGATTGAATATCAATCAATTAGTGAAACTCTTCACAGTTATTCAAAGCAAGTACACAAAGTACATACAAATAAATACAAATTCCAAATAAGGACACTTTTTAATTCTTAGCTTTGTAAAAACGAATAGAATTTTCCCTGCAACTCAACAGGTTATTAAGAACAGAATTTCGTTTATTGTCGTATAAGAACTTATTTCTTAGAACAATATATATTCAATTTAATCAGTGTAAAAAAAAACTTTAAAAAAAAGAAATAAACTATTTATAGAATAACCGAATAATTTTCATTTGAATTAATACGCGCAATTTTCCACCTGAAATGAGGACAGATATTTAATTCTTAGTTTCTTTTTAAATTTTTAGCTGTAAAAAAATAAATTAAACGAATGTACCTTTTATGATTGCAACTCAACAAGCAATTAAGAACTGGATTTAAATTTTTGTCATGTGTAAAAAAAAGTTGCGGCAAAAGAATCATGTTTCAAAAAAAAAAGTTACGGCATCCCATCGTTGTGTTAATGGTTAGCAAGCTAGTGCCATTACTAGGAAATTGCGAGTTCAATACTCGTTGGATGCCCCATAAGTGTGACATACTACCCGTGACGAACGGGTTGGGTAAATAACTAACTAAACAAAGGCTAGTACTTAATAATAAAGCTTTTGGTTGAATCGAACTTAACGGACCGTGTGTCACCATCGTGTGTCACCCCGCCGAAAGAAAAAAAATATCAAAAATCAGGGAATTTACCGAATTTAATGAAATTTTCAGTGTTGATATATTAATGAATAAAAGATATAATGCACCAGTTATTTTATTTAAAAACTTTTACATATTTTCAGGTCAGTTAACTTTGAACCACGTAACACAGGCGTAACACAGATTCTCAAAGATACGTGGTTCAGGAGATATATTTTTGAGACGTCGATACTTACTTTGTTTCTAGGCCTAACTTTGCAGTAATTTCGATTCAACGCGTTCCAGCATAGTCTATACCTAAACAAATTCTATTAGTCAATATAATAAAGTTTTCACTCAACATAGTTTTCTATCTATAACACATTTGCATATAAAATGTGTCCTGGTCATGACGTTAAACTGAATCTAGTGGTGATATTCAAGTTCTGGAGCGCAGGGGGGGGGTGAAGTACCACTTCATTGCTATCACTTCCAGGTCTACTCTGAGCCGGAGTGGAAGTACCTGTTAGGGTCCCATTAATGGATTAAACAATTTTAAAAATGAGTTTGAAACATGTGTTTAGAAAATTGAATAGCCAACAAGAATAAATAAAACAAAAACGTCTTTGGAATAAAATAACCCAAGGGTTGGCATGCCCTAAAATATAACCAACATACCAACCATAAAATTAGATTAGATTATGAGTCTCAATGTTTAATAGTAAAAATATACTTCCAATACAGTTCAAATATTTTTCTAAATCATATTAATGATTTAAAATTCATACTATTAGTAAGCTAAATCTTATTATAATGGATATTCGGTGTCTGTCTGTTGGTAACCGAAACTACGTCACTGTTTACGTCACAATACCCTCAGAATTTGCGTAAGTTTATCAATGAGTATTTGATTGATACATAGAATAAACCTTATCTATTAACGCTGTCACTATGATAATTTGAGTTAGATTTGCCTCAGAACAGCCCATATTATTAGTGCATTTAAAATCCTGCAATGTGTCTTATATATCACTAAGAAATAAAGGTATACATAATATAAGGTGTGATTAATTTGCATACTGGTTTAAACAAAACCGGTTTTAATAGATAATTATTTGGTTTTATTGATCTCTAATATTAATGTTTTATTCTCCAACGTATTAAAATCAATCCTATGAAAGCTTTTATATAGAAACCACTTAAAATATGATAAAAATAAGTGTAATCTTTTTATATGCGTTCTTATATACTTTCGTTAGTCTTTCTAATTTGATATATTTCATTATTTTAAAACTTGAATACTACCACACGGAGGGTGCATATTCTTTCTAGTAGATTGTTAAAAACGTGTTTAAAAATGTGTTTAAGCATTGAATAACTAACAAGAATGAATTAAACAAAAACGTTTTTGACCCGAGGTTTGACATACTATAAAAACCAACCAACCATCTAATATATTCAAATTTTTACAAACAGTAAACAAAGTTACGTAAGAAGCCAATGAAGTTCTTACGTAACTTTCTTCACTATTCATAGACTATTTACTCGCTAGAGGGCGTCATAACAAACGTCAAACATTATTTGCTTATTAATCTTTGGATTGTTTTGATGACCTTTCGTTATTTCTGTCGGCTTTTCACAAAGTTTCACCCGTGAAAATTCTGTTCCTTTTTTAACTTTACATTCACGTTCTTTGTTAGAAACTGTTAAGTCATATATTCTAATCGTTCTCTGTGACTGAAAACATGACTTGAATGAATCAGTTGCATCTATTCTAGTGTATTACTGATCTATGTGAAATATAATAGAAAGTTAAATAGTCTTTCATTATTTTCTTCCCGGTGAAAACAATTGTTCATAGGGACATTCGGGTGTGGTAAACATGAGTTCTGTGAAAATGTACACATATATATAAACTGAGACATTGGTATGTTTATATGACAGTATTGTCTTACTAACATAAATATTAATGTAGTCATATATTTAGAATGACTGTGCAGGTTTTATATATATATATATATATATAAAGTCGACGGGGCGGCCTAAAGTCGGTATCAGCCAGTCAGCGAGGGAGTATATCCCCTTTTCAATAGCGCTAGACCAAGGAAATTGTTTTAGCATCTGAGGTGGAGCGCCACACCTACCATCAGATCCTTTACCGCACAGATCCCTGTGCTACTCATACGCTGAGTTGGCGGGGACCGGTATCGAACTAGGAACCTTGTGGTTTCTAGCCGAACGCTCTACCGACTGAGCTAACCCGATATATATATATATTGTCTTTTAAATATAATAAAATATTTAATTTATCATTTCTCAGTCTGACTTGAGACAGTCAGTTTCCTGTCATTACGATATCCAAATAAATTATTTGAAAATTTGAAGTTTGTTTGTAAGTCATAATTATTTGAAATAAGCTGGTTGTTGGGTGTCTGGCTAGCTGTTTTTTTTAGTCATTTTTACCCTCATATTTCACAGTTTTTTTCAGTTCTCTTGCAATGTCCAGGTTTTGTTATTATTATTATTATTATTATTATTATTATTATTATTATTATTATTATTATTATTATTATTATATTATTATTCACTCCTTTTGAGTTGTCACATCAGCGTTAGCTGATGGTCTGTTACTGGAGTCTGAGTGAAAGTAAATCTCCTCAGGTCTCCACGACTCTTCTAAGTATTCTGGCAGATGGCAGCAGTGCAGTATTCTGGATGGTCTCAATCTTTCCTCTGTTGTCCAGATTTTGTAATCCCTTTTCCAATCCATTTGGGACCGTTCCAAGTGCACCACCTACAATTGGTATCACTTTGACTTACATATTCCATAGCTTTTTCAGTTCTCTGGCAAGATCCAGATATTTGTCCATTTTAAAATTTTTTACTTCAGCTTCACCCTGTGATCTGCTGGAACTGAAAAATCCACCAGTTGACAAGTTCTTTCTCTTTTGTTAATCAGCACTAGGTCTGGTCTTCTTGCTGGGATAAGGTGATCCGTTTTTATCTCAAAGTCCCAGAGAATTTTATGCGTTTCGTTCTCAAGAACAGATTCTGGTTTATGCATATACCATTTTGTTGTATATTATTATTATTATTATCAGTTACTTGAAACCATACTACTGTCTATAAAGTATTAGTATTAAGAATAGTTATTTAAATATATTATCGTTTAGAAATGATTACTATCATGATTTATATGTAACTATATGATTGCTAGAAAAATCATGATAGTAATCATTTATAAACGATTATAGATTTAAATAACTATACTAAATACTAATAATTTATAGACAGTAGTATGGTTTCAAGTAACTGATAATAATAATAATATAATAATAATAATAATAATAATAATAATAATAATAATAATAATAAATAGAGATGAGACTGTAAACCATATAATCTGCGAATGTAGCAAACTAGCACAACGAGAATACAAAACTAGACACGACTGGGTTGGGAAGGTGATCCACTGGGAATTATGCAAAAAATTAAATTTTGACCACACAACAAAATGGTATATACATAAACCAGAATCTGGACCTTGCCAGAGAACTGAAAAAGTTATGGAACATGAAAGGGAAAGTGATACCAATTGTGCTTGGTACACTTGGAACAGTCCCAAAAGGATTAGAAAAGGGTTTGGAAAGTTTGGATATCAAAGGAAGGATTGAAACCATTCAGAACACTGCACTGCTGCAATCTGCCAGAATACTAAGAAGAGTCCTGGAGACCTGAGGAGACTTGCTGTCACTCAGACACCAGTGAAACGCTGGTGTGAAAACTCAAAAGTATAATAATATAATAATAATAATAATAATAATAATAATAATAACAAAACCTGGACATTGCAAGAAAACTGAAAAAACTTAAATATGAGGGTAAAAATGATACCAATAGTAATTGGGGCACTTAAAACGGTCCCCAAATGCTTAGGAAAAAAACTAGAGGAACTGGAAATCAGAGAAGAATTAAGACCATCCAGACAACAGCATTATTGAAATCAGCTGGAATAATCAGGAGAGTTGTGGAAACCTTTGTCACACAAAATCAATTGACAGACCATCAGCTAACGGTGGTGTGAAACCACACCTAGTATTGTTTAACAAACATTAAAAAAAGAACTTGTCAACTGGTGGATTTTTCAGTTCCAGCAGATCATAGGGTGAAGATTAAAGAAAACGAAAATATAGATAAATATCTAGACCTTGCTAGAGAACTGAAAAAACTGCGATATCAATTGTAATTTATGTACTTGGAACGATCTCCAAAAGTCTAGAAAACAATCAGAGGAGGAATTAAGACCATCATGACAACAGCATTGTTAAGATCAGCTAGAATACTCAGAAGAGTCTAGGAGACCTGAAGAGACTCGTTGTCACTCAGGCTCCGATGAAAGGCCATCAGCTCACGCTGGTGTGAAAAAGTCACAAGGAGTGAAATAATGTAACGTTGTCGTGTTTTACAGTACCAAAATGATATAAGTAACGCGGCGGCGGTGGCGATATATTCACCGTACTAAAAATGTCTTCGGCACGTGGCGGTCATCTTGTTGATAAAATTACAACGCGAGAAATATGTAGTCACAACTGCTAGCCTTTATTATATTGTGCTCGTCTCGTGGGTTCGTATCAGAGAGGAGGAAAGGCAGAGAGACAGGGAGAGAGAACTATTAAACTACTGTGACCCCATACTAGCCACCAGAGGCCCGTCCGTTCCCCTACGCGCCCGAAAGCAAAAAGAGGCCGGTCCCTTTCTTCGCTGTTCCACGTCACCACGTGACTTGCGGTTCCGGTCAACACCCGAAACTTCCGGTTGATACTCAATTCTCCATTCGGGAGGTCTCGCTCCGGTCAAACTGTTTTGTGTTCATTACTCTTTTTAAAACCTTTACTTTCTCACTTATTTCTTTCTTCCTCCCCTTCCATTAGTAGTCCTTGCCAAATGCAATCTTGCTACAATAATAATAATAATAATAATAATAATAATAATAATAATACAAAAGAAGAACTCAATCAATTAATTAACAAACTTTTCATTTAGTGTTTTGTCGTACCAATGGACCATAAACTGAGAATAAGATAAAAAGACAACATATGCAAATACCCGGATCTCAAAGAAAGCTGAAAAGCTGTGGTATATGAAGGCTGTGGTGTAGTCAATAATAGTTAGTGTTTCGGATAGAAAATCGATATTGCTATGTGTTTAACATTCTATCCGGAGCAGCATCATTCCGGTATAACATGAAATAGGCATGAAAAGCTCTGAGTAAATCACAGATTTACGAGGCTTAAATAAACGTTTCAACAGCAAACAGCACTGATCTAAACCATGATCATAACTGACCTTATCTGAATAAAGAATGGTAAAATATTTTTAGCAAGATGGAGGTACTATTGTCACTTACCTAAGTTCTCTTGTAGCACACGGGTGACAATTTAGAATGATCAAAGTATTATGATTAAAACTTGACGCTAAAAGCGGTTTCAATCTCTGAAATCTTTAAGGTAAGAAATAATATGAGAATAAAAGAGGATAAAAACTCATGAGTTAGAGTTTCACGTTGTCGATCCTCAGGTGAGCTAG
>CM042140.1:124227195-124233048 GCA_023376005.1 Doryteuthis pealeii
CTTTTCTTTTTTTCAAAATTTTTTTTCTCCCTGGTTGATGTTTGGTAGTATATTTTTTACAATCAAACTATTTGCTGGGTTTTTTCTCTCCGCAATGATTTACCAACACGCTTGGTATATTATATATATATATATATATACAGTGATAGAGAAAGACGAAATTGAATAAAATCTCTTTTAGCTTGGGTCTATTATAATGCATTTGATATGGATAAAATCCACCTCCACGCCTTAGCACGTAATCCTTGGCTGTTATTCTACAGCTCAGGCCTGAAACAATCGTCTTCGCGTTCATTCATGACGTCAAGCCCACCCACATTATCATTGAACAAAGATTCAACCTGGCACTCCACAACATAGGAACACCTGCGTCCTTGAAAATGGTCGAAAATACTCGTATTCTGACTACAGAAACAGCACTGCGAACAGTTGTAAACAGTCCAAAAACAGAGGTGTGAAAAAAAATTAAAAACTGAATAAAAAGCTAAGCACCAAATCCTTTCCTGGCACTTTTAATAAAACAAGCCTACAAGAGTATATGAACCTAAATAATCATTATATAATAATTATATAAAATCAAGGCTTTCGAAATGTTATGGTTAACTTTTTTTGGAAATGGACACAGTGACGCAAGTTCAAATCCGGGCCTAGGCTATTTGCATTTCCCATAGAACTAATAACCTTAGGAATGAATTAATCCAACTATCCTCCCTTCAAACTTTAATAGAACATGAATGGAAAACGTCCTAATGTAATGCTACGGGGCATGTGCCATATTTTAAATCTGGTACTAGCAGTCATCCTAAGCCAAATAAGGCCAGAGTTTGAACAGGATAAATGAGAGATTTACTAAATTTGCGTCGTCTGTCTTGCCAAGAGGGTTATGGAAAACAAGGAGATATTATGCCTACATAATTCCTCTCGCGTGTCAATGACGCTGTGATACAGCCCTGAATCGAGACGTGTGCCCAAGTGTCACAATACTGTACATTGATCTCTCCCACGTGATCCCCGTGAGACTGGAGTGAATGACCAAGAATTCTCCTGATCATGTCTCTACTAACATTAGGCCTGCTAGATCTCTTATTGGTATTCTTTGCCCTACCAATTCTGGGTAGTGGTTCTACAATACCATTAAATGGTTAGAAGACATAATCATGGACATAATGAATGATGCAATATAACTCATCAGTGCACGCAGTCGCTAGTTTATCTGATTGATATATGTTAGTCTCTTGATGTGATTATCACATAGGCGAGAAACTGAAAATCACAAAACGTAACTGACACTGTTTATTCTCGATTCTAACTTATATGTATATACTCACCTATATTAAGCGCTCTTTATTTATAAACATGCTAATCAACAATAATATATATATATATATATATATATATATATATATATATATATATATATATATATATGGGGGGTGAACAAAAAATCATGGAATCCTTTTTTTCAAGTTTTTGATGTTATCATCTTGAAATACGTTAATGATTTGTCCGAAGGAGTTTTCATTAGTAAACCAAATACTTTTGGTTCTTTTCTAAAGATGATTAAGGCTGTTTATTATTTGTCTAAACTATTTTTTGGTATTGTCACTAGAGTGACGCTAAATAACGCAGGCGATTTGTTTTTAAATAAAATTGATGAACAATTGACTCAGGTTGTCTACTTTACCAGCTATTGCTTAAGTGGCACCCAATTAAGTATGGAACGCTGCTTAACTTCGGTGATCTAGCGGGAACTGGTGCTTTCAGCGGGACTTTACCGTAATTTAAAACTTTGAGAATCAGGCAATTCCCAGCTCAATTTGCAAGTGAATGATCGTTTTGAGTTGTCTTCATTCGTGCTGAACTTCATAATCTATCGAAATATATGGGGATAATTCTGAATGCTAATTAGAATGATTCACTCTTTTCTGTATAGAAACGTCATGAATTGCTGATACAACGAATATCCAACTGCTTCTTTGTCTAATCATCTATCACAAACACGGGGTTTTAAAGATGATCCAGGGCCACCCGGTTAAAACAGCTATTTAATGTTATATATTATGTATCGTGTCTAATGATGTATTATTGAGATTGACGTAAATAAAATATCCGAATAGACAATTGAATTTTATTTATTGAAGAAAGGCTTGAAAATAATAACTGTTATTAATTTAGAACAACACACCACTGAACTAATACAAAATGATTATTGTGATTCTAGCAAAATGTCACCAAACACGAGAAATAAACTAAAAAGTGCAATGAAAGACTAATTACATCGGCCAGTGATAACAATAGCAACATAAAGCTGAACAGATTTTTAAAAAATTGAAAACAGAAATGGAAAGAAAACCAACTGTGTGAATACTGGGGGAGATTGCTCACGGAAAACCTAAACATGGGCTAAGAAAGAAAAACCTCAAGAGAGAAACTGCATCTATTTTGATATCAACACAAAAAAATGCCTTAAGAACCAACTATATCAGAGCAAAAATAGATAATACCCAACAAAAGAGCAAGTATAGGATGAGTGGATATCGTAGAAGGCTGCAACATCGTAGTAAGCGATTTCAAACTCCAGTTGCGCTGTTACGTTCTCATTCAGACTAAAACCTTCATTCACCAGCTATAGGTTGAATAGTACCACTACAGGAGATAGACTATGGCATTAAATAACCCATGAAGTTTGATATGCCATTAAACAAAGAAACAAAACAAACAAAACCTGTTAGTATCCCATATATGGGTCAAATCAATCTGTTTTAAACTTAGTAGCATTAGGACCGTGTGCAGAAAAAAGCTCTTAAGAAAAAAACTGCACGAAAATATAAATATTAATGTCAAATGAACGCGTTTCAGTACTTGATAGGCATAAAATGCCACGGGACGGGTTGGCATGCCGTTAAAATCAATCAATCAATGATCCAAGCTAGGCAGTCACTTTTTATATTTGGCAGGTGAACTCAGAACGCGGGAGTTCAGATCAAGTCGAAGAAACCGACGCTTAAAACCGACGTTTGGTTCAGGGGCTAACTACTATCTTATTTATGCTAGGTTTTTTCATGTTTTATGCAAATTGCTTTTAGGGTTTGTAGACGTTTTTATTGGTATTTACATAGAGGATTTAGGCATATATATATATATATATATATATATATATATATATATATATATATATATATATATGAAACAAAGATAATCTAATGAGTTGGTATATTAAATTATATATATATAATATATATATATATAATATATATATATATATATATATATATATATAATGCCCCGGGTAATTTATATTACGTTAAGTAGTAATTTGCTAAGCTTTGCTTAAATTCGGCAAGACGATGCAAATATTCAGCTTTTGAATTACACAGGATTAATTGATCTGCGAGATTATCTTGCTAACAATTACACCATGTAAGACGCCACACAATTTATGTATACTTTTATGTAATGAAGTCGAATAAAAAATACATCATGCAATTTTAACAACAGACTGTAACAAAGTGTAGATTAGATCTTATTTTGAAAAGAAAATTATGTGCTGAAGAAAACGCCTACGGCACGGATCTTCTAAATCGAAAAAGAAATGGAGACTTCATTTACAAGATTTCAAGTAACGTCTTTGCTTTAGTGAATTTGAAAGAGGAAACAAAATGAATTTTCACAATTACTGGCTAGGAAATCTTCTAAATAATTGTATGTATTTATCAAACTCCTATGCACAATAAGGGGACGACGCAAGATCATTTTATAGGCGGAGTTTAACTGGTTTGAATTCAGAGTTTTACATCTCTCAAACCGGCGGTCTTACCAAGGTTAAAGAGCCCAGTCTGTCCTACTATTTTAGCTATATTTTAGCTGGATGATGAATTGGTGGATGCATATCTTTCCAAGGGTATAAGTGGTATCTGAAATGTAAACAGCCTGGTCTATGATTTAAGTTCGGTTCCCCATGTTCATTCCCTACTATCATAACTTTTATATTAGGAGAGTCTACTAAATAGCTTTACTGTAATTATTTGTATACAACCTCTATTTCAGATTTTTTTCAGGACAAATGTTAGGAGTGCGTATTATACAAGAGATGTTAATTGCTTTTTTATCTAGACTAGTACAAAATAAAAAACACCCAAACAATTTGAAATGAAAACTTTAAATATGTATTACAATAAAACAAACTATATATAGATATATAATACTAGTCATGTATTTATTAAAACTTGTTTTAAAAAACAATGAGGACTGTCTAATGTTGCATGTTCAAATTTTGAGTGTATTTATTCTGTTATGACGAATTTTGGGTAATGTGGCGTAAGCAGTGACGTATTTTTTGTTACAGACAAAATCCGGAAGCGTATCTCTATTATTAATAAGATATTTCCAGCTACATGACACACCATTATCGGGATAGGAAGTAAGTCATTTCAATAGTCTAATCTCATGAGTTTGCGCCGTTACAAAAATATCCACTGCAATGTGTGTTTGTTTATAATTTTATTTCTCCAAATATGGACTTATTTCAGCTATGAGTAAACGGTAGGGTAGACTAGGCCCTTTAACTTCGGTTAGGCAACCAGTCTAGAAGGAAAGCTCTGAATTCAAACTTGTTAAATTCCGCTAATGAACTTGACCTTATGGCACACACTACTCGTGCGGAGGGGTTGGTAAATGTATATAAAGAAAGAAATTAATAAATCTACACCGAACCAAACTGTAACAGTAGAGAATTATCATCTCCTCGGATTCATTGCAATCCGGATAATATTACTATCAATGTCATCACTATATACAAGGTGTCATAAAAGTATCGGGATTGACGCTGTATTAACCAAGATAGAAATGAACAATGAATGGAACGTTACTTTCTTTCAGAATACAAGGTGTGTCAAAAAGTACAAAAGTTTCGATACTTATTTGACACACCTTGTATATATCTATTTAAAATTGTGATAGGAAAATTTACCAATATTTATGTTCATTGGTCTTTAAAAATAATTGTATTACATTATAGATACCGAAACTTTCTTCTTATTTGAAACATATTTCTAAAGTCGTAAGTAGCGAAATTCAAAATCTAGTATCACTGATCTTTAAAAGTTGTCAAATTCGCTACTTGTTGCTCAATCGGGCAGTTCTGTGCAGTTATTGTTTTTAATTCCTGGCTTTCAGCTACGGCCGACATGTCTCTGACTGCTGATTAAGTTATTCATTGATTGGTTGAATCTTTGATGACGCGGCACCATGACTGGCCAATCACAGGCTGAAACACTCAAGATCAGTTTGAATGGAGAGGGGCTGCTATCAAAGTCCGTAAGGAGTAGGGACTACACTAATGAGTACAGGTGTGCATGTATGTGTGCAAACGTGTGTGTGTGTGTGTGTGTGTGTGTGTAGAGAAAAAAACCGAGATGGATGGAGAGAGAGAGAGAGAGAGAGAGAGAGAGAGAGAGAGAGTGATAGAGTGATAGAGAGATATGGAATTTGCGGTTTTCGAACTCACGATAGGAGATAATGGTCATTTTTTTCCTAGTTTATTTTACCTGGAAGGTGTCATGAGGGAATGAAGGAGGCGATCTGTATTTGCTTTACCGTTATTTTTCTAGGGCTATAGTTAACGACTTTTAGATGAATTGTTTCTTCCAGCAATTAACTTCCGGCAATGAACTTCCAGCAATTAACTATGGTAGTGGTTCTGTTCTAGTGTTGAGGGTGTTTTGGGAGAGAAAGAGAGAGGGGGTGGCGACTTGGTTAAGTGCAAGGGAATCAAGAAAATAGTACAATGTCATTCGATTTTGCAAGAGATGTTATGCCATTTGGTTTACGCATAAATGAGAAAAATCATATTTT
>CM042140.1:124233248-124323248 GCA_023376005.1 Doryteuthis pealeii
CTATTTAAAATTGTGATAGGAAAATTTACCAATATTTATGTTCATTGGTCTTTAAAAATAATTGTATTACATTATAGATACCGAAACTTTCTTCTTATTTGAAACATATTTCTAAAGTCGTAAGTAGCGAAATTCAAAATCTAGTATCACTGATCTTTAAAAGTTGTCAAATTCGCTACTTGTTGCTCAATCGGGCAGTTCTGTGCAGTTATTGTTTTTAAT
Organism: Doryteuthis pealeii; assembly: GCA_023376005.1. Taxonomy (NCBI): domain Eukaryota; kingdom Metazoa; phylum Mollusca; class Cephalopoda; order Myopsida; family Loliginidae; genus Doryteuthis; species Doryteuthis pealeii. Next base: position 124,233,471 of record CM042140.1, read on the forward strand.
TCCTGGCTTTCAGCTACGGCCGACATGTCTCTGACTGCTGATTAAGTTATTCATTGATTGGTTGAATCTTTGATGACGCGGCACCATGACTGGCCAATCACAGGCTGAAACACTCAAGATCAGTTTGAATGGAGAGGGGCTGCTATCAAAGTCCGTAAGGAGTAGGGACTACACTAATGAGTACAGGTGTGCATGTATGTGTGCAAACGTGTGTGTGTGTGTGTGTGTGTGTGTGTAAGAGAAAGAAACCGAGATGGATGGAGAGAGAGAGAGAGAGAGAGAGAGAGAGAGAGAGAGAGTGATAGAGTGATAGAGATATGGAATTTGCGGTTTTCGAACTCACGATAGGAGATAATGGTCATTTTTTCCTAGTTTATTTTACCTGGAAGGTGTCATGAGGGAATAAAGGAGGCGATCTGTATTTGCTTTACCGTTATTTTTCTAGGGCTATAGTTAACGACTTTCAGATGAATGTGTTCTTCCAGCAATTAACTTCCGGCAATGAACTTCCAGCAATTAACTATGGTAGTGGTTCTGTTCTAGTGTTGAGGGTGTTTTGGGAGAGAAAGAGAGAGGGGGTGGCGACTTGGTTAAGTGCAAGGGAATCAAGAAAATAGTACAATGTCATTCGATTTTGCAAGAGATGTTATGCCATTTGGTTTACGCATAAATGAGAAAAATCATATTTTAACAACACAACGATTTAAAAGTCAAAACTCCCTAGAGTAAATGAAAAGTAGAACAACTTTAGAAATTATGATTTGGCCGCCTCACTCTCCTGACCCCTCTCCTTTTCTCTCTCTCTCCTTTTCTCTCTCTCTCTCTCTCTCTCTCTCTCTCTCTCTCTCTCTCTCTCTCTATATATATATATATATATATATATATATATATATATATATATCATTCTCTCATTGAATCAGTATGAGGTCAATTAAGTTAGGATAGGTAAGTTTGAAGAAAATGTCTAAAGATTGAGAATGAGCTTTTTCAGTGCTTGAAATCTTGGGAAGGTCTTCCATCTTTTAGTTTTAAAAACTATACGAAAGAATAGTAATAATTTGTAATGAAGTAATCACGGAAAAATGTTGGTTCATTGATGAAAAACAAAATGATGCTGTTTGATGATTTTTCATAGTTAAATACTCTTATTTTATCAATGTTTTATGGGATCTCAAGTGAACAAAAAAACTAAGAAGTCATAATTTTGATTCTTGGGAAAATAAAATAAACGTATGAGACGAGATGATAGCAACTGAAAAGTGCTAAAGAAATACTTGTAGAGGCGGTTTAGCGATTCGAGTAAGTGAAAAGCCGGATAGGCGGTCGGAAAAGCCTTCTCTAATCAATCGGCTGGTCAAGTCAAGCCCTAGAACCTACATAATTTTCCCGACTGTATTGCTCCTATAGCAAACCCCAACCCTTTTTTATCATATATTTGCAAAAAGGTGGTAGCTGAGGGTTTTAGTGTCCTGAGTATGACGTAAAACCGCATCTAGTGGTCAGGTTACATTGCTCTGGTGAGTGTGTCGTACCCCTTCATTGCCAAGTCCACTCTGACCTGGAGTGCTCGAACATGTTAGTCCCATCTATGGATTAAATAGATAAAAATGTGTTTAAAAATATATTTGAAAAAAAAAATAATAACCTCATGGGTTATTTTCTATAAGTCTAACATGATCAAGGGGAACCACTCTTGACTGATAAATTATTTATTTACTTTCCCATTAAACTAAGTCTAAACCCTAACCCTAACCCTAACCCATAACCCTAAACCCTAACCCTAACCTTAACCCTGCATTCTTTTTTCTAGTAGATCAAGAAATAAATAAATAATTTATCAGTCACGAGTGGTTCCCCTTTGATCATGTTAGAATTATAGGAAATAACCACCTTATGGTTGACATGCCGTAAAATCCAACCAAATAACCAACCAATACCCACCGTTATTTCTTTTATGACCTCTCCTCAGTCTTACACATCTGTATCGTTGTGAAAAATGTTTTCTTGTCGTTTTTTGTCATCTCCTCATTTTAATCATGCGTCCCTATCACACAGTTTTTGACAGTAGCAAATGGATCAAAGGTTAAAGTGTCTTTTTACCGCTTGATTTAATTAAAAAGATTCGGAGATTACAGAACACGTAAATGATGAAACGCCTCCGAAAGTGCCTATGCGTGTTACATGACGACAGTTAATTTAGATTAGAGACGATATATTTTCATTTATTTTAGTTTTAACTTGATTTTTTACAGCATTTTTTTTTTTGGGGGGGGGGGAATTAAAAATAAAAATAAAAATTGAAAAAGCTAAGCGGATATAGAAATAGGATTTTCGAATTAAAAAAAAAGTTTGAAGCAAAGAAAATTCCCATTAGATTTAATAACATTCGGTGATATCTGTAATTCTGCAAATTACATCTCTTCAATCAAGCACACCCTCTTTTGAGTAACAGTATTTCGTTCCGTTGTTCTAGTTTTTCTCGACCTGTCGACGAGGCATAGAATATTCTGACTGTATCCTCTCTTGTAGAAAGGTATGCGTTGTCGCTTCTTTTTGGTTTGATTTCTTCATTCAACAAGAGAAGCGACAACATTGAAGTCCTCGAGGCATAGTGGCTTAAGTGCTAGTCCATGACATTGTAATAAACGAGTTGTTGGTGGTCGCCGACTGGGTTGTCCCATTTCCTTTTTTTTTTTTTTTTTTGAAGCTGACACCCCCTCGTTGTGGTTTATACCAAGGCCTTAAAAGTCCGGCTGCGAGGCGGGTGAACCGCATAGTAGTACAAGCTGAAAGCGTGTTGGTTATACGTGCAATTCCACATTCTTCTTTCCCCTCGACTATTTGACCCAGTACGAGTAACAGTGGGTCGCGTTTTTGAAGTGGTTAGCTGAAAAGCCCACTAAATTTAGCAACCATTTTATTTACCTGGTCTGGTGGCTACCCCACTAAAGCTTGCTACTGGCCCTCCCCGCTGCATCGGGATAAGCGCCTCATTTTTTCCCGACAATAGTAGTAGCAACTTCTAACGTTCTGTCTTCTACATCTGCTATCTTCTCTTTTCTGCTGACCGTATTGGGATGGCCCCAGAGTTCCCTTCACGGGATATTCTGTTCCAAAGACATCCTTGCAGAAGAAGATTAGTGGTACGATTTAACCCATAGTAGGGGATATGAGAGGATTCATAACTTTCCCATGGTTAATAGTACGCAAGGGAACATAATAACGCGACTGAAATTTGAACGCGCTAACTACGATGCCGCAGTCCAGCATGTCAACCACTACACCACGGATATTATCTATGTGAAGCGTGTATTAACACTATTTTTTTAAAGTAAGCAACGCAATAGATTTAATGCAGAAGGTGACATGAGACTGGCAACGGCACAATCGACTGCATCACGAATCAAACACCCAATAAAAAATTAAATCTGATTAAAATGGAGATTGTGAGTTTGTCTGTCTGAAGCCGAAACTCTATTACTTTAGTAAGTCACAATTCCCTTAGTTATTTACGTCACATTCTCCATGTTTTTATTTCTATCTAAACCTCAATTATTTCATGAAATTATTTTTACTTTATTAATACTGCTGACCATATCTACATACTAATAACGCAAAATAGCGGATTACAGTGTGAACGGAGAGGCTAATTTGCATATTGGTATTAAAAGTTTGATTTTAATAAATGTGCTTAGTATTATTGATGTCTAATTGTTTGGTTTTATCTTAATGAATAAGAGCAAACATCTTGGGGAAAAATTTTAAAAGAAGCCCATTAACAAGATGAAATAACTGTAATTTTCTCCTTTCTTTCTATTTTAACTAAATAATTAAATTAGAAAAATTAGCAATAAAAGACTGGAGTGATGGAAGAGCAAGTTTGAGTTGTTCTATTTTTCGATTATACTCCCTTCTGTTTAAAATCTTTTTATCTGCATTTATATTTAGTTTCATTAACCTTTCTAATTTAATACAATATTTTATTACATTAAAACGTAAATACTTGCATCCGGAGGGTGCATATATTTGCTAGTACAAGCAATTTCTTTAAGAAGCAAGCAGGATTTGAGTTTATGAAAGTCGTTGCTTTATTGAAATATGGTTTCTGAATGTCTATGTTAGGATCAGCTCTTGAACTCGGTGTGGAGAGTACTCCTTCATTGCCATCCAATCTGACCCGAAAGTTCAATCCCTCCCCACCATGGCAGGGTGGTGACAACGTGGTAGTGTCAGAGCTATGTCGTTCGGAATTCAAGTTCCTGGTAGAGCCTCTCAAGGCGGATTTGTCTGTCACCCAATAGTATTAGGGCCACAACCCGCTTAAAGGGGCTCTGGTGAAAATTCAAAAGGTATCATCATTATCGTCAGGAATCAACGGCGTTTGGCGTACTTGTCACTGCATCTGTGGAAAATTTGCGGCAAACAAGGGAATCTCCTTTCCCTGATCTCGATATGCATGCGTGGATTTGGGGCCGCATGTTAATTTCTTATTCTCTGGTTAGGATATTTGTCTCATACCCACCTTGTATGGACTGAGCACAAGGCCCCGTTTTAATGTGGGCCCACCCACAAGCCGAAGCTCATGGGTGGGAATAAACAAAAATTGTATCGATCCCTTCGGCATTCCCCCTCAAGGGGGCGCCTCAGGCGCTGGGCAATAAACCCAGCCCTGTCCATAAAGGGCAGGTAATGCCTGGAGGGATGGCCCTCTGGGATCGACGCTAATAATTGTACTTTAACCCGGTCCAGTGGCCGAAGCACACTGGACCCCGAGGGGAATAGGTAAGTCTCAAAGTATAGTAACTGGAACAGATACTACACCTTGATCCCTGCCTACATAATGTAAGTATTATTCTCTGGTTAGACTTTTCATGAATTAACTATCTGGTTCTTTCGGGATACGGAGAATTCGTTGGATGAAGCCGGCTCAACTGATCCAGGGCGAGTACCGTCACAACAACAACAACAACAACAACAACAACAAGTATAATTTGCCACGGACTGATAATACAATTTAGCTTTCCTTCAATGGGTTAAAGATCTCTGTTTAAAAAAATTATCAGTATTTAAACACTATAATTATATGCTCATTATCTATATTAAATAAGAATACATGATACCATATAAATATACTGTGTATTACTTCATATGAACATATGATGTAACTAGTATGTATCACACACAAGTAAGTAATTAAAGTAGGCACAGTGGACTATTGTCGGTACCAGCCGGACAGCACTGGAGTTTATCCACTTGTCTCTAGTGGTAGAACAGGGAGAGTGTTTTTGCGTCCTTAGTGGAGCGACACACCTACCATCAGCTTCCCACTTTACCACACAGCTTCAAGCTGTGTTACTCATGCTACTGAGTTAGTGAGTAAAACTTGTGGTTCCTAGAAGGATGCACTACTGACAGAGTTAACCTGAACAATTGTTATTATCATTTTACTCCTTGTCCGTTTTTCACGCCAATTTCAACTGGTGTTTTTTTCACTGGAGTCTGAATGATGTTCAATCTCTTTATATCTCCAGGACCCTTCTAAGTATTCTAGCCGATTTTAGTAGTGCTATGGTCTGGATGTTTTCAATTCTTCTCCTAATCTTCAGTTCATTCAGTCTTTTTTCCAGTTTTGTGGTGGACTGTTCCAAGGACTCCGAATATGAACGGTTTCACCGTCACCCTCATGTACAACAACATTTTCTGTTCTCTGCCAAGATGCAGATATTAGTCCAGCTTATCTCCTTCCTTCAATTTCACTATGTGGTCTACTAGAACGACAAAATCCACTAGATGGCAAGTTCTTTTAGTTTTGTTAATGAAAACTAGATCCGATAATCATGCCGGAATTGATTGATCCGTTTGTACCTCAAGTTCTTATTTGAATCTTATTCATTTAATTTTCAAGGACACATTCTTGTCAACCCTGTCGGCTGGGGCATTGAGTGGGAAGACTCCACCAGCTGTTGGCTGTGGCTAGCGACCCGTGATGCTTAAAGGATCGAGCCCAGGTAGTTGAGCCGTTCATGACATGCAACACTCCACTTTGGTCCTCACTTAGGCTAGACGGGCGATTGGAGAGGCCTCTTCCGATCAATCGTCTCGTTACGTCAAGACCTAATACCTGATTATCCCAACCCTAGTGCTCTTATGGTAAGCCCCAACCCTTTTTATCAAATATGTTCTAGAAGGCGTTGGCTGAAGATTTTCATGTCCTGGGTATGATGTTAACCTCTATCAAATGCTGAAGTTCAAATTCTGGAGCTCTGGGGAATTTGGAGTGCCCCTTCATCACCATTGCTTCCTGGTCCACTCTAACCAGGAGTGGTAGTACCTGTTATGTTTCCATCAATGGGTTAAATAGAAAATATGTTTGCAGAAATGTGTCTCAATAATTGAATACCCATGAAGAATGAATGAAACAAACGTCTTCGGTATAAAATGACCCAATGTATTGACATGATGTAAATCCAACCAACCAACCATCCAACCAACCAACATATTCTTGTTTGTACACACGCTATTTGTTAGTTTGATGAAATTTCAGTCTCTTGCATAATTCTCAGTTACTCACGTTCCCCGCCCAGTCATGCGTGTTCTTCAATTCCTTTTGTGTCAGTCTGATGCATTCACTTATTATATCATTAAATGTCTCATCACTGTTACCAGTTAGCCTACACATGCCACTCTCCTGTGTACTATCAATGTTTGCTTTGACATAATTATGGAATTATTTTGTTTCTATTAATAGAGATGCAGTTTCTCTTTTTAACCACGTCCAATTCATCTCGTACGATTTTACTTAGTCTGATGCATGAAGTATCCATAGAGTTGTATTTCCTCCTATTTATGGTTCTAAAAAAGAATTTTCCAGGTTTTATTGATATTACTAGCTTATTATTATTATTATTACTAGCAAATATATGCACCCTCCGGGTGCAAGTATTTAAGTTTTGATATAATAAAATATTGTATTAAATTAGAAAGGCTAATGAAACTAAATAAGAATACAGATAAAAAGATTTGAAACAGAGTGAGTATAATAAAAGATTTGAAACAGAGGGAGTATAATAAAAAATGGAACAACTGAAACTTACTCTTCCATCACTCTCGTCTTTCATTGGTATTTTTTCTAATTTAAGTATTTAGTTATAAGAGGAAGTAAAGAATAAAATGACAGTTATTTTATCTTGTTAATGGATTTCATTTAAGATTCATTGAAGAGATTTTTGCTTATATTCATTAGAATAAAACCAAACAGTTAGAAATCAATAATACTAAACACATATTTATTAAATTCGATTTTTTAATATTAATATGCAAATTAGCCTCCCCGTTCACACTGTAAACCGCTATTTTGTTGTATATATAAATATAATTGCATGTTGTTAGTATGTAGACATGGTTAACAGTATTAATAATGTAAGACAATTTTATTAATAATTGAGGTTTAGATAAAAATAAAATCATGGAGAATGTGATGTCAATAACTAAGAGAATTGTGACTTGAGTAGGAATATAGTTTCGGTTACAGACAGAAAAACACACAATCTCCATTATAATAAGATTATTATTTTTATTATTATTATTGAGCTTTTCACATCAGAGTTTCATTGGAGTTTGAGTGAGATCAAGTCTCCTCAGGTCTCCAAGACTCTTCTGAGTATTCCAGCCGATGGCAGCAGTGCAGTAGTCTAGATGGTCTCAATCCTTCCTATGATTTCCAGATCCTCCAGTCTTTTTTCCAAGTTTATTGAGACCGTTCCAAGTGCACCAACTACAATTGGTATCATTTTCACTCTCATATTTCACAGATTTTTCGATTCTCTGACAAGTTCCAGGTATTTATCCACCTTTTCATTTTCCTTCAACTTCACCCTGTGATTAGCTGGAACCGCAAAGTCCACCAGTTGATACGTTCTCCTCTTTTTTTTGTTAATCAACACTATTATTATTATTATTATTATTATTATTATTATTATTATGTTTGCACACCTGCCACAACTGGTGATTTCACTCGGTGGTCGGCCGGAACAGCAAAATCCACAAGATGACAGGTTCCCTTCTTGTCAATTAATACTAGGTCCGGTATCCTGACCGGGATTAGGCGACCCATCTGTACCTTGTCGTCCCAGAGAATTTTATGCGTCTCGTTTTCCAGGACAGGTTCAGGCTTGTGCATATACCATTTAGTTGTATGGTGAAAATTGAATTTCTTGCACAATTCCCTTGGATTACCTTTTCCACAGAGTCGTGCCTAGTCTTGTACTCTATTTGTGCAAGTTTACTGCATTCGCTTATTATATGATTAACCGTTTCGTCTCTGTTGCCACACATTCTGCACTTTCTATTCTGCTGCGTCTTATCTATTTTTGACTTTATATAGATTGTTCTTATGGCATTGTCTTGTGCTACAATTATAAGGGATTCAGTTTCTCTCTTGAGATTTCCTTTTCTAAGCCATGTCCATGTCTTCTGATATGATATCTCTTGAGTTTGATTATTATCATTATTCTTATCAATATATTACTACGATTTTACCTCAGTATGTCACGCCTTGTCGTCACCTCAGATGAATGGTGGACTATTCCATTTTGATTGTGAGAAAAGAAAGGGAAGAAAAAGAACATGCGGCACAGCAGAAAGAAAAATAAAGAAAATATAAGAAAGAAAGAAAGAAAGAGAAACGTGGGTGTGAGAGAGAGAGAGGGGGTAGGTAGAGAGAGAGAGAGAGAGAGAGAGAGAGAGAGAGAAAGAGAGAGAAATTATTTTAGACTTTCTCAATGGTATTACGAATTCCACTCTAGTTAAAACAAAATTATTATAATTTTTTCCGTATTGAACTATTTTGCAAAAAGTATGTATATCAAACGTTGTAATAGTTAAATGAGGTGTATCTATGGACCCCGCTAGTGACATCACGTCTCCTCAGGCTCCAAGACTCTTCTGAGTATTGTAGCCGATCTTAACAATGCTGTATTTTGGATGGTCTCGATTCTTCCTCTGATTTCCAATTCTTTTCCAGAGTTGGGGGACCGTTCCAAGGGCACCACTTACAATTGGTTCGAACTTCAACTTTATGTTCCACAGTTTTCTCAGTTTTCAGGCAATCATTCTCACCAAGTCTCCTTAGGTCTCCAGGACTCTTTTGAGTATTCTAGCCGATATTAACAATGTTGTGGTCTGTAAAGACTTGATTCTCCCTTTGATTTCTTACAGTTACTTTTTAAATCTTTGAGGTCTGTCCAAGCGTACCAACTACAATTATTTTCTAACGCTAATTCAGCTCACTGGAAAGATCCAAATATGTATTTATCATTTTAATTTTTTTCCGGAAGGGCAACATCCAACAGATGTCAAGTTATGTTTTTTGTGTTAATTAATACGAATTCTGATCTTCTAGCCGAAATTAATTGATATTTGTATGCAAAAATCACAGATAACTTCATGGGTCTTATTCTTTGGACAGATTCTGGTTTTTGCATATACCATTTTGTAGTATGGTCAATCTTTAATTTATTTCACATTATCCAGTAGGTCACCTTTCCCACTTGAGCCAGCTTGCTGCATTCGCTTATTGTGATTAATAGATTATTTTTTGTCTCTGCAAATCCTACACTTGCTATTCTATTGCATTTCATCTATTTTTGCTTTGATATAATTGGTCCTTATGACATTGATTTGGGCTGCTATTTATTATTATAGATAGAAATGTTTGATTAAAAACATGATTGTTATTGAACGTTAAAATATATATAATCATGATTATAATTACCAATGAATCAGATAACCCTTAAATGGTTGATATAGCCGTTAAATAAACCTTACCCTATTTTAATAATCTTTTGTGTCATATCATTATGCTCATATATTTCACCATCAGGTCGCACTGACAGCACGGATTCCCATGACTCTTTCTCGTCATCCATCCCTATCGGTCATCGCTGCCGGCAGGTCTTTCGCGCAGCATCCAGAATCCGCACAGCTCTGATTTATGTAGAATGTTGTTGGTCGCCCTACACTGCAGTGTCCCTGTGTAGGTCTTCAAAGGAGAACGTCACTTATGTGTTCATCTCTCCAGCAATGTTCATCTTGCCTCGATTAATTGGTAAAGAACCAGTCTCGGAACCTCAAGGTTCCTGGTTTGATACCGGCTCTCGCCAACTCAGCACATGAGTAGCACACCTTTAATCTGTGCGGTAAAGCGATGAACTAATGGTAGGTGGGGGTGCTCCACCTCAGACACAAAAAACAATGTCCCTGGTCTAGCGCTAGTAAAAAGGGGATAGACTTCCTCGCTGTCCGGTTGATACTGATAATAGGCCATTCTGCCCACTTTATTCATATATTCACTTTGCTATATGCATTTACCCAGCCCCTCCACTACGAGGAGGACGCACCATGAGGTCAATTTCAAACAGAGTACCGCTGGTTTGAGTTCTGAGTTTTCCTTCTAGATTGGTTTCCTTAATAAATCTAAAGAACCCAGATTGTCCAACTATTTACCTATAGCTGAGTGGTAGAATAGATGGATTCAGGCCTCTCATAAGGTTTGGTTTGGTTTCTTTGTTTAATGGTATATAAACCTTCGTGGGTTATTTAATGCTAAAGCCATCTTGTAGAAGAACTAAAGTGGTATTAAGGAGATAAGTGTGTTCAGACCTTTCCCAATGGTATTAATTCGAAAGGAAACATACTAGCGCCACTGGAATTCGAACTCGCTTACTACGACGTTGCAGTCTAACATGTTAGCCACAAGGATTTTCCCGCCTATCGCAAGGACATTAGCGTGAAGCGAAACGCAAACAGTCCCATCAAGGATTTGTCACCAATTGCATTTCTTAGGACGATAGCCATTATGCTAAGCGCGGTATATTTATTTTGCTGTAATAAAAAGCCCCTAATACTTTTTCCGCCCCCTTACTTTAATTAATAGCAGAAATAATAATAATAATAATAATACCATCACTAATTACTTAAATATGTATCATGTTTTAATGTAATAAAGGGGGGTTTCACGAACTTTACACGCTAGTTAAGGGTGTTTTCTTGCTAGTTGTTTTGTCACGTGGGGCTTTTTTTTTTCGCCGGCCTGGTTTTGGCACGACACTACATATGTTTTGTCATTCAACTAAAATGTAAAAATTCTAGTTCACTCACGCGGCAAATGTGACCTACGGAGAAATAAACATTCTGTCTATATCCGGCAATTAAAAAATAATTAACTTTTTCAACGTCATCAATCATTATAATTACTTACGTCGGCTGGCTCCGCGAACTGAATTATCGCGGACCACAATTGCGGGATGATTTTCTGTCGACCGGTGTACCCCTCGAGACAACCAGTGTGCACGATTAGGGTCATTGTTCACTTGGGGTTTTTGCCTGTGCCAGCGTAAAAGATGTATGAGTGGGCCTGTATCTCCTGGCGCGCGGTGTTTCACTATACACCTCGCACTGAATTAGGTTTTAAGAAAAGGCCTTGATGATGCCAGATTTCTTGTGGGCCGTAACTAAGGGGACAGCTATGGACCTGACAGGATAACGTTTGTTCCATTTGATATGGGCAAGTCACTATTAGGGGAATCCACTTGTTGTGTACATTCTCTGGTATGAGGCGGCGTTTAGAATACGCTAACTATATGCCCAGATGTCTGGTACGTCCCCCAGGATTTTTCTTTTTTTCTTCCTAATTGATACTACTTCTGCTCTTCTCGCAGCGATTAGGTGATATATTTGTATATCAAAATGTCAGATAATTTCATGGGTCTTATTCCTTAGGACAGATTCTGGTTTGTGCATATACCAATTTGTAGTATGATCAATCTTTAATTTATTGCACATTACCCAGTGGGTCACCTTTTCCACTTGTAACCGCTCTGAGCCAGCTTGCTGCATTCGCTTAAAATACTAAATACTAAACTGGTCAGATTCCAATTCTGGAAATCTGGGGTGTGTCGGATACTGCTTTATTGTCATTACTCTCAGGTCCACTCTGACCCGGAGTTGTAATACCCGTTAGAGTTCCATCTATGGGTCAAATAGTTATGTGTGCAAATTATGTGTATAAGATAGAAATACTTGATCATATATAACTGTGAGCAAAGTCTTAAGAAACTCCACAAAAAATGTGAATATAAACGTATAATGTACCCAGTTTCCTAATCTCTCTTACGGTCAAGTCACGTTGAAAGTACCGGTTTCTGCTCGATCACGAAGTTAAGCAGTGATGAGCCTGTTCAATACTTAGATGGGTGTCCATTTAAGCAATAGCAGGTAATGTAAGAAACCGCATACCAAAACGACATGATTCAGCATTAAATAACCCGAAAAAGCTTATATGCCGTAAAACAAATTACCCAACCAACCAATTCATCTCTCGGCATAAGATAACCCCAGACAGGTTAACATGATGTTAAAATCAATCAATCAAACTGCCAATCTTACAGTGACCAATATATTAATTAAAGTTCATCACAGTTACTTATTTACCAAGCTTAGCTTAGTTGCGGGACGAGGCTGAAAGTATGGTGCTCCCAGTGAGAATGGAGTACACTAACAATGGTTTTCTAATAAAGCTTTTTAACCATTACACTACATAAAGGGCTTAAGTTTATTATAAATATGTTCAGTGTTTGGTAAAAGGATTTCTCGGGCTTGGAACGTAAATTTAAAAAAAGAAGGAAAGATAGATCCTATACAAAATTTAAAATTTACAATAAAAATGAACAATATTTGTCTTTGTTACGATTTTAGTGGCCATCATTAGGCTTCGAGCGAGAGCACTCCCCAGCGGAGATCCATTGTGTTAAGCAGAGTGTGATCCTTAGTGAAGAAGTCTTTGGCTGCTCCTTAGCGTTCCTCAGTGTTGGGTATGATCCTTTGGTTGTTCATGGTGTCCATTAGTGTTGCAGGACCTGCAACACTAATGAACACCATGAACAATGAATGTCGAATAACAGGTAAATGAACGGCTGTCAATATCAGCGATTAAATAGTTAACTAACCACGTATTCAGGCTGTTGATTGGCTGGGGCTTAAACCTTGTGATCTTGCTTAGTCAATAGGTTTAAGTTATGGATTACAGCATGCCCTATATACAGAAATATTTCAACAGCCTTTTTGTTTTGTTATCTCTTTATTTTAAAGATTACATCATCCAAAAACTTGTCCTCATGAGTTATACAGACCTGATACCACAACTTAAATTCTGTAGCCCTTTTATAGTTGTTGCCGTTGAGATTTTTGCTGTTGGCTCAGTAAAATATATTTACTTCTATTTGTGGAGTTAAGTGAAGGAGAGCCTTCTATGACTGGACATAGCAATTTCGCCCAGAAGTTTTGGCGCCAATATTCAATAGACGCCTTCGGACCAGTTTCACGACCAGTCGACCAGGAAATTATCTCTGGGAAGGTTGACTCAAATAGACGATACCAAATATCCCCCAATTTCCCTTTCCAACAGACTGGTAGGTCTCTCAAACATGACTCTATATATATATATAAGGGACGTTTATATTGTTAGTCATTGTTTTTTTGTTTAATAAACCGTTAGGATTGAACTAAATTCCTTTATTTCTTGTTGTTGTTGTTGTTGTTGCTGTTGTTGCTGCTGCTGCTGTTGTTGTTGTTGTTATTGTTGTTGTTTTTGTTGTTGTTGTTGTTGTTGTTAGTCTTAGAATATGCTATACTGCGATATCGTTCGTAATGAATAGGACCAGGCTTACGGTCAAATCACGTTGTTCCCTCTAGATCTTCGAAGTTAAGCAACGATTAGCCTTTTCAATACTTAGATGGAAAACGATTCAAGTAACAGCAGCTACTGTAAGAAACTGAATATCAAAATTACTTGATTCGGTATTTAGTCGTTGGGGTGGCCTAAAATCGGTATCAGCTGGACAGCGAGGGAGTCTATTCCCTTTTTACTAGCGCTAGACTAAGGAGATTGTTTTTGGCGACTGAAGTGGAGCACCCCACCCACCATCAGCTCCTCACTTTACCGCATATATCTCTGTGCTACTCATACGCTGAGTTGGCGAGGGCCGGTATCGAACCCGGAACCTTGTGGCTCCTAGTCGGACGCTCTTCCGACTAAGCTAGAATGCCGTAAAACACAACAACCAATGAAATAATTACACAGAAATCTAAATATGAATGTACAAAGAACGCAATTCTCTAACCTCTCGGCATTTGATAACTCTTTTCGGATTGACATGCCGTCAAAATCAAAGGTGAAAAGGAAATATTTATCTAACCCATTCACCACGGGTGGGATGTGACAAGATCGCAACTATGGGCATCCAGCGAGGATCGGAACTGTCTATTCAGTCGTAATGGATCTGCGAGACAAGCTTACTAACCGTTACACCACGATGGAACGCCCAGACAAGTCATTAGTATGGGTTTCCACATGCAGCGTAAACATTCCCTGGTGGCCGCTCTGGATCCGGGATCATCCGTTCAAGACGCCAAGGATCATGAACTGGGTAAATATGCATATCTGTCAGACAGGATTGTCGAATATCCAGTTGCTATCAAAACACCCACGCATCACTACTTCGCTTAACTGTAGACCAATTTCTTTTCTTTCTCTTCTTACAGATTTCATTAAGTTTTATTATCTCACTGTTTGTTTTTCATTGTGATTAACATTTGATATTCTACGATGGAGGCTCGAAAATAAATGCTTCCTCTTTACTAGTCCACAAAAAACTACAACCAATACAAAGAGAAAATATAATATTGTTAGATAGGGCAGGTTTTCAGCAATAAAGCTCACTTTTTTGCATAGCCAGTTTTTTGTTTTAACACGAGTATCAGCGTTAAATAGAGAAATAATAGAGAGAAACACAACGAGAATTAAGGATACGGAAAGAAGGTGTACTAAGTAGATGTAGAAGGTGAACAGTAATCAGAAATGGCAACGTTGAATTAACTAGTCCCATGAGATCTTGTTTCTCTTTTTTGAGTTTGAGGTTTCGTAAGAAATTATTTATAGGAAACTTAGACGACTTCTTTTTCATTATTTAGGTACTCTATGACACATCATCATTATCATTATGTTCATGTTGCACTAAGAACACAGATTCCGATTACTCTATTTCGTCACTATTCTCTATCGATCGTTGCTCAAAAAAGTTCTCTTCACGGCATCCAGTATTCGTTCAGAGTTGATCAATGTATGCCTTTGCAGGTGTCCAAAACTGTCCATGTGTAAGTGTTCAAAGAATAATGTGACTTGTGAGTTCGTCGTTATTTCTCCTGTAGTGTCCAGGGTATCGTTTTTGGCTTATTTGGATAGTTTGAGAGATAGGGGGTGGCAAGTGGCATTGCAGCTGACTTTTTTGTAGGGTGCTGTTTCCAGGATTTGTTCAAGATATCACGCAGTATCCTTATGTAGTTGTTTTTAGATATTTACAATTATTGACTATGGATTTTTGCAAGTAAAGAAAAATCTCTGTGTGTTGAACTGGTATGATGGTCGTTACAATGGTAATGCCTACTAATTGGCTGGTTTAGTTTCTTTGCTTATCAACCTTTGAAAGTTATATAATGCCAAAGCCATCTATGGAGAAGAACGGTAATAGTATTATTTAACCCGTAGCTAGGGAAGGAGGAGATTCATGTCTTTTCCAAGGATATTAGCCCGAAACTGAACGTAAAGGCGTGACTTGAACTTAAACTCGCTTACTGATGCAGTCCTATACGTAAGCCACTACGCCAGAGGGACCACCACACTCTTAATATTATTTGATTCCAATAACCCGCACTATTTATTTCCCAACTTCTCCACACAAGCTAGATATGACCCAAGGTAAATTTCTTAAGGGTTAACAGGTTTAAATCCAGTTTTACTTCACCTGGACGGGTCAACATATCAAGGTCAAAGAGCCCAGTCTGTCCTACAGACAAAACAGCTGGATGCATACCTTTCCTTAGCATATTAGCGCAATGTGTATTACAAACAGCCTCGTCTCAGTTTTGAACTCGGATCCCCGAGTCCATTTCTTTTTCACAGTCAATTATGGTTGCGTTTTTTCAAATTTGGAACATCCATGTATTTTTCCACAGAATCGCCCATCTGGTGTTTTTCAGTGTCTTAAACTACAATAAACACAACAGTGTTGCTAATAGTCGCGCGAACAGTTTCCCTGCGTACCCAGCGCTTTGGAGACCATACTTTTGGGATTACCCGCTTATTTTTTGTTTTCTAAGATAGCATCAGAAGAGCATTATAGCAAAATGGTTGTCTGACATGGTGTCATTGAATTTTTCTAGGCAGAATAAGTTCCAGCCGATGACATTCGTGGATGCTTTGTAAATATTTCCGGAGAACAAACAACCAATCACAGCACAGTTGAGGCGGTGAGTAATAGCGCTTTAGTTGTGGGAACACTCAACACAGTTGTCAACCCAATGTCAAGAATCGGGTCGATGAAATATGGACGACACGAAAAATATTTCCTGACAACGACATTGTCATCACTGTTGTAGAAAAATGGGACACATATTTTTAGGGGATCGCGTGAAAGCTGTTGTTCTTAAGAAAATGCACAACTGATAATGCTTTCAATATGGAAATATATTGTTGAGCTAAAAAATTTCTCTACCTAACGGTATTATTGCGTTCACTGTATCTATAGCCATTTGCGTGAAAATAGGTCAGATACGTTACTTTCGGAGTCAACTTGGTATTAACCATTTATTAGCTTATATAGGATTCCATGTTTTTATGCGTAAGTATGTATGAAACAAAATGTAGACATCAGCACACTGGATGGTAAACCTCTAAAATTAGTAGACCAGTTCACATACCTAGGTAGTAATAATTCATCCATAGAAAGCGGTGTCAATATACACATAGGAAAGTTATGGACTGCTATAGGCAGATTAGCGATCATTTGGAAATTTGATCTCTGATAAGATGAAGCCGTAATTCTTCTAACTGTAGCTGTGTCATTGCTGCACCACTTGGACTCAAACGAAATGCTTGGACAAAAAAGCTGGATGGGAGCAACACAAGGATGATGTGTGCTGGCTTGAATACATTCTGGAAGTAGCATCCCACAAAAAGGCAGCTGTACGGCCCCGTGCCTCCTATAAAACCTTCTGCTTTCCGGTTAACGCCGGGGGTCCAGCGAGCTTCGGCCGCTGGATTTGTTGACAGTTAAATAATAGCGTCGATCCCAGGGGGCTATCCCCCCAGGCAATACCTGCCCCCTTGATTTAAAGGGGCAGGGCTGGGTTTATTGCCCAGGGCCTGAGGCGCCCCTTTGAGAGGGAATGCCGGGGATCGACGCAATTGAGCTTCGGCTTGTGGGTGGGCCCACGTTAAAACGAGGCCTTGTGCCTAGCCCATACAAGTGGGGTATGAGGCAAATACATCCGCGCCTCCTATAACACAAACATTCCAATGAAGATGAAGAAAGGATGCTGGACACTGATGGAGAAGCAATACTTAACTCATATGTGATTTTCTTCTGTAGTCACCTACACATTGCGGGTCAACCAGCACAAACTACATCAATCAGCCCTGTGCGGATTCTGGATGCCGTGAAGAAAATCTAATCGTAATATATGTCACCGAGTGACCGCCTACAGTCAAAGATTCCAGGTCTATACTTGATTACACGTGACCTTGTGAAAGACTGAATTCATTCATCTTAAATGGTAACCGGTTTAGGGAAATGTTGATTGGATGATTGGATTTTACGACATGTCAAACTTTGGGTTATTTTATGCAGGAGACATTTGTTTTATTCTTTCTTGTCAGGTATTCATTTTTTTAACTCAATTTTAAAAAACATTTTCACAACTCCCTTTTTATCTATTCAACTCAACACATAGATAGGACTATAACAGGTAATACCACTCTTCTGATTGCACCTCTGCAGATGGAAAAAAACAATGGGGCTACCTATTGGCCGTGGGTGGTGACTCATGATTCTTGAGGACAGAATCCTGGTGGTTGAGCAGTTCATGAAATGCAACATTTCACTTTGGTCCTTACTTTGACAAGACGGGCGGTCGAAGAGCTCCTTCCCAATCAATCGGCTCGTCACGTCAATCCCTAGCACCTACAGGTTTTCTGACCCCATTTCCTTTATGGCAAGCCCCCAACCCTTTTTATCATATATGTGCCAGAAGGTGGTGGCTGAGTGTCTAGTGTCTTGGTATGACATTAAACTATATCTAAAATGGATACCCAACAAGAATGAATAAAACAAAACGTCTGCGCATTAAATAACCTAAGTGTTGACATTACGTAAAAAACCAACCAACCAACCAATGAAATCAAATGTGCTGAAGGCAAGTATGAAATAAATACGAAGGTCTTTCTCGTTGGTTATGGTTTCTGTTATAGTTAAATGAAATATAGATATGGCTAAAATGTCAGGTGTTTACCCCCCTCCCAATAAAACTAAAAAATGAATGAAATTTAACTTAATTTTCGTTGGATTATGAAAAGGAAAGTTTTTAAAATTCCCATGTAAAAATCATTTGTTTTATAGTCTTTAGAACGGGAGAATTCTATTAATTTGTATCTGTCAAAATGGCACATTTTTGTCATCTTATTTTCTCTCTTAAACATTTGCATTTGTTAACATGATATATTACATTGTTATAACTAAAAGATTCGTAGAAAGTACTTTTATATGTAAGTTTAATTTCTGTTTGTTAGTGAAAAAATTAAAATGAGTGACAATTTACAATTTTAAATGTTTATAAAAGTTTAATGAAATGTTGGCCTCACCTATAAAATAAGAATTCAGTGTAATTAAACAGGCCAGGCAGGTAACTTAAAATATACCAACGGTGCTCGTTTAATATTTGGCTTCATAAGCTGGAGTGTCGAAGTCGACAGTAAATCGTAGTTCATAGACGCTATCTGATAGCTCTATATCTATGAACATAGTTGTAATGTTATTTACAGAATACTTCATCGTCATAATCAAAGCGTGCTGACAGCACGGATTCTATTGACTAAAAAAAATGCACACGGTAAAGAAAAACCCTTTTTAAAAAAAAAACATATTTCACCCGTAACTGCATACAATCACACCGAGAGGGTGGGCAATCTCTCTCTCTCTCTCTCTCTCTCTCTCTATATATATATATATATATATATATATATATTATATATATTATTATATATATATATATCCATCGAAATCACTGAGGTAGGTTGTATTCTCTCTCTCCCCTACCTATTTATTCTCTCTCTCTCGCTCGCTCTCTCTCTCTCTCTCTCTCTCTCTCTCTCTCTCTCTCTCTCTCTCTCTCTCTCCTCTCTCTCGATATCCATCGAAATCACTGAGGTAGGCTGTATTCTCTCTCTCCCCCTACCTACTTATTCAGTCTCTCCTTTCTCTCTCTCTCTTTCTCTCTCTCTCTCTCTCTCTATATATATATATATATTATATATATATATATATATAAGCCATTGCATTTAGTAAGTTCTCTAGACGGCATCCATTGTCTGTACAGAGCTGATGAATCCAAGATTTTCCTGGTCGGTCAATACAAGTGTGTTTATGTGTAGAAATCCATAGTAGACTGTAATTAATTAGTTCGTCCCCACTCTCCCCCTGCAGTGCCCGGCATGTCTTTCTCGTTTTGCTTTGATACGTTTTGCTTGTGAGATGGAAGGTAAGTATAACTGCTGGTTTATTCGGTGCTGCTTTCAGGATTTGTTTAAAGTAGCACGCTAAAATGTCGCTTAATGTCCAAGTAGTGTATCCATACAGTAGCACTGAGACCGTCACAGTTCTTTCTCTTTGATCGATGTTTTATGATCTCAGGTCTTCCACTTTGATTCATGGTTTCTGTTATGGTTCCTTTAAAGTCTGAGTAATGCATCCATACAGTAGTACTGACACGGTCACAAGCATTTCTTTTTATTTATGGTTTCTGTAATTGTTAGATAGAATAAGAATTCAGTATAATTAAACAACCCATATGAGAGAGAAATAACTTAAAAGCATCGGTGTTCATCAAATGCTTGTCGGAAATGGACAAGGAGTCCAGAGTTTTTAAAATCCTGGACAAAGCTGTTTGTATTTATCATAGCAAATTGGGGAAATATGCATTCAACTATCTTCAGTCATTTTATGGGTAAATAGAAGAGCAGATTTGGTTCTTTAACCTTGGTATGACAACTTTTCAGAGAAGGAAAATTCTGAATTCAAACTTTTAAAACTCCGCTTAAAAAATGGCCTCCGCCCTGTTGGCTGGGGCGTTAGAATGCACCAACTGCACCTCTGCAGAGGGGTAAGACTCCCCCAATGGGGCCACCTGTTGGCCGTAGGTGGCGACCCGTGATGCTTAAGGATAGAACCCAGGTGGCTGAGCAGTCCAGGACTTGCAATATTCCACTTTAGGCTTTTCTTGGGCTAGACGGGCGGTCGGAGAGGCCCCCTCCGATCAATCGGCTGGTCACGTCAAGCCCTAGCACCTATATGATTTTCCCAATCCTATTGCCTTTATGGCAAGCCCCAACCCTTTTTATCATATGGGTGCTAGAAGGCGGTGGCTGCGGGTCTACATGTCCTGGGAATGACGTTAAACTCTATCTGATGGTAAGGTTCCAGTTCTGGAGGTTTGGGGAATGTGGAGCACCACTTCATCACCATTACTCCCTGGTCCACTCTGACCCGGAGTGGTAGTACCTGTTAGGGTCCCATCTATGGCTTAAATAGAAAACATGATTTTATAAACAAAATTGTATTATCCATTAAAAATGAAATTTCCAAAAATTTGTGGGCATTAAACATTTTTTAATCCCAAATTACCAATAGAAGTATTCGGCACAAAATAACCCAAGGGGTTGACATACCATAAAACCCAACCAAACAAGCCAAGCCAAACAAAAAAATTACCTTTTGTCACATCTTGCTCGTGTGGAGGAGCTGTGAAAATACATATCATCAGTGGTCAGTATTTGGCTTTGCATACTGATGGGCTGATTGGTTGGTGAGATTTTACGGCATGTCAACCCCTGCATTATCTTATGCCGAAGACTTTTTTTAAATTCTTGTTTAGCATTAAAACTTTTTAATTTGTTTTTTAAACTCATTTTTGTCTCTATAAACGCATGGATGGGAAGCTAGCAGGTACTCGCGATCGGGTCAGAATGAATCTGGGAGTAATGATAATGAAGGAGTACTACATATTCCCCAGAGCTCCAGAACTGGAACCTCACCACTATATGCAGTTTAACGTCATACCAAGGATACTATGACCCTATACCACCATCTTCTAGCACTTATATGATAGAAATTGTTTGGGGTTACCAGGGCATCAATTTTTAAGCAGAGTTTAACAGGACAATTATATTTGGTATTAGTGCTTGACGTGAATAGCTGATTGATCGGTAGGAGCCTTTCCGACCGCCAATCTACCCCAAGTAAGGGCCAAAGTGGAATGCTGCATGTCACGGACTGCACGGCCACCAAGATTCCATACTTAAGCATCACGGATCACCACCCACGGCCAGCAGTTGGACCCATTAATGGGGCAGGATTTTTTATCTCTCTACAGAGGTGCTGTTGCGTATTCTACAGCCTCAGCTGACAGGGCGATTTGTAAACTTGTATAGTCAGAGGTCGACAGTAAATCGTTGTTCATTTTCTTGGTCTCTCACTCAACCCGACGTTTGATAATCAAAGGCGATTACAATCTGAAGAGTCAACTGGGCAGATGCCATGTGTAATATGGTCGCAGAAAATTTCTAACTGCGAACACTAAGTTCTACTATTTGTGACGTAGGTCTTTTCTTGCAGCAACCCTCTCGATCCAAGGAAGCGCTATTTCTTCCTCTTGTCCTTCATGGCCTATCATTAAAAAAATTGACGCTTTCTCATCTTGTATGATAAGTAGCGTATGTCTTCACGCACCCATATCCATCGCTATGGACCTGACTGAACAGGAGTTCACCATGTAAGAGACTAAAATGTGTAAATGCGTATCTAATAATTTGCACACCGTTGTAATAATTATACGTATCTAATAATTTATTTTGTGCAGTTTTATGGTTTCAGCAATACCGATCCAATAATTTGCATGCTGTTATATGATTTCCACATACCTATCTAATAATTTACATGCATTTATGGTTTCCACAATACCTATCTAATAATTTACATGTAGTTTTTATGGTTTCCACAATACCTATCTAATAATTTACATGTAGTTTTATGGTTTCCACAATACCTATCTAATAATTTACATTAGTTTTATGGTTTCCACAATTACCTATCTAATAATTTTACATGCAGTTTTATGGTTTCCACAATACCTATCTAATAATTTACATGTAGTTTTATGGTTTCCACAATACCTATCTAATAATTTACATGCAGTTTTATGGTTCCACAATACCTATCTAATAATTTACATGTAGTTTTATGGTTTTCCACAATACCTATCTTAATAATTTACATGTAGTTTTATGGTTTCCACAATACCTATCTAATAATTTACATGTAGTTTTATGGTTTCCACAATACCTATCTAATAATTTACATTGCAGTTTTATGGTTTCCACAATACCTATCTAATAATTTACATGCAGTTTTATGGTATCTAATAATTTACATGTAGTTTTATGGTTTCCACAATACCTATCTAATAATTTACATGCAGTTTTATGGTTTTCCACAATACTATCTAATAATTACATTAGTTTTTATGGTTTCCACAATACCATCTTAATAATTTACATGCAGTTTTATGGTTTCCACAATACCTATCTAATAATTTACATGCAGTTTTATGGTTTCCACAATACCTATCTAATAATTTACATGCAGTTTTATGGTTTCCACAATACCTATCTAATAATTTACATGTAGTTTTATGTTTCCACAATACCTATCTAATAATTTACATGTAGTTTTATGGTTTCCACAATACCTATCTAATAATTTACTGGTAATATAATTTTTTATGGTTTCATAATAACTATTAAATAATTTGCACGCAGCTATATGGTTTCAGCAATACCGATCTAATAATTTGCATTCTGTTATATAATTTCCACAATACCTATCTAATAATTTACACGCAGTTATATAGTTTCAACAATACGAATCTAATAATTTTCACGCAGTTATATATATTTCAGCAATGCCTATCTAATAATGTGCACGCAGTTATATTATTTTAAGTATTGCTATCTAGTGCTAAAATTTTGCAAACATGTGTATTAGACCCCTAGTCGGGACCCAAACGGGATCTGAATTAGAATGGACCTCGATGCAATGGCAACGAAACAGAACTGCGTGAATCCCACAGCTCTATAACTGACGTCTCATAACCGGATACAGATTAGTGCCATACCCAGAGCAGGATAGAAACTGAAGGTGCATTTCGCAGAAAGGAACAATGAATAAAGCTTTAAATCTTTAATTGTTAAATTGTTGGGATGTCATTAAGGAAACAATAATCCGAGTCAGTGTTGCATTGTTTTATATTAACATAAATTTCTTTATTTCTTTATTTTCCTTAATGTTTTTTTGTCTTTACTGTCAGGCAATAATTCTTACTCATAATTTCCTGTTCATAACATTCTGTATTCGACGGGGTGTTTTTTGTTTTCTATGTTCCCACTTAGAGATTGTTTTATATTGCTTTCATATTATTTATATTAATTAGATGCCATTAAATGAACATTTCTGAGTGGTTTTAATTATACACGTAATAGAAGACCCTTATTTATGACTACTATGATTAGCAGGATGGGACACGTGGCGTAGTGGCTAACGTTCAGGACTGCGACATTGTGGTAAGCGCGTTCAAACTCTAATCGCGTTATATCATTAACTTTCGATTGGTTGGTTGATTTGTTTTACGGCATATAAACCCTTCTCGGATCATTTAATGCCGAATTAGGCTCATCGCTGCTTACCTCCGGTTATCTAACGGGAACCGTTGCTTTCAACGTGACTAGACCGTAAGCTTTACTTTTGTATAGATACACTTGGGAAATTTATGAATTTCCTCCTCTTCCAGCTATGGGTTAAATCGTACCACTGTTGTTTTTTTACTGGGGTGGTTTCACCAATAATTTTTTTCTACATAGTGGAATTCAATAGCATTTCTGACATCCATTTTTACAGACTGCTGTCCAACTGCTATCTGAAATAAGGCCCAAAATATGAGCTAATGGCTGCAAGTTTTAATCTTTTCTGATGTCATAGGTCACATATTTAAATTAAAATAAAATCATTAACTTCAGAACGGCCTTCGTACAAGCACAATATACCGGTGGTTGTTCATCTCTTGCAAAAATACATAGCCAATGAATATGACTATGTATAAAACGGTGTGTCTTGTAGCTGAAAACTTACTCTATCCAAAATTATTATTTTATCCCTTGTATACGTTGCAGTTTCAGTGAAATAGAAAAAAGAAAAATTAATTTTCAAGCAAATCACAATAAGGAATAAGAATATAAAAATCAAACACATATACAGGATAGAGCAGCAGGTGTCTAAACCGTGTGCTCTGTGTGTGTGTGTGTGTGTGTGTGTGTGTGTGTGTGTGTGTGTGACCAAAAAAGGAGTTAAAATCAGGTTCCTTAAAGCGAGCCTTTCACGGCGCTTTTGAAGAGGTGGTTTTTCATATTTATAAATACCGGACTGTTTAACATTTAACATTTTACCCTCTACAAGTAACTCTATCCCTGATATTGAAGCACTGTATCAGAAATATATATATATATATATATATATATAATAATATATATATATATATATATATATATATAACTTACTTGTGATTTCTTGATATAATGTTCAATAGACCCACTTATACGAAACAGATTTTAAATTCGATTAAATACGTAGTTAAAGATTAATTTTTTAATTAATTTATAACTCCGTTTTTAATTGAGGCTTTAAATGAGTTTTTTACTCATTTAACTAGGTTTCTAACCAAAGTTTGAATAAAATTATTACTCTGTACAGGCACATTAACACACACACACACACACACACACACACTTACGCACACATACACATACTGACACACGCACACGCGCGCGTGCGCGCACACACACACACATATATATATACATATATATATATAGAGAGAGAGAGAGAAAGAGAGAGAGTGGAACTGAAATTTAGACGGAGAGACACAGACAGACAGACAGACAGAGAGAGAGAGAGAGAGAGAGAGAGAGAGAGATAGAGGAAAGCAGACAGACAGACAGACAGACAGAGAAATACCAGATCTTGAATTGGTTGTAACATCTCTGACGATGAAGATTTAACTAGAACCGTCAGTTCATTGGAGTTACCCTTGGAAATGTTTTTGTGTAGAGGTCTGTTAGCTTTTCGAATGCACATGGTTTATTTAATGAATTTGGTTTTGGGTTTTTTTTTTGGGGGGGGGTGTTTATTTTATTTTTACTTATTTATTTTTTATTTTTTGTTTAACTTCTGATAAAATGTCCATAGAGCCTTCTTTATTACGCAATCTATTGGCTTTGTACTCGTAAGGAAGTCATAAAGATATTCAATCTGCTCTTTTTGTAACTCTTAATTTTATTTATTTCTGTTCTCCAACAGGATTTAATCACTGCAAAGACCACCTATAAAGTATCACAACGCATGCCTATTTCTGCATAAACTTGCTTGTGATTTGTGCTTTTTTCTTCTTTCTTTTTAATTAGATCTGAGGTTGTTGACCAATACGTTTGCGTTTAATACATCTTAATTTAATTAAAAAAACTAATGTATTTTTTTGAAAATTGTGTATCAACATTTTTCTGGCATATAAGATGTGGCACTCCATCGCAGACTCAAAAACAATATCCCTGGCCTAGGGCTAGTAAAAAGGGGAAAGACTCACTCTCTGTCCGGGAGAGGATGACACGCCGTTAAATTCATTGAAATAATACATTGAGGAAATGTTAAAGGAAGAACTATATCTTATTTTGCGTTCGATCGGAGAGCATCCCCCCGACCAATCGGCTGGTCATGTTAAGCCCTAGCACCTATACAATTGCCCCTACCCTATTGCTCTTATTTATAACTTATTGTGCTAGAAGGCGGTGTCTGAAGGTCTTAGTGTCCTTGGTATGACGTTAAACTGCATCTAGTGGTGAGGTTCCAATTCTGGAGCTTTAGGGAGTGTGTATTACCATTTCATTGCCATGTCCACCCTGAGTGGTAGTACCTGTTAGGGTCACATCTATGGGATAAATACATAAAAATGTGTTAAAAATAAACCAGGACCTGTGGGATATACTGCAGTATGATAATGTAATTAATACAACGTTTGGTATTTTTATTTAAGAGCTATTGCTAAATACCTCAATATGTAAAAAGTATAATAAACTTGATTTAACTCTCTTTCACTTTTTTTTCTTACTCTTCTTCTTTTCATCTTTTCATTATGTTCGATTGAAACAAATTAGCGTCATTGCTTCCGCACGCTCACCCCCTCTCTCTATTTACCCCCACTCTCTTTCATTCGTTCTTTCTTTTTTTATTTTTCTGTGTAGCATTTTTTTTCTTCCGTTTCTTTAATCATAATAAAAACAGAATGGTCCATTATTTATCTGGGGTGAGGACACTCATAAGAAATAAGAATTCGGTGAGTAAGCAACACCAGATAATCAGGATTTACATTTTTGAATTTCATCTTGGACGATTTGGACAGTCCTATTTTTAACCAGAGAGTGTTGCAAGATGATAACGGTCGCACAATTAAGGAACACGAGTATTAATATATAGATTGAATAATTTTAGAATTAGTCGCAAAAACCGTCCAAGTTATAATAACTAACAAACAATATTGCATAATTTCAATGTTTTATTTTTATTTTTCTCGATCCAATTGAGTTGTTTTTCCGTGGTCTTCAGCTTGATAGATTCCCGCTCCTAGGCCAGCAGACGCCGTTCCTTAACGCAAATTGTCAAAATAGGGATTTTTTAAAATTCTATTTAGACTCTACTTAGACTAAAATAAGAAGCGAGCACATTTTTTCCTACTGTTCCTATACTTGCCGGTGACAACCCAACTGTAAAGATAAGTTGTAATGTGTACAAGTTATTTTGTCTTCATAGTGTGCGAGAAAAAACATGGCGGCTAAATAGCTGAGAATGTTTTTTTAAGGCGTTTCCATTCCAAAAATCTGAGAAAAATATTTTGATATTGATATGCCCATGTTATGACATGATATGAAATACAGAACAAAATATTTGTTATAAATATATAAATAAATAAAATAGATAAATAGATGAAATAAGATATAACAGATAAATAAATAATGCAAATAAAATATATGAACGAGTAAATAAATAGATAGAAATATATGAATAAATAAATAATTCCATTGTTTAAGTGATCAAAAATTGATGTATTGAACAGAGTGATCGCTGCTTAACTTCGGTGTAGTCCATTTAAGTTGTAATTTACAAAGCTTTGCTAAGATATGACTGAAATATATGTAATATAGAGAAAAAAACAGCCCAACGGGGTGGGGGTCCAGTGGATTCGTCCTGGATCTTTACAAGTTAATAGAGTCGATCCAACGGGGCTATCCCCCCAGTCAATACCTGCCCCCTTGATTTAAAGGGACAGAGCTGGGTTTATTGCCCAGCGCCTGAGGCGCCCCCCTTGAGGTAGAATCGACGCAATTTTTGTTCTTTCCACCCATGAGCTTCGGCTTGTGGATGGGCCCACGTCAAAACGAGGCCTTGTCAAACAAGTGGGGTATGAGGCCTTCAACAAGAATAATTTTGTTAATTAAAATTCAAAATATAATTTCTTGATAAAAACAAACAAACTGTATACATTTCCAACATAAACAAAAGAAGAATATCCATTAAGACCGCTCTCTCTTCTGAGAAAGTCTTTGGAAGTGACTGCACGTTCGGATCAGTTGGATTTCATGCGAGCCATTGATCTAGGGCTGTATCACCGTATCTACCAGTAGCTTAACTGTGACATCGTAGTAAATGGATTCGGACACCAGTCACATTATTATGTTCACTTTCGGACTAATATGTATTTACCAGCCCCACCATGAGAGCAGGTAGTGATACAAGGGTAATTTTAAAGCGAATTTTGCAGGTTTGAATTCATAGTTTTCATTCTCTTAGACGAGTTACCACACTAAGTTTAAAAATCTATTCTGTCCTACTACTTACCCAGAGCGGAAGGGAAATTAGTTTAATTCATACTTTTCCTAAGAGTTTAGAGCTACGTAAAATGCAAACAGCCTTGTTCAGGATTTGAACCCGGTTCACCGTGTCCGTTTCGTACAACATTAGCCGTTAAAGAACACGCTTCCTAATACGCGTGGACTTGGGAAAGGTACAAACGCCCAGTTATGGGTCAAATAGTGCCACTACTGTTCTTCTACAACGATTGCATTGACTTTAGATATCCCAGGAAGGTTGATATGCCATTAAACAAAGAAAACCAATCAGAATTTTATTTTTAGAATTTTATCAAGTTTTGCTATGATGTTCTCTTTTTGAATAATATCCTTGGGAAAGGTATGACTTCCTATCCCCCAGCTATGAGTTAAATAGTATCACAGTTGGTCTTATACAAGTATTCCTTTGCATTTAATAACCCACGAAGGTTATGTCATTAAACAAAGAAACCAAACCAAACTAAACCACCATCTCTATATAGGCACTGGCATTGACGATGAAGCCTTGGAGGAAGAAGTGGGGTATTATTACAAGTTCCATGTTGCTCATAATCCCCAAGTCACCGTAGCCGACATGAACTTGATGTCCATCATCCGGATAAGGCCAGTTCCTGCTTGACCTTGAACACCGAGAACCTGGACACTTTCGAGTAGCTCGCTATTTCCAAGTTGCTGTGGTTAGTGACAAGTGCCACCAGCACAACCGGATTTTTTTTTATTCCTTCCGTCAGATAGGAAGCTTAATGATCTGAAGACATCAGTGGGATAAATGAAAATATTAAATTTGGCGTCTTCTAATAACCGGGAAATGTCAGCAAGGAATTGGTCTTTTTATGAATTCAGATAAAACTTGTTTTAAACAAGATGGAGGCATATCCACACTTAATACTAAGTCACTGAAATTATTTGACCAGTTCACATCTCTATCTCTATTAATAATGGAGATTGGGTGTATTGTTGTCTGTAAAAAAATTACGTTACAGCTTACGTCACAATATCCTCTATTCATAATAGTCTATTAATGAGTATTTAATTTATAGTCAAAATCGGTAATGCATAGAATAAAAACATGCCTATGTTATATACACTCAAAATTTGAGTACGCAATTTTAAAATTGTTTTTTTACTCTCGCCCGTTTTTTGTTTTTAATTAAAAGAAGTTTACTAAAAAGTTTACAAATAAATTAATACCTACGATTTTGTTAAAATTAATGAGCAAAATATTCAAAGTAATTATTTAATTAATAATTAATAGATGCACGCAACATATCATTTGACGGGCCAGTTCTAGGTTTTTATTTCAAATTGTTTAATTTTGTTTTTTTACTCCTTCAATGTATTTGATGATTTGCTTACTTATAATAAAACCCTTTGACATTGAATTAAAAAAAACCTTAGACAACATATTTCAAAAATTGTTTTTACACCGCCCTGGGGGCGTATTATTGTTGCTAGTACCTAGAAAGTAATATCACATCTATAGAAAGCGATGTCAATATACGCATAGGAAAGGCATGAACTGCTATAGACAAATTATCGATTATATGGAAGTCTGATATCACTGATAAGATAAAGCGATAATTCTTACAAGCTGTAACCGTATCAGGGCTATTGTGCGGTGGCACCACTTGGACTCAAACGAATAGAGAAAAAGATAGAGGGTACAACTCATGGACTCTACTTGTCTTGAACAATCGCGGAAGCAGCTCCTCACAAGTAAGCAGCCCCTCACAAGTAAGCAGCTATACGGCCAGGCCACTTGCTCTCTATAACACAAACTATCCGAGCAAGACGAAGAAAACATACTGGATACTGCTAGAGAAGTAAGGAGGACATATAAATTACGTTCTCCTGTGGACACCTACACACCAGTTTAGGCCGAACAGCAAAAACATACATAAATAAGCTCTGTGTGAATTATGGATGCTGTGCAGAAGACCTGTCATGGGCAATAACCAATAGGGACAGTTAGAGAGAGAGAGAGAGAGGAGGAGAGAGAGACAGAGAGAGAGAGAGAGAGAGGGAGAGAGTACAATCTATTTAAAAGAAGTAGAAACAACAATCTTAGGAAAGAAAAGAGAGACAAATATTTAAGAGAGAGGGAGAGAAAGAGAAAGAGAGAGAGAGAGGGGTATAGATATCCATGCTGTCAGCGTGACCTGATGTTTCAAATACCTGAGGCAGCCTGTCATGTCGGCATGATATGTCATTATCAGCTTGTTCAGATTCAGTTTTGTTTGGTCTATTTGCTTAACGGCATATCAAGTCCTTATGGGTTATATGATGTCCATATTTGGTTCTTGGTAAATGTTTCATTATAATAATAACTGCTTATATTTTTAATTTTCCATTGTAATCAATTCATTAACAAGATGTTTTTAAAAATTCTATAATAATAATAATTAGCACAGTTATATTGAATCAACTCTTGTTGAGTTATTTTGAGCCGAAATCTTTTCCAGAGTTTTATGGTTTCCAGTAACTCGTTCTACTGAAATCGTATTTTGTTGGGTTTTTTTTCACAATGCTTGATTTTACTGGGAGATAAATATAGTTTTAACAAATAAACAAAACATATACTTTGGTAATTTAGCTATTCTGGTTAAAAAATTACGAATGTTTTTCGATTTTGAGATAATATAAAAGAAACAAGGGTCATAAGTAGTGCATTTTATCATTTATTGAAGTTATCTTCATCACTACTATCACTTTTACCATCACTGTCTTCATTTCCGGACTCTTCCTCCTCTTCAATGGCTCTTTTATGCTCATAAAGCTTGTTCAGATGAGAATTGGCATTGTTAATGCATCTTTGGACTGCTTTGCTCTCCATATTCTGAAATGATGCATGCAGTCGAACAATCACTTTCTCGAACAGGGTGTTTGAGTTTTATTGTCTTTCTAATATATTTTATAAACAAAAGAAGGTTGTCAACGAGATCTATCCTATAATATAATGGGTTTAAAGAATAGTAAAAACTCTCGCGGCTGTTGATAATAATCCTTTGTCTGCACACAGTACATGGTTTCAAGAATCATTATCCAATACAACTATTTTTAAACAGATCTATTTGATACATTGATGGAACCCTAACATGTAATACCACTTCAGAAGTAATAGTAATGAAAGGGTAATCCACACTTCTCAGATATCAAAACTGAGGACTCATCGCCGAACGCAATTTAGTATCATACTCAGGATATTACTGTTGTGGGGTGGGGTCCTACTCCCCCTGAAGAGGATACACTCGGCGTATTATGAGACTCACAAACAAGGGGTCTGAGAATTGTGTGTGAGGTTAGCTTGCCATCCCTTACATGTAAGGCTATACCAAGTAAAGACCTGAGAGCTATGCGACTGCTTTTTCTTTTTTTTTAGTCATTATTTCCTAAATTTTTCAATTGAGAGTTTATGTTAAAGAACACAACTTTAATACCGAATATAGCTGCTCAAAACGTGAATGGATTTATTGTCCTACTAATTTTAGGTTGTCACATCATGATGCAGTTATTAGCAAGCTAGTCTCGAAGATCCATTACGACTGAATAGTGAATTCAATACTCGCTGACGTCCCATACTTACGACCTTGTGTCCATCTTACATATTTTTGGTATGGTAATGGCATATCAACTTTTGTGGGTTATTTAATGTCAAAACAATCCGTGTGGGTGAACAGTAGTGGTATTATATAATCCATAGCTGGGACATCTTATCCATGGTAGATTCCTTTTCAAACACTCCTTCCGCAGGGTATACAGTATCCTAAGCCCCGCCAGTAAGCCTGGGTTTGTTCAGGATAGTAATAAATACAGTTTCGACCATAGATAAGTAAAACCCACCAAATGTTTTTCATAAAAACTTAATTTTCTTGTGAGCCAAAGATAGCAGGATTGTATCATTTCTCGTGAAACAGTAATTAACTAAAATGTATTTATTTCAAAAATAAATCGCAAAAATAAATTGAAAATCTCTGTGCCAAAACAAAAAAGCATATATGCATATGAGAGGTGAACTTATTTTCAACCTTCTACCCGCTTTATTTATACCCGTTTGGCGAAACTGTTATCATCGTTTTCAATTGAATCTGTAACCCGAGTTCAAATCCTGGACGCAGCTTAACATCGCGCTAATCCCTTGTGGTTGGTTGGTTAGATTTAATGTTATGTCAACACTTGCTCGTTTATTTTATATTGAAAACATTTTGTTTTATTCATTCTTGATGGGTATCCCCTTTTTTAAAAAACTCAATTTTGAACACATTTTTAAAGATTTATTTATTTTTAACCCAGAGATAGTACCCTTACATGTACTACCACTTTGGGTGAGAGTTGACCTGGAAGTAATGTCGATGAAGGAGTACTCCACATTCACCAGAGCTCCAAAATTGGAAGTTCACCATGATATGCCGTTTAACATCACATACAGGATACAATGTCCTTGTGAAATCCTTCTGATTTCCCGATTAGCAAATAGAATGTCAAACTAGGTTCTTTAGCTTACGCTAGGAAACCAATCTCGGAGAATGAAAACAGAATTTATATCAATTTTACTGCGTTTGAGGCATCCTGTTCACGGTAGATGGGATGGAAAAATACATATATTTTTTGTTTCAATGCTATACAGTTTGTTAATAAATAATACTAAATAATACTAATAATCACTGCTGGAGAAGCAGAGACGAACTGTTAAGTGACGCTTTTTTATGTACTTTTACACATAGGCATATAAAAGATACAAAAACCTAGATTTATCAGCTCGGTTCACACAGTAGATACCGTCTATATGACTTTTTAAGAGCGATGGACGATAAAAACAATCAAAAGAAGCCGTTCCATCGATACACATAGATTATATATTATATATATATATAGTTAGGTGGCCGTATTGTTGCATTTTGTGGATAGGTACTTTCAGCACGCAGCGTCCTCGTGTAGTTCACATATATCTTTTTTCCGACCGTTTCGTTAGAATCCAAGTGATGCAGTCATACAGTAGTGCTGACACGGGTGTATGCTTGTATGTATGCTTTCTTTATGTTATCAGAAAGATCTGATTTCCATATGATCGATAATCTATCTATAATGAATTATTGAAGAAGTCATCATCATCACCTGAGATCTGATCCCTTCCAAAATGAAAATTTAAAATTTAAAAAACATAGTCATTTAGATCATGTCTAGTTAAAGAAATTTTGTTTGAATAAAAAAAATGCTGATAAACACACACGCACAGGCACACACACACACGCGCACAGGCACACACACACACACACACACACACACACACACACACATATATATATATATATATATATAATATATATATATATATATATATATATATATATTAAAATAAGTGTACTTTGGCAGCATTTTTTCTTTTATACAAGTTTTGTTGAACTGTACAGACAATTCTTGTCGGACGAGTTTTTGATTGATCCTTTCTAATTTTCGGGCCATCTTTTTGGTGTCGGGGTGGAACTGGTGTAACAGTCCACCAAAGGTTTCGATACGAGCGCTTTCGGCAATACAGTTTGCCCTCATCAGGTAGGAATCGATGGTATGGTTTCGTGTCTCATTTTTAAGTAGAACGAGTAGTAGCAAGGAATTAGAAGTGGGAGGTAATAACAATTGGTAGTGGGAGGTTGTAGGAATATATATATATATGTATGACCTTCTTTAACCTGTTCTCATCACCAGAGACATATTTACGTTTACAACTTCTTGACGTCATCAAATGATTAACTGACGAACTTAGCAGCAACTTCAATGACATATCTAATGGTCCTTACATAATATATTGCGATGTAAGGGTTAGCAAGCAAGTATCTCATATCCATTACAACTGAACGATGCAATAGGTTTAAAATTGCAGTAAATCCTCCTGAGTAAAACAACAATATAGGATTCAACGGTGTCGTGGACTGTAAGTACGAATTGTCGTTGTGACTGCTGTACTGATTGAAGCGTCGCAAGTGATGTTGAACGGCCTCTTACCTTTAAAAAAGGTTTAACTCACGAAACTACATCATTCTCTTGACTATATAAGGACTATTTTGGATAGTAAAATACAGAAAGTCTCCAAAAATAATTGTTTAGAATGTAGTTTGGTCTGATAGATTTGATGAAGAGCTTGATTTATCGATTCCAACGGCATGCTAAACCGTTAGGGTTAGTTTATGTCCAAAGGTTAAGGAATCGCGTTCATTCTACGTTCATATTTACATTTCTGAGTAGTTGTTTTTTTTGTGCTGGTCCTATCGAATACAAATATTTTGGAACAGATCTATTTGACCCACAGATGGGGCACTTATAGGTGCTATAACTCAGAGTGGACCTGGGAATAATGACAGTTAAATTTTTCTCCCTCTCCCCAGATCACTAGAACTGGAGCTTTACTATCAGAATAATTTTAGAGTCATTGCAAGATCACCTATTTGGGGAGGGGTTTTACCGGCTCTTCACGAGATATAGACAGTGGATTCTAAGTTCCACAGACAAAGCGAGAAACAATTTTAGTTTTAATAAGACACAGTCGAATTGTTACATGTTAGTAGTTTATTTCTCATAGTATTTATATTATTTTGTTATTATTTTATTATTCGGAGAAGTATTAAGTGTTAGGATCATATATATGGATCAAAGCGAACTGTTTGCAAGTTCCAATTTATTGATACGTATGAAGTCAATGACAAATCTAACATGAAAATTATTTCTACCAATTTATTAATACACATCTTATTATAATGGAAATTGTGTGTTCTTTTGTCAGTAACAGAAACTATATTACTATTCAAGTCACAACTCCCTTAGTTATTTACGTCACATTACCAATGACTTTATTTTTATCTAAGCCTCAATTATCAATAAAAAATTTTACATTATTAATACTATTAACCTTATCTACATAGTAATTGCATGTAATTGTATCTATATATACAAAGAAATAGCGGTTTACAGTGTGAACGGGAAGGCTAATTTGCATATTGATATTAAAAATTTGATTTTGATAAATATGCGCTTTTTATTATTGATTTCTAATCTTTTGGTTTTATCTTAATGAATATGAGCAAAAATCTCGTGAATAAATCCATTCACAATAAGACATAACTGTGATTTTATTCTTTACTTCCTATTTTAACTCAATAGTTAGATTAGGAAAACTTAGTAATGAAAGACGGGAGTGATGGAAGAGTAAGTTTCAGTTGTTCTATTTTTTTGATTTCAAATCTTTTTATCTGCATTCTTATTTAGTTTTATTATCCTTTCTAATTTAATATAATATTTTATTAAATTAAAACTTAAATACTTGCACACGGAGGGTGCATATATTTTCCAGTGTTAATGAAAATTATTTCTATCAGTTTATAAAACGAAATAAACAAAAATATTTACAAAAAACGATTCACTTACAAATCCCGTATACAAAAAGCCAGGATTTCACATTAAGTAGCCCACAACGGGTTGATATGCCATTAAACAAATTAACCAACCAACGATTTTATTATCTAAAAGGTTGTTTTATATTTTGCATTTTTAATGGCTATTGTCTGTCCACTTGAAGACATTATAGAGATATTCCTTCCACTGCTGATCGTATTGAACATGCACATCTTTCTTGCTAGTTGTTCATACTTCTCACAGTTCATAACAGCAGATGTTGTTATCTTGAACTTGAGAAACTTTTACTTAAAGCAAATAATTACGGCACGTCACACGAAAAAGCAAACTATCCGACATAACATAGTATTCTTATCATTCATTCATAATCTTATTCCCTTCTCTATCTTTACTTCTCTCCATCCATCCCCCTCCCTCTCTCTTTCTTTCTCTCTCTCACTCACTCCATCTATCTATCTATCTTTGTCTTTCTTGCTTTCTGTCTGTCTGTCTCTGTCTCTGTCTCTCTCTTTATTATATATATATATATATATATATATATATATATATATATATATAGTCTCTGTCTATTTCTGCCTGTCTGTTTGTCTCTATCTCTGTCTCTCTGTTTCTGTCTCTGTTTCTATGTTACTCTCTGTCTTTGTCTCTTTTTCTGTGTCTGTCTGTCTGTCTGTCTGTAATCTCTCTCTCTCTCTCTCTCTGTTTGTTTGTTTCTTTCTTTCTTCTTTTATGTCTCTCTCTGTGTCTCTCTCTGTATCTGTCTCTGTCTCTTTTTTGTCTCTGTCTGTCTGTCTGTCTGTCTGTCTCTTTATCTATCTATCTATCTATCTATGTCTCTCTGTCTCTCTCACTGTCTCTGTCTCTGTATTTCTTTTTCCTTCTCTGTCTCTGTCTCTCTGTCTCTGTCTGTATGTCTGTCTGTCTCTCTCCCCCCCCTCTCTCTCTCTCTCTCTCTCTCTCTCTCTCTATATATATATATATATATATATATATATATATATATATATATATATATATATATATCGTCTTTGTTGCGTAATCCGATAATCAAAACAGGTAACAAACATGTGTAAATACATGTTTAAATTAGGTCGATACATCCAGACAAACAATCCGTTCCGCTTACAAGAACTCCATCATAATTTTGTTCCTTTTGCTCATCCATAATTTGCATTATCTGATTCTTTCTATCGTGCAGTTCCTAGCTCTGTTGCCACACTGAAAACAACGATATCATTTTGTGGAAAAAGAAAGCCGACCTATTTGACCGGTAATAATCACATCGAATAGCCGAGGGCGGGAAACATATCATCAGACGTGTCGTACACTGATGATAACAACAACTATATCATTATCGGTTTGATTTGTGTCCGGGTAAAAAGAACTCGGTGATGAGACAACTTGCCTTACATCAGGAAGATCACATCGGAGTGGCATGAAATCTGCTAAAAGAAAATACCAACAGAAATAAACACGTGAATTATAAGGAACGTTATTCAGAGGACCAAGAATCACACAAATAAACCAGTACTAAATAGGTATACATATACATGTATATGACGGTGGCAAGAGAAAAAAAAGAACAATGTAATTTATTATAGATAGGGGATTTTTTAAAGTTTTAGAGAAAAGGGAAAATAGGAATAGTATAAGGAAAGAAATTAAGATTTTTAAAAAATAGGAAAATGATTTGGGAATTTTAGTGTAAATATTATGAAATTTAGTGATGTATATTGAAATTTTTTTAATATAATTCTAGCAAGGAATGGTGATATTTTATAAAAGCCAGGTCTCTGTGGTAATGTATTGAGAACCGAAATGGCCGAGGATTCTACGATACGACGTGCATTTCGATTGTGGATAAAAGCGATGATTGAAGATTTCTGCAAAACAAAATTGTAATTTGTTAATGAATTGTGTGTTACTTACGAATTGGATGTATTTCCAAATTTTAGGTCTTTAGAGTGTTCATACAATCGTTTTTTTTTTAATTTCTGGCAATTTCACCGATGTAGACCTTATCGCATTGTTCACAACATATTTTATAAACACCGGCATTGGATTATAGGTATAGGTATATGGTACCTTAGAAGCGGAACGAATTAGACTCGTAATTCCATTTACTCGTATATCAAATCAATTTTCCTCATTGAAGTAAATTGAAATGCCATTAATACATTCCAGTCTCAGCCAAAAATACCGTAATTTTTGTGTTACATACATTTTTTTTAAATAAAACAAATACTAAATAAGTATACATATACAAGGTGTGTCAAAAACTGTCGAGATTTTTGTACTTTTCGACACACCTTGTATTCTATAAAAAATAACGTTCCATTCATTCTTCATTTCCATGTTGGTAAATACAGCTATAAACTTGGTACCTTTTTTGGCACACCTTGTATTCGGAAAAAATTAATGAATGGAACATTATTTTTCAGAATACAAGGTGTGTCAAAAAGTCTCGATACTTTTTGACATACTTTGTAGAATGGTACATTGACTTAGGAACATCAATTTAATTATTTAATATTATTAATATTATTATTATTATTAATATTATCATATTTATTTATTTACTTATTTATATCTAATTCAATTTATCTTTTTATATTTTATAATATTTATATATATATATATATATATATATATATATTTAATTTATTTATTTAATTTTTTTCCTTAACAACTAGTGTGCAATGGCTTGTGTGTTTGTATGTGTGGGCGAGATGTTGGGCTATAGATTTGTGTGCGTGTTTCGTATTAGTCTTCTCGTTGTAGATTTATTTCATTAGTAATTCTCCATTGTGCATGTGGGTATGTGTTTTGTGTGTGTGTGCATATACTGTTACATGTGTGCGTTGGTTGTGGGTTTATTGTATGATGAACTCTGCGCTGAGTTCACTCCGTTATTGATCCCTGGGTGTAATCTAGCGATTAGCAAGGCCTCACAAGAGATCACAGATGTAACGCCTACCCAAATAGAAAACTGCATAAACACCACATGGACCAAAATCTGCAAAAATAGAAAACTCCCCAACAGATAGAAGAACAAGTAAATAAGTAAATAAACAAATAAATATGATAATATTAATAATAATAATAATATTAATAATATTAAATGATTAAATTGATGTAAAATCCAACAGGAAACGTCACAAAACACAAATACACTTTTTCATTCGCATATACCCACGTACAAAATCCCGCGCTAGGATACAGTCTTAACATCACAACCAACACGCATTTTCAATGTCACGCGCATTACAACATACGCATACGTACAAAAAAAAAAAATAAAGGCATTCACGCTCACACGGGAATACAGTTATTTAAAAAATAACGTCATTTAAAAAAAAAAAATTCATTTAGGAAAAATCCATAGCTGTACTGCTTCAGTTCAATTCTTATGATAAAGAGGTATTACCTCGAAAATTCAAGAAATAATTAAAAAAAATACAGGTCAACACACAACACCATTGTTACCGTATTATTATTTTTTATTTATTCCAAACTGCATTGTGATAGCCTTCTAAATCAACCTCCTAATATATATAATATATATATATATATATATATATATATATTATAATATATATATAAGATTTTGGATGTTTTGTTTTATTTTAGAAGCATTGCTGAACAAAGTATGTATTAAATTTTTACTTGAAGGCACTTACAATGCATGTATCGTATAAACTCGATACTTTTTCTAATAGAAAATGAACTTAACAAGTGTAATCCCGGCAAAGGATCGCTCGGTGTGTAGAACATCGTACAGACTGTTTCGACTTTATTAAGTCTCATCAGCGATATATACTAACGATTTCCCTCCGACAGAAATCGAAACCGTGACCTCGGCAGGCATAGTGAAACACTATATCGCCTTGGCCACAGTACACAGTTAACAATCCCAGCGAAATTAACCTTGTCAAATGATACTACACGCCTCTACCATAATAGGTAAGGGGGCGTTTTTGAGAGAATAACAACAACAAACAGACCGTATGCCCTTCGGCGAAGTGAATAAGATTTTTGGATGTTTTGTTTTTATTTTAGAAGCATTGCTGAATAAAGTATGTATAGTATCCGAATACAGCTTCAACGTTTTCATTAGGAGGTAGTATACCAACAATTTACCCAAGATGCTCAATACATCCTAAGAAAATAGAGCTTTAATAATGTTAGCGTTCTGACGAGATCTTAGCAGATCGAACCGACGTGGATCAATAATTTTCCCAATAATCCTTATATATATATATATATATATATATATATATATATATATATATATATGTGTGTGTGTGTGTGTGTGTGTGTGTGTGTGTGTGTGTGTAGTATATTAAGAAAATTGAAAAAACACAGGTTTAAATAAGTTGAGTGGTAAGTTTATTAGCCGACGCTGCATTGCTTCGATCTATTAATTAGATCTTCTTCAGGGCATTTGTTGATATAAGGAAAGGTAATAAAAC
This sequence comes from Doryteuthis pealeii, assembly GCA_023376005.1. NCBI lineage: Eukaryota > Metazoa > Mollusca > Cephalopoda > Myopsida > Loliginidae > Doryteuthis > Doryteuthis pealeii. The sequence continues at coordinate 124,273,515 of CM042140.1, forward strand.
ATTTTATCACAGAATAACGAGAACAACTGCGATAGTCCTTGTTTATCAGTCCGTTCAAAGTTTGAAGTTTGAAGAAAGAACGCTGAAAAGGTGGACGGTTTCATATATGACGTCAAATATTGTCTTTTACGGTGTGAGTATGAGTGTGTGAGTGTATGTATCAAAAAAAGACATTGTGCTTTTTTAGGTGTTCTGTGGGTGTGGTTGCGTATATATATTATATATATATATATATATATATATATATATATATATATATATATATAATTTGCTATATTTATAGATAAAGAGTATTCAATATCGCGGAAAGGCCATGTATATTAGGATAGCGTAGACGTAGAATGAAAGGTGCTTGGAGAGTGTCAGTTTCTCGCCTATGCGATCATATCACCAAATAGGCCAGGAGCTGATAGTGATCAAGATAAGTTGACTTTGAGTTTAATTTATATATGTACTAGGATCGGTTACCCAGCGTCACCTGGGTAGAGAAGGACAAATGTTAGTTTCGCAGATCCATTATTACTAAATCGAGAGTTGGATCCTCGCAGGATGCGCCATTAAAATTCTTACGTTCAGTTTTGCATTGATCCGGCTGGTGGGGTGTCACAAAAAAGTGCACAGACACTATGAAAAGAAAAATCATTCTCGCCTATTTAAGATATTAAAGGCAAACAAATACTGGATGTAATTATTTGAATTTTATTGTTTAATTATCTTCAAAAATTATCTATTGTTTATTTATCTTCAAAAATATAAATCAAATCTTTTTTTTTTCATTATTCATTATTTTCTCAAACATCAAGCTCTGGTGATAGTGAATGTGTATATATATATACTTTGAAATTGATTGTTTTATTTTCGTAGTTTACTCCGGATATACACTCACACATACGTACACACAACTGCCATATATATATATATATATATATATATATATATATATATATATATATATATGTGTGTGTGGTGTGTGTGTGTGTGTGTGTGTGTGTGTGTGTGTGCGTGCGTGTGTGTGTGTAAGATAATCAAAATGAATGGTAAGTAAGGGATGATTCTATTTCGGATCATCAAAATCTCACTGTACAACCATACTGTATGCTCATGTTGGTGCAAACATATATACTTATACAAGGATTTGTATAGATTCCTAAAAAGAGCTCAATGTAAAATAATCAATAAATTAGATTATATAGAAAGCATTATCTAACTTTCAAAGAAAGAAAGAATTAACAAACCGTCATCACGTTATATTTTTATTTCGACCAGAAACTGAAAAAATGAGTCTCGTCTGATCAGATGGGTTTTACAAATACAGGGAATCTAAAAAGAACAAACGAACACACACACACACACACACACACACACACACACACACACATATATATATATATATATATATATATATATATATATATATATATATAAAGTGGGCTCAATTATTCAAAATTTACACAGAGCAAGGATAAGAAGTGAAAAAGTAATGTTAAAAGTCATTATTACAAGATTCATGCTGTATTATCAGGACAATTTTTAGACATTTAAGAATTAAGAGGTATAAATTATGTTTATAGTCAATAGAAAACTCACAGGAATAAAAGTGTTGAATTCCAAGAACCCATATAATGCTGACAAGACTAAATGACATATGCATATATATATATATATAATATATATATATATATATATATATATAATATATATATATCATTCGATATATCGTACTCTTCGCGGAGAACCGTCCGGCCTCCTGCCTCAAAAATCGCTAGCTGGTGGCTTCTGAAAAAAAAACACCAGCTACGATTGAAGTCCGTAGCCGAAGCGGTGTCACTTGCAAAAAAAAAACAACTAACTTACGGCATTTTTACCGAAAACCCAACCCCAAACCCCAACCCTAACTCTAATCCTAAACCCCGCCTAGTTAAAATTAACAGTTTTATTACAAAATTTGTGGGTTCTGTTTTTTCTGGGTCACTGGTATACAGTGTGACCCATAAAACAGAACCCAAAATTATTTATTCATCTTCCCAATAAACTAACCCTAAACACCAACCCCAACTCTAACCCTAACCCTAACTTAGATCTTTTTTCAAGTGACACCGCTTCGGCTACGGACTTCAATCGTACCTGGTGCTTTTTTCAGCAGCCCCGTTTAGGGTTTTTGAGGCAGGAGGCCGGGACGGTTCTCCGCGAAGAGTACGTATATATATATATATATATATATATATATATATATAATATATATATATATATATATATTCTGGTTATACGATATACCATGTAGATGCATTCTTCGACTGGAGGCGGGTATGTAGTGGCCGAAATTACTAATTTATGATTATTGATAATTCAAAGAAAGTATATTTCCTCCTCTCAGGGGAAATATTTTCGTGTAACATAGCCTACTACATAAAAATTGACATTTTAATCTATGGTGGATATTAACTTTTAATCCTGGGATGGAATATGTGGGTCATGCAACTTTATACTAAAAATACCCAGATTTTGATAATTATTTCCTGGATTAAACTTTTATTCTTTAGCCCTGTAGAATTTTAGGAAATAACTATATAGGACACATAGGTATATTCGCTGATTTGCCAATTCTTGTTTGTTTGGTAGGTTTGTTGAATGGACTTTACGGCATGTAAACCATTGGATTATTTTATACCGAATACTTTTTTTTTCTATTCATCCTTGTTGGGTATTTAATTTTTTTTTTCAATCTCATTTTTTAGCACATTCTTTGAAATTCTTTTTTAAAAATCTTTTTAACAGATAGATGGGACCCTAACAGGTACTACCGCTTCGGGTCAGTGAAGCAGAGAGTAATGCCAATTAAGGGGTACTTCACTCTCCTCAGATCTCCAGAATTGGAACTTCACCACTAGATGTAGTTTAAACTAGTCACAAAGATCTATTTACCAAGTTTAATACAAATTTGCACATACTTATATGATTTCAAACATTCCAAACCAGTACAAATAATTATAAATCAGATCTATTTAATCCATATATTGAATTCTAATAGGCAGAGTCGGCGCGCACTACTCTAAACCATCTGAGGGCCCTAAGCTTTCTTTAGGGCCCCCACAACTTTCAAATATTTTCTATGAATACTACTTTATGAAAATTGAAATTGGTGGCCAATAATCATAAATTCGGAGGGGAGCATATCCTAGATTCGGGGGTTTGGGGGGCATGGTACCCTACTAATAGGTACTATTACTCTAGGTAAGACTATACTTGGGCGTAATGGCAATGAACGTTTACTTTTTGTAACGTTTACTTTTTGTAACGTTTACTTTTTGTAACGAGCGTTTACCAAGTAAAACCTGAGGCATCCTATCGTTTTGTAATGGTTAACAAGCTAGTCACGTAGATATATTACTAGAAAAAAACTATTTCGATACTGTTCAAAATTTTAGTGTCCTACCCCAGGCATACCTAGGGCGTCCCATCGTGATGTAATGGTTAGCAAGCTAGTCTTCCAGCTCTATTACTACTGAAAAGCGAGTTCAATCTTTGCAGTATATCCAATATTTACCACCTTGTGCTACTTAGCGAACGTGTTGGGTAAATATATATTAAGTAAAACCTAGTAGGTATGTGATAAATGTTTTTGATTTGTTTTATTTGTTTAATGGCATATCAACACATTACGATATATCTAATATCGGAATTTTATTTACAAGCAAATATATGCACCCTCCGGTTGCAAGTATTTAGGTTTTAATGTGAGGAAATATTATATTAAATTAGAAAGGATAATGCAACTAAATAAGAATACAGATAAAAATATTTGTAACAGAGGAGGGTATAATCGAAAAATAGAACAACTAAAATTTACTCTTCCATCATTCCAGTCTTTAATTGCAAAATTTTCCTGATTTACCTATTTAGATAAAATAGAAAGTAAAGAATAACATTACAGTTATTTCTTATTGTTAATGGATTTCTTTTACCCGGGATTTTTGCTCATATTCATTAAGATAAAACCAAACAATTGGAAATGAATAATACTAACCACATATTTATCAAAATCATTTTTTTTTAATATCAATATGGAAATTAACATTCCTGTTCACACTGTAAACCACTATTTGGTTGTATATATAGATACAATTGCATGTTATTATTAAGTCGGTAAGGCCTACAGTATTAAAAATGTAAAACAGTTTTATTGATAATTGAGGGTTAAATAAAGATAAAATTATGGATAATTTGACGTAAATATCAATAGGAATTGTGATTTGAGTAGTGACATAGTTTCGGTTACAGACAGCCAAATACACAATCTCCATTATAAGATTCGTAAAATTTTGATTGTAATCATAACTATATTTTCAATGTTCAGTTGCATTTTTTTAAATTTACATTTATTATTTGTCTAATCCTCTGTTTGCGCAGTTATCATATCAAGTATTCCTCTCAGAAATAATTTGAAAGAAATGATATGGTCTCAAGTAAGTAAGTAAGTTAGTAAGTAATAATTAAGTTAAAAATTATATTAACTATTCTTAATGTACATAATTTGCACACTGTTATGTGATATCAAGTTTTTCTATCTAATAACATTTTTACACACTTATACGATTACAAGCATTCCAAACCAGTACAAATAATTCTAAATCAGACCTGTTTAATCCATATATTGAGGCGCGTGGTGTAATGGTTAGAGTCATTTGAAATGGACTCGTTGACCCGAGTTCACTTCCTGGACGAAGCTGTTTGATTTTCACATGGCGCTTATACCATTGGGAAAGATATGAATCCAATTATCCCTCCAGCTATAGGTAAATAGCAGGGCAGACTGGACTCATTAACTATGGCTAGGTAACCAAGAAAATTCTGAATTCAAACCTGTTAAACTCTACTTAAGAAATTGACGTTGTGTCGCATCCTGCTCGTGAGGAGGGGTATATATATATATATATATATATATATATATATATATATATATTGAACTCTAATAGGCAGGGTCAGTGCATGATACCCTACTAATAGGTACAACCACTCTAGGCCAGACTATATCTGGGCGTAATGGCAATGAACGTTTACATCACATTCTCAAGATCTACAGAACTAGAGCCTCACTACTGAATGCAGTTTAGTGTTTATATTCCTTTTGAGTAGGTATTGTGTTCTAAGGTTCACCGACAGATTTGAGTTCGTTCAGAATTGTAATATATATATATATATATATATATATATATATATATATATATATATATATATATTCACAAAACACCTCCGCACGAGCAGGATGCGACATAAGGTCAGTTTCTTAAGCGGAGTTGAACAGTTTTGAATTCATTTCCTTCTCCTAGACTGGTTATTCATCGAAAGTTAAAGAGCCCAGTCTGTCTAACTTTTTACCGATAGCTTGAGGGAGAATACATGATTCATAATTTTCCCAAGTGTATTAGCGCAAACAGCCACGTCCAGGATTTGAAGTCTGGTCGACGAGTCCATTTCCTATAACTCTAACCATTACACTGCACACATCCAGGATTGTAAAATATCCAGTATCACATATAAACCAGTTAATCTCTACCAAATTATTAAGGGAAAATTACCGTAGCGCAATGGCTAACCTGCTGAACTGCAACCTCGTAGTAAGTTGGTCTGAAATCCGGTCGTTCACTTTAACGGTATTAGTGCGAAATGAAGCGCAAACGACTTCGTCCAGGATTTGAACTCACTTCGCCGATTCCATTTCCAAAAATGATAGCCGCTAGGTTTGATAGGTTAGTCATCATCATCATCTTCATCATCGGCAGGTATCCGTCATCATCAACATCATCATCATCATCAATGCATACTGACAGTACAGATTCTCTGTCTGTCTCTCTTTCTCTCTCACATACACACACCTTTTTGCCATCCGTTCCTCTCAGCTTTTGCTCTTTGCAAATCCCCTAGACTGCATCCTGTGTCCGTACAATGCTGCTAAATACAAATTCTTGCTAGTCGGCTAACACTGGCGTGTTCTTGTGTAGAAGTCCTCAGCATAACATCAGTTATGTGCAGTTCTTTACTTTTCCATCAGCGTACAGAATGTCTTGCTCGTCTTACTTTGATGATTTGCGAGATGGCAGGTAAGTGGCCGTACACTTGCAGTTTTGTAGGGTGCTGCTTTCAGGATTTGTTCAAAACAGCACTCAGCATTCTTGCATAATTCCAATCTCTCGTTTCATAAAAGGCCACGTGGTGCAACCATACAGTAGTAATTACACGGCTTCTTTTGGGAGAATTCCTTTTTCTGAACTGAAACGCGAGAAACTGTATAGTTTTTTCAAGCAATATCTGAAGAAAAGCCTACATCGACAATTAATTCCATTTTCTTCCTGGTTATTTAATCGGCCCCAACCTACAGAGTCAACTTTTGACTCGCCTGAGTATTTACCCTAAATGTAGACACAAAACCTGGAATCTGGATGTGGAATTTCACTGGATATCAAATGACCTAATCCTACCTCTTCTATGAACCCACCACACCGTGCGATGCGAATGTATGGATTTCTGAACTAACACAACATTTGATTGTAATTAAGAAGAAGAAAAAACCCAACATTTGCACTGTTATCAATTCTGCTGAGTGAGCGAGTGACAGGAAATTATCGCTTGAGTCAACAGTACTTTTAAGAGAGAGGTAGATAGATAGATAGATAGAGAGAGAGAGAGAGAGAGAGAGAGAGAGAGAGAGAGAGAGAGAGAGAGAGAAAGGGGAATACATACTTTTTAAAAAATCATGAATTTACACTACTTACATATGAAAGGATTAGACTTTTCTTCGTTAGGTTTTATTTACACCCTTTTATTTACATAATTTATTACTTATATTATTATCTATATTACATGCCTAGTCTATTAAATAGGTCATCCTCTCTAGAACAATATTTTCATGTTATATGAAATTCTTCCATCTCTGCCTTGAATACACCGACTGTATCCCCTGCAGAGAGGTAAGGTCTCCACTAATAATCTAAAAGGGATTTCCTGAGCATGGCAGTCAATTACATCTTACGATGAGTCTCTAGCTCTGGTGATGTGGGGAGTGGTTGGTAATATCCCTTTATAGTGCTTACTCCTAGATTCACTCTGCCCGGGAGTGGTAGTATCTAGTAGATCTATTTAACCCATTGATGGAACATCTCTGGGTTAAATAGATCTGTTTAAAAATTATTCGTATTTGATAGGATCCTGTGCAAAATAAATCTGAAGAAACAACTAACTACAAAAACAGTAAAGGAGGCGCCCTATGTAATGGTTATTGCCATAGGAAATGGAAGTTGCGTACCGATTTCAAATCATAGACGATGTTATTTGCATTTCACATAGCGCTAATACCTTTCGAAAACTATAAATTCAACTATTTTCCATTCAGCTATGGGTAAATAGTAGGGAATATTGGGCTCTTTAACCTTGGCATGGTGACCACTGTAGGAGAAAGAAAATTCTAGTTTATAACCTGCTAATACGGAGGGATTAGATAAAAAAAGGAAGCGGTTTGGGGCAATTGATATCGTCGTAGTATGGCAACTGCTCAAGTCTAAGTGAAGGAAAACTGTTCCCCCCTTAATAATTGACCTTGTGTTACCTTCTGCTCATGGTGGAGGGGTTAGGTAAATACGTTCACAAAAATGTAAATATGAATATACAATGAATTTGATTCCCTCACCTCTAGGCATAAAATAAACCTAGATGGTTTGCTATGCCGTTAAAATGAATCAATCACTCATGTACATTTATGAGAAACTAGTCATCTACGCCCTAAGAACAAAGACCTAAGACAAAATGCAATCAATTTTATTTGGTATCAGGGTATATAATCGAGAGAGGAAATTCGGATGATAGAGAGAGAGAGAGAGAGAGAGAGAGAAGATAGATATATTGAGAGGGAGAGAGAGAGAGAGAGGGGGTGGTCTTACTAGATTCTTGTTAACTTCATTACTCTTACTAGCAAATATATGCACCCTCCGGGTGCAAGTATTTAAGTTTTAATATAATAAAATATCATATTAAATTAGAAATGCTAATGAAACTGACTAAGAATGCAGATAAAAAGATCTGCAACAGAGGGGGTATAATCGAAAAATAGAACAACTTTGAAACTAACTATTCCATCATTTTCCATTACTCCCTGTTTCATTGGTAAATTTTCCTAATTTAACTATTTAGTTAAAATAGGAAGTAAAGGATAATATTACAGTTATTTCTTCTTGTAAATAAATTTCTTTTAAGATTTATCTACGAGATTTTTGTTTATATTTCTTAAGATAAATCCAAACAATTAGAAATCAATAATACCAAGCACATATTTATTAAAATAAAATTTTAAATATCAATATGCAAATTAGCCTTCTCGTTCAAACTGTAAATCGCTATTTTGTTGTATATATAAATACAATTGCATGTTATTAGTACGTAGATATGATCAACAGTATTAATAATGTAAAACAATTTTTATTAATAACTGAAGGTTTAAAAGAATGAAATCATGGAGAATTTGACGTAAATAATTAAAGGAATTGTGATTTGAGTAGTAATATAGTTTCGGCTTCAGACAAAAATGCAGTCTATCTCCATTATATATAGATATATATAGATTATTTGTTGCTTACTGCTTCGGACGACATATCCTGTCTAGTTGAGTTCTTCCATCTAAGGGCTGGTTTTCTTCTGGGATGATTTTGGTCATTGTCTTAACATTCATTTAATTAATTAAAACAAGACTTGGGTTTTACTTGATCAAGTTTATTATTTTATCAGCCCATGATTCCATCAATTCCGCGCGGATCATATAACCCGAAAAAAAAAAAGACTATCACGTCTTTCCCTTCCAATCTAATTTCGAAACTAACTATTTCCACGTTTCTCTGAACCGGGGTTAGTTGGGGTCATAAAATGCCAATCAAAACCCAACGGTTATGGAAATGTACCTGTCTCCACTTTTCATTCTAACAAACTTATTTTAAACTAACTACAGGGTCTGCTAACAATTAATTATTCTCATAAATTGTAACATCAGTTATAAAGCTTAGTTTACTAAGACAAGTTTAGCGCATGGCCAGAAATGTAGGGCACCCTGTGTGAATAGAACTCACAAACAATGATCCGCTAGCCTAGTTTGCTAATCATTACACCACCTGACACTGTGCAAAAATAATCATTTTACTACAAATCAATTCCTTCGAAAAGACACACAGACGTTGAAATTGTTCCCAATGTCGGAAACAATACGAGAAGTCTTCGACTAACATTAGCTTCTGTCTGTGACAATCTATAATATATATATATATATATATATATATATATATATATATATATGATATCTTTCAAAAGGTTCTTAGCCTCAACCAAAAAGAAAAACCTCTTCAAAACTTCAAAAGCTAATTCAGATTTCTGTCTTAATTTAAGTGCAGGTGAGACCCCCACAAAGGTAAGAGGTGTACAACAAATAAAAAACAAAGCTCAGGCCCGAGCAGTCATAAATTATTTGGATGAGGCTTAGAACCTTTTCAACAACCGTCATATATATATATATATATATATATATATGAGAAGAATTTTTTTTTAAATATAACAAACACAGGATGTTATGATCAGGGGAAACAATTGTATGTGTCAATACTTAAGTATTTCGGTATTATACCATCTTCAGGACACTCTTAAGTAATGTTTTTTGTGAGGGACAAAATGAAGGATGTTAAGTGTATAGTGAATGTGTGAATATGATGTTATCAACCGTTACTTTCTATATGTGCGTTTGTTTACGAAAGCCGATGACGTGATCATTGCATGTGAAAAATGGAAGCACATATAAAAGTTAACGGTTATAACATCATATTCACACATTCACTATACACTTAACATCTTTAATTTTGTCCCTTACAAAAACATTACTCAACAGTGTCCTGAAGATGGTATAATACAGAACTACTTAAGTATTGACACATAAAATTGTTTCTCCTGATCATAATATCCTGTGTTTGTTATATTTAAAAAAATATTTTCTTCTCATATTGTCGGATTAATTTCCTCACCGTATTTCAATATATATATATATATATATATATATATATATATATATGTGTGTGTGTGTGTGTGTGTGTGTGTGTGTGTGTGTGTGTGTGTGTTTGCGTGTGTGCGTGCGAGTATGTGTTTGGGGGGGTATTTGATTATCTTTAGCTTAGACAGTCGAGTTGATTGTACGTTCATCTTCATATTTTATGTGCAGTATTTTTAAGTATTTTGCACATGGTTCTATCGAATATATTTTATATACATATCTCTTTTACTGATAGTTGACTTGGGAGTAATGGCAATAAATGCACCCTTTACACTCCACAGATCCCTATAACTGTAGCCTCACCATAGGTTGCAGTTTGGTGTCATACCCAGTACACCTACTTTTCGTAAGGTCTGGGGACTCAATCAGTATATCTAAGCCCCACCGACACTTCCCCATATATATATATATATATATATATATATAAGTAAAGAAATAACAAAAGACTTAGAGATTTAGCATTATAGCCTATTTCAGAGAGATTAGAAAAAAATGTTATAGCCTGAAATAGACTATAAGGCTAAATCTCTAAGTCTTTTGTTATTTCTTTACTTATATATTTGCTCTGTGACTTTAACATTAAGAGCACGCATTGAGCTCTCATACTGCGACAGGTTTTTTTTTAAATAAAACTCTTGTGTCGTAAGGAAGATTTCTTCTCTGGACTTTTGGATTAATATAATATATATATATATATATATATAATATATATATAGAGAGAGAGAGAGAGAGAGAGAGAGAGAGATAGAGATAGACAGACAGACAGACATACACAGAGAGAGTGAGAGAGGGAGAGAAAGAGAGAGAGAGGGAGAGAGAAAGAGAGAGAGAGTGAGCGAGAGTATCTCTTCTTTATGATTTTTAAGTGTAGATGTTCAAGTCTTCCTTGTTTGTTTTTTGTTTTTGTTTTTTTGTTTTTGTTTTTTGCATATCAGGATCTAAATGGTAGAAAGGTGTCCCTTCCAAACGAATAAAACTCGCATCAAACACAACTTCAATCAATCATCCCACTGAGGACAACAAGTGACATGGCTGAAAGCGCTTAGGTGAAAAATGCGGGACACTTTCTCTACCATCTGGATCCCGATACACAGAAAAAAACAAGATGACAGGAACGTCTCCCTTGAAAATCATAGAGAAAAACATAATAAAGTAAGTAGGCGGATGGCCCATTGTCGATATCAGCCGGACCGCGAGGGAGTATGAAGTAGACCACCACACCTACCGTCAGCTCCCCAATTTATCGCACAAAAGTTGTGCTACTCATACGCTGAGTGGACGAGGACCAGGATCGAACCCGGAAACTTGTGCTTCTGAGGCGGATGCTCTACCGACTGAGCTAAACCGACATGAAATATCAAAATAAATCAAAGGTATGTAGAAAATACAAAAATGGTGAAGTCGACGAAACAACGTTTCGGTTTTTATTTGTCTTAATTTTTTATCAAACCTTCATCAAGACATTAGGATGTAAAAAAAATTGTCTAAACAGTGATTGAACTCTTTTCAAAATTCACTTCTCCCGTTTTATTTTGAACTTGTTTCCATCATTTTTTTTAGACTACGCATTTTTTTATCCTAATGCCCTGCTGAAGGTTTGATAAAAACCGAAACTTTCTAACGTCACATTTATGAATGTGTGTATATAAATTTGTGTGGGATGTTCTCATTGATTGGGATAGAGATATTTACTAATGCAAGTGCATATGCCTTAATAAGTTTCACTATATAAATCAATCACATCATCCCACACAAATGTATACACACACACACACACACTCATATATATATATATATATATATATATATATATATATATATATGTATATATATATATATATATATATATATGGAGAAAATAGAATAGACAAAGTACTACCAAAAATATAAATTTATAATTAGACGGTGAATCAATGATAAATTTATCGTTTCGGGATCATTTGTATTTTCTTCATATATATATATATATATATATATATATATATATATGTATATGTGTGTGTGTGTGTGTGTGTGTGTGTGTGTGTGTGTAAAAATGGAATTGGAGAAGAATCCTACAATATGAGGAAGAATGAATAAAGAAAAGAAAGAACAGAATGGATAATAAAAGATGAATTTAATCAATATGTGTAAGTGATATTGATTAAATTCATCTTTTATTATCCATTCTGTTCTTTCTTTTCTTTTCTTTATTCATTCTTCCTCATATATATATATATATCTATAAGGTGTGTCAAAAATGTATCGAGCTTTTTGTATTTTTTGACACATCATGTATTCTGAAAAAAAGTACAAAAGTTCCATTCATTATTCATTTCTATCTTGGTAAATACAGCTTCAATCTCGATATTTTTATGACATACCTTGTGTATATGTATATATAAGTGTTTGTATATATAAATTTGTGAGGGAGGATCTGAGTGATTTGTATAGAGACAGTTATTAAGCGATATACACGTGCATTTCATAAAAGTATAATATAAAATATGTTGTTTGTTTTTTTTAATTGACGTAAATTTTAGTATCTAAACGTTTTCTTTCTATTCGCATTGATTTGAGGCACATTCATCTGTCATGACGTACGCAATACGACACCTGGGATTATTTAGTTCATGCGCGCCAGCCATTGTCCTTTTCACTTTTTTTATCCCATTTATCTATTTTTATTTAACAATCGATAACTTTTCAAGGAAAAAGGTAATCTATACTTTTGAACTTTACAAAACCTGATGAAAATGTGGCCTGCTGACCGAATGGTAACGAGAGAAATTGTGTTATCAGGCCAAGGGTACATATTGGCGCTATTTGTCACTGGCTAAAATCGTGAAGATTTTTGAAGCAGTGTAGGATGTGACACAAGGTCGCAAGTATGAGATTGCCGGTATTCAGGAATTGGTTGGTTGGTTATTTTTGTTTTCCAGCATATCAACACTTTCGGGTCATTTAAGACCGAATCAAGCCATTTTGATAAAAAAAAGATCTCAGATTGCTTACAGTACTTAAGTGGTCACCAAATTAAGTATGAACCCTCTTTCAGATCATTTAATGCCGAATCAAATCATTTTGATAAACAAAGATTCAGGTTGCTTACAGTACCTGCGGTTGCTTAAGTGGTCACCCAGTTGGGAATTAAATTGGTTCATCGCTGCTTAACTCCGGTGATCTCACGTAAACCGATGCTTTCACCGAGACTTGACCGTAATCGATTGAGCAGTAATTGATCTGCGAGGATTTTGAAGCAGGGTTGAACTAAAAGACATGACCTCTGTTTAGGTGGTCTCTTTTAGCGTAGTATATATATATATATATATATATATATATATATATATATATATGTGTGTGTGTGTGTGTGTGTGTGTGTGTGTGTGTGTATTTGAGACTGCACGCACGAACGGACCTTCGATTCACCACGGAAATAGCCGAACGCTGCCGAACACTTTAAAATTTCAAATTCAATACAACATTCAGCGTCCCTTTATAGCGTTCCTTTATAACTTTCACGGCAGTACCGTAATATATGTATTAAAAAACACACGTAACTCCAAAACCTCTGAAGATGGGATTTTATCCCGAAAATTTAGGAAACAGGTAAATAAACATCAATCTCATCACCTATTGTTTTTCCATCGCATTGTCAATAGCCTTCTAATTTTTATTTTATTTTCTTAAATACAATGCTTCAAGCAAACTATAAAACCCTTATATATATATATATATATATATATATATATATATATATATATATATATATATATGTGTGTGTGTGTGTGTGTGTGTGTGTGTGTGTGTGTGTTTAGTTGCAGTACTAAATTTGAAGACTATTTGTCAAATTACTTATTTACAATTCACGAGAAAACAATGATTGACCCAGTGTAATAAAATAAATTATCAACATTCCAATGTTCAGTTCATTATAATTATTATGGTTATTTCTTTTTACCATTCTTGAATTAAATCTGTGAAATGATTAACATTCTTGTTTTAATTGCATTATCGAAACTTACTCACTGTCCCCGTGCAAAATAGGCCAATAATTTTTGTTTAATTATTATTACTATTTTTATTATTTCTGCACATATTGAGATTTTTGTACAAAAACAGTAGACACTCAGAACTCACACGGGGGATCAAGTGACAGCATCTCTCATAAATCCCTCTGAATTCTCTAATTGTTTTCAATAATGCTGTCTGCCATTCTGACCATCCGTCTAGCCCAAGTAAGGACATAAGTGGAGTATTGCATGACACGAGAACACTTAGCACCCACTCAATCATGTCCTGGGGCATTACGGGGGGTTAATAACGGTCATTATGGGCGGGTCATAATCCTCTGCAGAGGAGACGTCGGCGTATTCTAAAGCAATGGTTCTTAATTTTTTTTTTTTTTACCAATGGACCCCTTTGATTCTTATTTTACTCTAGTGGCCCCCATAGACATTCGATGTTTAAAACTCCAATTCTATTTCTATAATTAAGTATTTTTTTGCTTGCCTAGACCCAATTCATATGGTCACTATGGTATAAGGCCCCTGTTTGGAACCACTGTTTTAAAGGCTCAGTCAACAGAGCGAGACTTACATTATGTAAATCATCCAGATAGGGGAAGCCACTTGTACAGATTGTCGGTTTCCGAAATCCAAAACTAGGATATTGTCTATTGGCTCTTAAAAAATGTTATAATGACATAAAGCACCAATGAAAATCCTATCTATCTATCTATCTATCTATCTATCTATCTATCTAGATTTTAAATAATGTCTAGAAGTTTCTTTTTTTTCCTTCTACCATTTGTAAATCTGTTGTTTTCTTTCTTAAATTCTTTCTTAGTGGTGTGAAACATTTCTAGTTTAATCAAAAGTTTTGCAATATGTTGGGACATGCTAGTTTGCAATGCGTATGTCGATGATTATATAAAAACGATTTTGTCTTTATGTATGTTTGTTTGTACAAATACCGAGCGCATGTCTTTTTATAAAGGAAAAGTTCAATAAAATCCACACCCTATTCTTATCCGAGATTGGGTTAAACAAATCTTTTTACGCTTCATTTCTACAAGAAAAGAAAAATCAAAAATATAATAAGTGTATACACAATGATATATTTTTAGAAAATAATCCCAGAGTGATTAGAAAATAAAACAAATTGATAAAGGATAAACATAATAAAAAGCAAATAAAATACAAATAAAATATAAAATAATAAACAATAATAACAATAAAAATAAACAAATAAAAAAAGAATAAAAGATAAAAGCAAATTCATTGAAAAAATAATTTTTATCAATCTATTTATAAATATTATCTATTTTTAATGTTTCAAATCCCGACAAGAACGGATAGATCTGCTAATCATATATATAATCAAATCAATTCAAGCCATGTTGGTGCTTTGTTTGATAGTACATAGTGATTGGTGCGTTGATAGGTTGTGGATTGTTTCCCTGTAGGTGAGGTTTGAATGCTGCACACATGAACATACGATGTGGTCTAATTCAGAAACCTATACTATATAAGTTCAAATGAACAATCGAAAACCTTTATTATGCGAAAGGTGAAGGCACAGTTGATCACGATACAGTAACTAGATAGTTCAAGGAATTGTTTTGAAACCATGTTTCAAGCCATAGAGGCAAGTAGCATTCAAAGAGTATCAGGTGAACTTGGCATGTCACAGTACAGTATGGTTCGTCAACTTCGGCAAAAGCATTCGGAGCTGCCAAATCGTACCACGCGTTACAAAAAGATTTTACTTTTGACTCACCCTAATATTAGTATGAGAGAGCCCTGTCGGATGGGGCTTTAGAATATACCAACTGCACCTCTCCAGAGGGGTAAGACCCCCTTCAATGGGGCCACCTGTTGGCCGTGATGCTTAAGAATGGAATCTTGGTGGATGAGCAGTCCATAACATGCAACACTCCACTTAGACCCTTACTTAGGCTAGACGGACGGTTGGAGAGGCCCCTTCCGATCAATCGTCTGGTCCTAGCACTTATATGATTGTCCCAACCCTATTGCCTTTATGGCAAGCCTAAACCCTTTTTATCATATGGGTGGTAGAAGGCGGTGGCTGGGGGTCTTCATGTCCTGGGTATGACGTTAAACTCTAACTGATGGTGACGTTCCATTTGTGGAGGTTTGGGGAATGTGGAGCACTCCTTCATCACCATTGCCATCAGATTCATTCTAACCCGGGGTGTTAGTACCTCTTAGGGCCCCATCTATGGTTTAAATTGAATCTTTCAAAACCTTACCGGCATTAAATGACCCACTGTGGTTTATATGCCGTAAAACAAAACAAACACACAAACAAATTAGTATGAGAACCATCTTCAATATTTCATGTATTTTCATGGGATCAAGAGTAAAAAATAACGTTATAAATGAATTACTAAAATTTACATGAATAAATAAATTTGACTTTGATTTTTTGTAATTCAGGATAATATGAATTTGAACAATGAGGAAATGTGACAATTACAAGGGGAAAAATATTGAGGGGTTAAAATGTGGCCCACCGTCTAAAATTCATTGATCCACGGTCAGGATATTTGTCCATGCCAGCTTCTCACATTATTTCAATGTTTATTCTGCAGTGATATCAAAGTGCTGATTTTTTTTTTTTTTTTTTTCATATTTATAAATTTTTCAACGAATTTGTCGACTTTTTTATGTCTTTAATACATTAACAATTTTTGGAGATGTTCCTTTGTAACGGTTACATATATGCTGATATGTACGGGCCCTGCGTCCTTGACGTACAACAATCTAAAAGGATCCAGTAAAATCATATCCATTTGTCCCTGTGTTTTTCGTTTTTCTTCCGCCGACATTTCAAGCTAACTGTAAATAGATTTCAATCGTTTCTTAGAGACCAATTCCACAGGATAGGTTATAAAGTAGGAGTTAAACGTCTTTAGTTGGGACCCATAAATTTTCAAACCAAATATGTGCGTCCCAGGACACACTAAATCAAAAGGCTATCAGCATCACTGCAATTATCGTTGTGGGAAATGGAACCGGTGATGCGAGCTCGAATCCTGGGCGATGCTGTTTGCGTTTCACTTCGGTTTTGACAAAGGTATGAGTAAATGTTCTAACCCCATCAGCTTTGGGAAAATATTACGGCTGACTATTTTCTTTAGCTTTGAATTCAAACCAGCTTTACTTCGATTAAAAAGGGAGCTTATGTCACATGACGCCCGTAGTGAAGGGGTTAGGCAAATACAGACTTCAACACGATTTTTAATAGTTTTCCCTATTTCTAAACGGTGGGACAAAATCTAGTGACCATTTTAAAAATTCAGCAACTTTTAAATATAAAGAAATGTTTTGTGTTTTTATTTAATTTCTTTTTTTTTTTTCTTTGAAAAATTAATTTGGACTAATTTTAGAATCAAAAAAGAATTTAGAATCAAATAAGATAGATTACATTAAATAAGTTATTAATTTTCTTTAAATAGTAAGTGACCTTTACGTGCCACCCTCTATTCTACTGTTATATCATTATTATAAAAACGTTGACACACCTTCAATAAAGTACTTATGCTTTCAATAAATATATTGAAAACGTTTTATTACCTTGAAAGTACGTACACATGGACTTAATAGATGAGTGAGGTAATATAGATATATATTAAGGTAATATATATATATATTAAAAGATCTTATATATATATATATTACAAGATTTTTTAACGCATTTCAAAGAATCAAAGGAAAGTGCTCGATAGAGGCTGACTAAGCAGTGTGTGTGTGTATGTGCGTGTCTGCATGTCTGTGCGTGTATGTGATGTGAATAGTGCATCTTTCTCGATTTGTTTGGACAGTAATAAAAGATAGTGGTATGTCCCCGGATGTAAAATGGTGTATAGTAAAACGAACACCGGCGTATAGTTGTGGCCAAGCTAGCTGCAGATTGTGTTTGGAGGAAACATTGTCCATTTTGGAGCTGGCACAACAGGATAGATTACACTGGTAAACACAATTTTTGGTGCC
This sequence comes from Doryteuthis pealeii, assembly GCA_023376005.1. Taxonomy (NCBI): domain Eukaryota; kingdom Metazoa; phylum Mollusca; class Cephalopoda; order Myopsida; family Loliginidae; genus Doryteuthis; species Doryteuthis pealeii. The sequence continues at coordinate 124,291,584 of CM042140.1, forward strand.
AAGAAACAAAACACGTTTGTTAGCTAATTTGATGGTACTGATTTCGAAAATAACCTTAAGTTTTTCATGATTAGCTATCGTTTTTGTTGAACTGAAATTGATCATTTTGGGGAAAAATCTCAATTTACGATCTTGGTTGATCGCAAAATTTAGTTTTATTTTATTAATATTGTATACCCACTCGGGTATATGATAATAATAATAATAATAATAATAATAATAATAATAATAATAATAATAATAATAATAATAAGAAGAAGAAGAAGAAGAAGAAGAAGAAGAAGAAGCGGAAGAAGAGGAAGAAGAAGAAGACAATGGTTTATTTTCACACATTACACAATATAAACAATGTCACATAAAACAAAACAAGACAGAAAACAAAAAAAACCTAATGTTGGTTGATGTAGTAATGTGTGGAGGATGATCACTAATTAAGACTGAGCATATTCTAGTAGTGATCAACTTAGTTGTTGATTTTATTTGGTTTTCTTGTGATTTTCTGTTTATTTTTACATATTTTTTATTTTTACATATTTTTTTACATATTATTTTGCATAGTTTTGTTTTTTACATAGTTTCTTTTTGTTATTTTTTTTATTTTTTAAATAGTTTAAAGAGAGAGAGAGAGAGAGAGAGAGAGAGAGAGAGGAGAGAGGGGAGAGAGAGAGAGAGGGGGAGTAAAGAGGGGATGGAATGAGACGATGGTTCTTACTTGTTATTGTCTGCTTAATCGTTCTTGCTAACTCGGCCGCCATATTCTTAATCTTAAGGGTTGATTCTTCTTCTTTTCCGTGTTGAACTGGTCATTTCTTGTTTGAATTAATCAATTAACAAGACTTGCTTGTTTTTCTGATAAATCTTTGTTTCAACAAACCAACCAATGATTCTGTCGTGCGGGGGAGGGGAGAGCGGCTCTCAGCGCCGACAATTGCGTCCGCGCTCCTCGAAGGTCTGTTCGCATCTCCTAACTATCTCAAGCCTAATTGCGCGTTTTTCAAGGGATTAATTAAAAGGGTTATTATCTGTCAATAACTGTAGGGTAATTTTCCACTGTACCCCGTCATTCTGAATCTAACAAAATTTATTCAACTATTCTCTACAACTGGTACGTACATAAATCATAAGCTACTTATGAATTATGTAACATTAAATGATTTCCTTGAAATACTTGTTGGTTTTGGTATATACAAGCGTTCTATTTTGAAAGACTTAGGGGCTGATGTTAAATGATTGTTAATGCAAAAATAGTATTTCTCAATAAGCAGACCAATATTTATTATTTTAATTACGAATTGAATGGTTTCTACGATTTTACTTTGAGAAATATTGCCATCGGACAATATCATATATACAGAAAACACATGAAAAAAAGCTTTCTTGCCAAAAAGGAGGCATTTATGTACAGCAAAATCAATAGCTAACTATGAAAAAGTAAGGTCATTTCCTGATTCAGCGCCCTCAAATTAGCTTTAAAAATGATGTTTGGTTTTCTCGACACCATTTAAATTTTTTTGTTAACCAGTGTTATTGAATAAAAGTTTATATGTAAGTGTCGCTATTTTAATATGTGTTTCCTGTTATACTTGTCTCAATATTTTCTTTATGAGCCTACAACTTGCATGGCATTGTTCTTCACTTCATTGTACACATTTTAATCGGTTACTTTTGATTAGTGAGAATAGTTAGGATTTATTTCTTCTTAATACAGGGTACAAGCAAAATACCACTTATATTTTAAAGTGTCATCTGTGTAGTGCAAATGAACTTAGGCAAGTTGCAATGGTAACTTCATCTTTCTAATATCTTACTCATTTTTTTTTTCAGATATGAACATTTATAATCAGGGTTTGCTGTTGAAATATTTTTTAAGCTATGCGAATCTGTAATTTCTATATTTCGTGTTCATTTCATGTTATTTCGGAATGATGCTGTTCTAGAAAATCTATACGGCTATGGGTTCAAAATTCTATCCGTAAATGTTTTTCATTCAGGTTCCGTTTCTGTTTCGGATTATGTAGTGTTGTTATGGGTCCAACGGGAGAAAAATAGAAGGTTTGCAAAAAGGATTATGTTGTTTTTTTTTTAATTTTATTAACTTACATATGCGACACGTGTTCAAATAATGGTTGAACGCTACGTTATTTTTATTTGAGAAAAATAACGTATCGTTCAACCGTTATTACACAACCATTATAATCAAAAAGTAAGTTACAAAAACACACAACCTATCAAATATCAGATATATTCTGCCAAAATTAATAATTCAATGCCTGAAGAAGATAACCGATCGGAAACACGTGTAGCATATGTAAGTTAATAAATTTGAAAAAAAATCCTATTTGCTAACCTTCTTTATATATATATATATATATATATATATATATATATATAAGCTTTGCATCCAGCTATACTCCCTCCAGCTATGGGTAAAAAATAGGGTAGACTAGCGTTTCTAACCTTAGTATGCCAATCGGTGTAACGAAAGAAAACTCCGAATTCAAATCTGTTAAAGTCATCTTAAGAATTGACTTTGTGTCACATGTAGTCAATTTAGGTTTAAGAATACATACCATTAGATATATTATTTAGTTTCTCCTATACCGTTGACACACAAAACTTACATTTTTGTTTTCTTTATCTCTTTTAGCCCTACAAGAGAGGCCAACCGCCCTTTGACAGGTTTTCATTTTTCATCTTGCTGGGTGTCTAGCAAGGCTCGACATTAAAGCCGTCCCGTCGTCCCAAGAACGATAAAAATTACATCCGGGACGATCAATACGTCACCCGGAACAGTTTGCCGGGGACGGTAAAGAAAATTCCTAAAAGTTAGTACTACATTCCAATAATGGCCGTCCAGTGATTGTCCGAATTCTGACCTCAAAATGAGGCTACAGCACCGCAGGTCTATTCTCAAAGCCATGTAATGAATAATGGTGGAGGAAGATAGTTTAAAAGGACCGAATTTTGTACTACTAACCCTACTCAGGGTAACTTAAAGTAAAAAAGTATTTTTTTAGCTCAAAACACTAGGAAATGGATTTGTTGTCCAAATATCCAGAATTATCACTTCTTCAGCTTTTCTTTGTTACATGTTATTATGCTACTGATGACTGACAAGTATAGATGATGCTAATGAATTAAACAAAAATATTTTGATTTCGGGATGGTCCAAACCCCATTCGGGACGGTTGATAATTTTTGTTCGGGACGGTCATGAAAAAAGTTAGTGTCGGGGCCTGGTGTCTAGACACTTTCCATAGCAGGCAAGCCTGGTGGAGGAACCGGTTTCGCCACCTATCAATCGGCAATGCATTGACATAGAACCAGTAGCAATCTTCTACTCTGACATCAAATCAATGACCCACACTGTGATTGTCCCAGATTGACAGGCCGTGGCAACTGACCATTGCCTGTAAAGAGTGGGGTTGGTCTTGAGCACACCGACCTCCGTATAAAGCGATGTTTCTCAACCTTTTTTAACTTATGGACCCCTCTTATGTTTAATTGTTTAAATCCTTCTTATATTTTTCACTAATAAAAATGATATATATAAATATTATTTTTCACTAATAGAAATAATTTGCAAAAAGTAATTATATATATCTATAAAGAAACATACGTCGACTCCCTACCAACATAATATATATATATATATATATATATATATATATATTTATATAGTGCATCTGTAACTTTTTTAATATTTGTATTTACTGAATATATCTAATAATTGGATATTTTTTTGAATAGAGAATTTGTTGATGTATGAAATTGTTTAAAGCTCCTTAATTTTATATTAATTTCATAAGTAAATTATTATTTTATCAGAATACAGTATCTTAAAAATAAACAAAGAATATAGCTTCACATTTCATAATTTGAGAATCTCAAATATCAATGCAAATCCTAAAATCATCGTTATTTTCTGACTAGAAATTATTCGTAACTAGAGTTAGGATGAAAAATCTGGAAAAAATAATTTTAATCAAACTGTGAAATTCATTAAAGATATGAAAACTGCTTTCGAGGTAAAGCAAGCATATTCTTTTCACCCATAGGGAATATTTGCGGGACTATTAGAGCTACAGAAAATGCACCTTTTTGGTTCTGAGCCCCTTTCATTGCTCATCGTAAATGTGCCCTTCTACAGAGAGAGAGGGAGACAGACAGACAGACAGACAGACAGAGACAGAGAGACAGAGACAGAGACACAGAGAGAGAGAGAGAGAGAGAGAGAGAGAGAGAGATTTGTTTACACGTTTAGAATTTGTTGGTTTTTAAGGGGCCGGGTTAGCTCAGTCGGTAGAGCGTTCGGCTAGAAATCACAAGGTTCCTAGTTCGATACCGGTCCCCGCCAACTCAGCGTATGAGTAGCACAGGGATCTGTGCGGTAAAGTAAGGAGCTGATGGTAGGTGTGGTGCTCCACCTCAGATGCTAAACCAATCTCCTTGGTCTAGCACTATTGAAAAAGGGATAGACTCCCTCGCTGACTGGTTGATACCGACTTTAGGCCGCCCCGTCGACTTTACTTTTTTTTTTTTTGAAGGGCAATTTCTGCCACAATTGGGCACATCCAAAATTCTTAAACGGCTATGAGGCTAGAAAAATCCCGATGGTAGTTTTCATTTAATCACCAACTCTTTGTTCAAAGGGTAAACATTCTGATTGTATTGTACCTGTATTTCCAAAAGATGACAATGGATAGGTGGATGTTTTCCATCAGCTATAATGTCATAATAGTGCTAGGCAGAAGAAATCCCCTTCATGATATTTCTCAGAGCAATTTGGTGGCTCTTCTAGCGCTTCTCACAAATACACCTGCGCAAGCCGTATCTCTAACTGCATAGCCTCGAGCAGGCAGTAAGAGGCATTGACCTCGACGTGGACACAGATAAAAACGAATCCATGTATTTTGAACAAGATAGAGCCATCTCTACATTGAATGATATGCCTCTGTAATTAGTAGACCACTTTACATACATCGATAGCAATATCTCATCTACTGAAACCGATGGCAACGTACGCAGGCATGGATCGCTATTCACAGGTTATTGACCATATGTAAATCTAATCTCTCTGATAAAAGATTGGAACTGCATCATACAAAACAGCAGATCTACGGCCACTTACCACCTATCACATAAACCATGTAAGTAAGACAGAAAAGAGAGGCTGTACATTGCAGGTGAAGTAAGAACGAACACATTAGTGACAGCCTCCAATGGCAACCTACACATGGACCCACGAGTGTTTGGCCTACCAGCATATACTTACATTGATCAGCTCTGTACGGACAATAGATGCCGTCCAGAGGACTTCCCAGAAGGACGACTGATAGGTACGGGTGACGAGAAAGAGTCATAGGAATCCGTGCAGTTAGCACAACTTGATGATAAGGAAGTTTCAAACACCCTGTACAATTTATTTGAACACGTGAATATAATTAACACTTAATTGAATAGTCAATGGATGTATATAAATAAAGGAATAGATTTTCAATTGCTGGAAACTTTTTCATCAATCAAAATCTGCTGTATATAAATATATAAATAGTTATCTCCCCTTTTTTTCTTGTTTTATTTCCTTTATGTATTATTTTGTAGTCTATTATATACTGTTCTGCAATGATTGATTTTTCAAAGCTCTAGTTTTATTATCCTTACGTGCCACCGTAGATTTCACGGGATCTTCTATGCAATTCCCATAGCTGGTTGTTTGGTTAAATGGCATAGTGACTTTTTAGGATTATTTAAAATCTTGTTTTTTATATGTATGATTTGTTTAAGAAATAATTTTCATTAACTTCATATGTATTAATAAATACAGGCAGTTGACCCTCAGTCACCGCCTTCTAGCCCCTATAGGATAAAAAGTGTTGGATATTTGCCATAAGTAAGTAAAGTCGTCGGTGTGGCCTAAAGTCGGTACCAGCCAATCAGCGAGGGAGTCTATCCCCTTTTCACTAGCGCTAGACCAAAGAGATTGATTTTGCGACTGTGATGGAGCGCCACACCTACCACCAGCTCCTTACTTTACCGCAGAGATCCCTGTACTACTCATACGCTGAGTTGACGAGGTCCGGTATCGAACTAAGGACCTTGCGGTTTCTAGCCGAACGTTCTACCGACTGCGGGACAATCATATAGTTGCAAGAGCTTGACATGACGAACAGATTAATCGGATGGGTTGCTGTACAGCCCCAGCTGAAGGCATTACTGTTATATACCCTTCTAAGATACTCGGGTATATAATGGCGGGAGAGACAGACAGACAGATAGATAGATTAAGATGATAGTTGATGATAGGCGGTCTTACTTCGTAACTTCTGCTTGCTGCTGGTTCCTAACTGCTTCTACTTCGGCCGCTATCTTCTCTGGGCTGACTTCTATTCAGAGCTTCTGCTGGGGGTTGATTTTCTTAGTTAATTCTTCTTACAGGGCTGGACATTACTTGTTTTAACATTTAATTAATACAAGACCTGGTTGTTTCTTGATTATATGTTTAGGTGAGTTGCGAACGCTAAGAGACATCCTCTTTCCTAGGGTGCCGACTTGCATCTGACTAACTAAACTAAAACTTATTCGCACGCGTCTGTAATGGCGTGTTTTCAAGGGGTCAAATCAAAAGGTTACTAACCGTCCATAACCGGTGAGTAACTTTCCATAGAACCCCATCATTTTAAATTAATGGACCCTGTTGAGAATTTTGAGATATAAGGTGTGTTAAAAGCCCACTCCTACTTATAAAGTAGGCCAGAATCATGTGATCTATCTCTTGGCCAATCACTGGCAGTACTCTGAGGTTGATACAATACTTAACCGACCTTACTGGCCATAATTATGTGGACATCCATGGACGACGGACATAGGATTAAATCACTGGACCTTTACCAATACGCAGGATAGGACTTATACGCTTACCAAAGGATTCCATAACACAGGACTTTCTTTAAGCCCTTTTCAACAGGCTAAGTATGGCATTTAAAAACTTTACAGACCCTAATTCAAAATTCTAACTACATGTACGTTCATAATGTATAACTGCTCATAAACCATGTAAAAGTACTTGAATGGGATCTCTCAACTTATTTGGTATTTGGCTGGTCTTGGCAAGATTCCTTTCTTGATTTTTCTCACAAAAAAAAACTATTATTTATTCAGTATTAATTTCTCTAGATATCATTTCACGCTCGGCACTGATCTGTTGGTTTAATTGCCTTCTGGCTAGTTACAATGTTTACTTTAGTCTAATACCAGTTCACAGTAGCGGGACACCATGAAATGATACAACTTACAACATTCCTGTTTAATAATAACAGCAATAATAGTTATTTGCGAAAATTTTAATCTCTTCAATTAAATGTTCCTATCAAATTGCGAACCCTGTCAGGGGAGCTTAGAATACGCCTACTCTACCACTTGCAGACCCGCCCAAAATGTGATTTCCTGGGTATGACATGAAACTGCATACAGTGACAGGGTACCAGATCTTGAGCTCCCTGGTGAGCGTGAAGTATCCCTTCATTACAATTACTTCTAGGCCCACTCTGAAGCATATAATTCTGAGTGGATGTATTTACAAACACCTCCGTACGTGTAGGATGTGACACAATGTAATTTTTTAAAGCAGAGTTTGAATTCAGGCTTTTCCTTCTCTTAGACTGGTTGATTAACCAAGGATAAAGAGTATTGTCTACCCAACTATGTATCTATATCTGAAGGGGAATAATTTGATGCATACATTCCTCATTGTTAGACCAATGTGAAATGCAAACTGGATGGTCCAGGATTTGAACTCGAGTCACCGATTCCATTTCCTACGATGATGACCATAACAAATTACACACACACACACACACACACACACACACACATATATATATATATATATATATATATATTGTGAGTACTGAGTAACGAATACTCAATGCCGAGCAACAGTTGGGTTGTTGCTTGGTTGGTTGGTTGGTTTGTTGAATTATACAACATGTCAATTCTTATTGGGTTATTTTATGCCGGAGAAATTTTGTTTTATTCATTCTTGTTGGGTATTCAATTTATTTTTCAAACTCACATTTTTAAACACACTTAGATACTCATTTTGTATTTATCTAATCCATAGATTGGACCATAAAAGGTACTACCACTCCGGGTCTGGGTGGACCTGGAAGTAATGGTAATAAAGGGGTCTCTACATTCCCCAGAGTTCCAGAATTAAAACTTTACCACTAGATGCAGTTTAACGTCATATTCAGGACACTAATACCCTCAGCCACCGCCTTCTAGCACATACATGATAAAAAGGGTTGGGGTTGCCATAAGGGTAATAAGGTTGTGACAATCAGATAGGTGCTCGGGTTTGACCTGACCAGCCGATTGATCGGATGGGGCTCTCTGATCACCCGTTTAGCCTGAATAAGGGCCAAAGTGGAGTTTTGCATGTTATAGAATACCCAGCTACCAGTATTTAAGCATCATCGGTCACTACCCACGGCCAACAGGCGGTCCCTTTGGGGGATTTATTCCTCTTCAGAGGTGCAGTCGGCGTATTCTACAGCACCAGCAGACAGGGTAGTGATTCAGCTGTGAGCACAGAAACGAACACTGAATACCGAGTAACATACAAACCTGAAACTTTTCATTAAGATCGAAAAACTCCATCACATGATTTTCCCTTGTCAGTTAAAAAAAAAATGACGGCAAGCCTCTTTTCAAGCCTGGGGCACTTTGTTTAATTTTCTGCCATTTTGAACAAATATTTTGTTAGATCGAAACAAGTTGGCTAGAAACCAACTCCAAACAATACAGAGTTTATATTTATGGAAAAGGAATTCTGAAAAAAGTTTTTTTTTGTTTAAAAAATTCCTCTTATTTATTGTGATCCTCATATTTGTCGACAAACCCTTTTTCAAGCCTGGAACACTCTATTTGATTTGCTGCCATTTTGAATAGCCTCAAAACAAATATATTTGCGAAATTCAGATAATTTTGCTATCAACTAATTCTAAACAATGGAGTGATTATATTTATGGAAATAAATTTGTTTTTGTTAAAAACATCCCCTTATCTGTTGAATGACCCTAGTAATATTTTAAAAGCGTATATTTCGCTACAACTTGTTTAAAGGATATGTATGTTGAGTTTATCTTCCAACGTGGGCAGTTAATGCTGTTTATTGCATCTACGCCAAAGCTGCCAGTCACATGTCGAATTTCAGGGGGCATGTACGACCTAATTTACCCAGCATACAAATCAAATAAATTTTCCAGGGTGTGGGGGAGTAATTAGGTTTCCAAGATAACTTTTTTAAATTCTTTAACAGATTTTTTTTTAATCTGATCTTAAGGGAAAAAAACGTTCAAAAGTAAAAATGTTATTTCTTTGAAAGAAAATAAAATTAGATTTGATATCCTGTTTTATAAGCAACATCAGATATGTTAAAAAGATGAAAAAGGGGGTGAAAAAAGATATAGAGAACGGTAAGAAATTCGATCTTCTGTATTCTTATTTATTTTGAAACTTCTGCGGTTATGTCTTGGAAAGTGATATGTTGGTATTTTCTTGGGGATTTTCCTGGTCAGATCTCCCATGCTTGTGCTCTTCTCTTCTCTTCTTCTTCTTCTTCTTCTTCTTCTTCTTCTTCTTCTTCCATTACTACTAATTCTTCTTCTTCTTCTTCTTTTACTACCAATTCTTCTTCTTCTCCTTCTTCTTTTATCACTTCTTCTTCTTCTTCTTCTTTTATTACTACTAATTCTTTTTCTTCTTCTTCTATCACTACTAATACTACTTCTTCTTCTTCTTCTTCTTCTTCTTCTTCTTCTTCTTCTTCTTCTTCTTCTCTTCTGTCTCCAACACAATTTGGCAGCTGGTGTTTGTGCAATGTTACCCTTTCTAGACTCCCCATGTGGTTGAGAACGAAGTTGTAATTCGGTCGCATCAATATCCGACCTCATTCTTCACTTAGAAAATCCGGTATCAAAGACAAAGAATTTCATGCATTCGTTTGGTGTAACGATAAATAAAAACGTCATAATTTACAACTTGTTTGAACGTAGTATCAACTTTGAGTTTTTTGCACAAAATCTCATAGGAATATCAATGTCACATAACTCTCGCTGTCATCACAATTCTCGTTCTCTATCTCACCCAATACACCTTTTTATTTCATTCTTTATTTCTTTCTTTACATCTGGTGTTTAGTTTACGTTATTATATCCTTAAGTTTACAGTCTACCTTCATTTTGAGTAAAGTGTCGATTATCTTATTTATTTACACAAGTTCAAATACAACGTGTGTATTATTGTCATCGTAGTCTCAGAAGACTACAGATTTCCCGTGCCTAGGAGTTTGGTGTTTCCTCTCCAGGGTACAGAAAGACTGGGCAAGAGATATGAAGACTGAGCGTTGCCCAAGCGGCAGGACTTACCCTCGGCCTCGCTGGCGTGATCCGAAGTAATAGTGAACCAAAACGTTCGGAGTCAGTTCGTCAGAGCTTTACACACTGAACTGCCTCACGGAGTCCAAGCCACGTTTTCTGCCGGGGTTTTCTCTCTTACCTATTTACTCTAACACTATATATATATATATATATATATATATATATTATATATATATATATATTATATATACTAGCAAATATATGCACCCTCCGGGTTCAAGTATTTCAGTTTTAATGTAATAAAATGTTATATTAACTTAAGTAGGCTAATGAAACTTAATAACAATGCAGATAAAAAGATTTGAAATAGAGGGGGTATATAGAAAACTAGAACAACTGAGATTTACTCTTCCATTACTCCCGTCTTTCATTGCTTAATTTTCATTTTTCTTATTTAACTATTTAGTTAAAATAGAAAGTAAAGAATAAAATTACAGTTATTTCTTCTTGTTAATGGATTTCTTTTAAGATTTATCCTCGGGATTTTTGCTCATATTCATTAAGATAAAACCAAAGAATTAGAAATCAATAATACTAAGCACATATTTATTAAAACCAAATGTTTAATATCAATATGCAAATTAGCCTTCCTGTTCCCAATATAAACGGCTATTTTGTTCTAGATACAGTTGCATATTATTAGCAAGAAGATATGCTTATCAGTATTAAAAATGTAAAACAACTTTATTAATAATTGAGATTTAAATAATAATAAAATCATGTGGAATGTGACGTAAATAACAGAGGGAATTGTGACCTGATTAGTAATATAGTTTCGGTAAAAAAACACACAATCTCCATTATAACAAGATATATATATAAATAGGGTCATCCACAGACACGTGTTTCAACTTATCAAATCTCTTCAGTGTGGCTAGACATTTAGTAAGTTACCTACAGCCGGAATTGAAATCCGATCGGTTGGGTGTCAGTCCGGCACCTTAACCATTAGCTGTCTTCACTTACATATGTGTGTATGTGTGTTTTACGTGAGGGACTTGATCTCAGTTTATCTCAGCATATGAAAATGCAAACAGTTAATAAGGGAAGTGTTGGACTACCTACACAGGGGATGTGTTTATAGTCATAAAAGCTTGTGGGAAGAGCTGATAACAGAAGAATACTGCACTGATGTGACACAAATTCTCCCTTAGAATTTGAATTCATATTTGTTTTCCTTCTCCTAGACTTGTTATCTTACCACTACTAAATGCACAGTCTGCGTTGATATTTACCCATAGGTGGGGAAGAGAAGTAACCATACTATCCTAAAGACATTGGTGCATAATGAAAGGCAAAAAGCCTCATCCAGGAATTGAACTCAGTTTGATATTGCTAACATAGGACTCTGTGCTTCACGGGTCTGATCATCAGTGAGTTATTCAAGAATTCTCATATGTATAAAAAGATATCTATGGTCATATTTTAAACCTTAGAACCATGGGACCCCACTATACTTTCCTGGTTTTAAAGAGACTGAAAATGCAAAATATTCTAATTTATGATTTTAGACTAATTGGCAATATAGATTTGGTTTGGTTTGTTTTTGTTTTACGGCATATCAACCTCAGTGGGTCATTTAATGCCGATAAAGTTTTGAAATAAATCAATTCTTAATGGATAATACAATTTTTTTATAAATAAATTTTTTTCTATTTAACCTATAGATGGGACCTTAACAGGTACTACCACTCCGGGTCAGAGTGGACCAGGGAGCAATGGTGATAAAGGGGTGTTTCACATTCCCCAAACCTCCAAAACTGGAACCTCACAATCAGTTAGAGTTAAAAGTCATTCCCAGGACATGTAGACCATCAGTCACCGCCTTCTAGCACCCGTATGATAAAAAGGGGTTGGGGCTTGCCATAAGGGCAGTAGGTTGGGAAATCATATAGGTGCTAGGGCTTGACATGACCAGCCGATTTGTCGGAGGGGACCTCTCCGATCGCCTGTTTAGCCTAAGATAGGGCCAAAGTGGAGTATTGCAAGTCATGAACTGTTCATCCACCTGGGTTCTATCCTTAAGCATCACGGGTCGCCACCCACGGCCAACAGGTGGCCCCATTGGGGGAGTCTTACCTCTCTGCAAAGGTGCATTCTAACGCTCCAGCCGACAGGGGGATATAGATTTGGTTTTGTTTTGGTTTGGTTTTGTTTGTTTTACGGCATATCAACCTCAATGGGTCATTTAATGCCGAGGCAATACAGAAATACAGATATCCAGAAAAATTAGACCAAGTATTATTTCTAGTCCTTCCTATTATATTTGAATGTTCAATTTTATAAAATTCAAAGATCGAGGCTAATTTTTTGTCAAAAATTCGCTTCTTCAAATTTCGACATATACACGAGTATATACGGTAACTAATCCTGTTGCAGGGGGTCTCAGTGGCGTTGTAGCTAATCTGATAGACTGCGACCACGTAATAAGCTAGTTAGAAATCAGTCGCCTTAGTAAGTTCACTTTCGGACTAATATTCTTGGATAAGATATGCATCCTCTCATCCCCCAGTTATTGGTTAAATAGTACCACTACTGTTCTTCTACAAGGATGGTTTTGACATTAAACAACCCATGAAGATTGATATGACATTAAACAAAGAAACAAAAATAACTGTGCCGAAGTATTCTATTTTTCTCAATGTGTTACCCAGCCACTCACCTATGTAATTTCATCTGTATCAGTACAAATTATTTCCTTTGACACATTCTCTGTCCGTCTGTCAGTCTGTCTGTTTGCCTGTATCTCTGTCTTTGTCTCTGTTTCTTTCTGTTTGTCTGTCTGTCTGTCTGCCTCTCTCTCTTCTCTCTTCTTCTCTCTCTCTCTCTCTCTCTCTCTCTTACACACACACACACACACTACACACACTCTCTCTCCCCTCCTCTCTCTCTCTCTCTCCCCTGAGCCCACACATGCACGTACACACTCACACATACACACACACACATACACACACACGTTGGGTTCCTTACCCTTCTCTTTTTTCTCTTTTTATCACATTCAACAAATAATTTCAACCTAATTCTCTCTCTCTCACTGTCTCATACCCGCCTCTTCCCCATTATCTCTCCCTCTTGTTTTATCTCTCCCTAATTTTACCACTTACCCATTCATCCCCCCTCATTCTCTTTCATTAGCGTCTTTCACTTTTCCCCCTTTACTTGTAGCAATGCTTTTCCTGCTTTTTTTCTCTTTCTCCTACTTCTCTTTCTTTTTCTTTTTATTTTCCCCCTTTCCTTTTCTTTTTCTTCTTCTTTCTTTTTTAAATCCACGTTCATCTACCTTTTTCCTCAAAAGTCCAGAACCTATCATTAGAGAAGTCTTTAATTTCTGTCGAGCGTGCCAAAATCTGGTGTTCCTGACATTAAGCCCAGAACCAGAACAATTCCTGCATTGTGCCGCCTTAACTCAAAGTCTCGTCTAATGACTTGTCTGTCTACAAGGAATGGTTAATTACTTGTCTCGTGAATGAGAAACGGCGTGAATGAGAAACAGAATGAATGAGATTTGCCAATGAATAACAGTTGAATGAGTGACTTTGCTGGTCTTTCTTCATGGCGGGAAGGGAAAGTATCCGGCCAATGTGAAATGAATTGAACATTATTCACACCGTTTTCAGAATATACGTTTGCAAAGGTTTTCCTATAACAAAGGTTTTTAGATAATTGTATCTTTGATTAGCTGTCTTCGTTGTTTTGCGAGTGTTTTTGAAGATAGACGATAATTTTATTTAACAGCGAATAACACAAGATTAAAAAAGTATTGTACGCTCTGTCCACGGGCCTTAAAATATGCTGACTGTATCCCATGCAGAGAGGTAAGGTCCCTACCCCAAGGGTTTTTCTGGATAGTATACTAAGCTTCAGCTGATAGTGAAGCTCCATTTTTGGAACTCTGGAAAGTGTGGGGTACCTATTCATTGTCATTACTCCCACGTCTACTCTGACCCAGGGAGGTACTACTTGTTAGGGTCCCATTTCTGGGGAAAATAGTTCTGTTTCAAAATTATTTGTATTAGATAAGAATACCTGATATCATATAGCCGTGTGGTAAAATCTCTTAAGAAATTACACAAAAATGGTGGAGGGGAATACCGTGGCGTAGTGGCTAACGCGCTGGACTACAACATCGTAAAAGGCGAATTCAAACTCCAATCGTTCCCTTTCGAACTAATACCCGGGTAATTACATGACAAATCATCCAGGCCATATTACCCACCCACTTCAATTTTTCTGAAATTTTGTCCCATGTGTGGATTATAATAAAGTTAGACAATCCCCAAAATTTGAGTTTCCAATTCCAAAAATTGGTGGAGTTATGTTGAGTTTTATCTCTCCGAATTTGAGGGGGGTCGCGAAAAATGGAGACTTTTTGTAACCTATTTTTGTCTGTACAATGAGTTCTACACAATGAGTCCTACAACAATGACCATTACATGACCAGCGTTTTTTGTATATAGGATTAGTTACGATTATGATTTGGACCGGTGCATAAGATGCATAAGATGCATTTGATGTTGAAACTTTTTCTAAGTCTGGTGAAACTTTCACTGCTTCACATAGAGTTTTTCCTACGCATTTCATGGTAGGTCGCAATTATGCTGTTTTAGATAAAATTTTACACCCAAACCTGTATCGATCGTAATCTCTATCGATGGTAAAACATTAGCTAAATGGAGCTACACTTGCCACTTGCCTGCATTCACTTGCAGATGACAGTTTGAAATGTGGTGAGTATTTATGATGCACGCTGTATATCATTGGCCAATATATCACATAGTCCTCATAAGATAAATGACATTTTTTTTAAATGTGTTTATCGTCTTACTCAAACTTGTATTAAAGAAAGATTGCTGTCTAAATGTACAACACTTCATGAGATAAACATTTTTAATACATACATTTGAATTGCATGGAGGAATCATTTGTTAACTTACTATATATATATGAGTTAGACTGGCGTGGACATGAGGTGAACGGGGCTTGGTAACTGAGAGTTTGTCCCCTAAACGATATTCCTAACAAATTTGCTTTAAACATTGCACAGGCAAGAAACTGACAGATGCTAAGCGTTTTTGATCTAAAGTTCATACTACCATAACTTAGATAGACATGCTCTATCAATCATATTGAGCACTATTTACTTATAAATATTGTACATTATATTATCGATATATATATATATATATATATATATATATAAGGGTTTTATAATTTGCTTGAAGCATTGTGTTTATATTGGTCTGTTGGGTGGTTTTGAAACTTAAGAACACGCGCGCACACACACACAACAGGACAAAAGGTGATTTTGACATACACCCCCATAAATAAACATACCACCAATAAAAAAAGAAGAAAAAAAAGAAAAAAGTTAGGCCAAATTTGGATTGGTGATCAGATGGTCCTGTTAGTAAACAAAAAAAATTATGCTTAGAGGGCGAGCCAGATCTGGAATAGTATTCAGAAACTGAACAGACACACACACAAACACACACATAAACAAACACCCACACATACAGACAGACAGAGAATGATATAGGAAGGCATGAGACAGAGCTAATGGACAGCGACTAGCAACAACTTCAGTTCTGGGGATCTTCTGTGGAAGAGATTTTTATCTCAAAATATCAAGAATAAATCACAGATTAACAAAGAACACCATAGTTACCTTCATTTTCTTTACACTTGCATTGTGATAGCCTTCAAAACCAACCAACAGACCATATATATATATATATATATATATATATATATACTTGATATATTGTACGATAAATCTTTGACAAAATTCGTCTTAAAATATTATTTTATCACACAAGTCCAGGTACTTCTATATTTTGAACTTTTTATAATTAAATAGTGCTCAATATCATTGATATTGCTAAGTTAGAATACCACCCCAAAATAAAGTTAACGCTTAAAACAGTCATTTACCAAGAAACGTTGAATTTACTACTTTATACACACACACACACACACACACACACACACACACATATATATATATATATATATATATATATATATATATATAATTAGTGATTAAATATGGATTTAATATCCCGTAACTGCAGTTTCATGCGTACTTGCAATCATCAGATGGTCAAAATGTTAAGAATTAAAAGAAAAACGTGGCTTGTTCAGCGTAAACTAAAAACTTCTCTACTATTTTAGCACATTCATATGCTAATACTTTCACATTCCTTCTCCATTTAAATATATATATATATTTGTGTATATATATATATATATATATATATATATATATATATATATATATATATATTAGTGTGTGTGTGTGTGAGTGAGAGAGAGAGTGAGAGAGAGAGAGAGAGAGAGAGAGAGAGAGAGAGAGAGAGACAGTGCATGTCTGCATGTGTGTTAAATATCAATAAATCAGTATCCGCTTTTGTTTATCTAAAATTCTCACCAGTAAGTGAAATCTATTTAAATGAAAGAGCTCATTAACGAAGATGTCTGCTCCTCTGTTTATGTTTCTGAGTGAGTGCGTGTCAATGTGTATGAGCATATACATACATACATAAATACGTACTCATATATAGATATGTATATATATAGATATATAGACAGACATCCACCCAAACACAAACAATCAAACACCCACCCACCTATATATATAAGAAGTTTTTTTCACGGAACAGATGGACTTGCTACTACTAATACACTCCTCTACCCAGATTATAATAGCAAGTCAAACTCTCAAAAAATATTTCAATTTCTATAATTCTTTAAAAAAAACTCTCTAAAAACAATTTCTTCAAACAAGAAGTCTTCTCCTGGCGATGACCTAAGGTCGAAACTAGTTGAGAATAAATAACATATCAGAAATATTCCTGTTTGTCTTACTTTTTGTTCATACTATATATATATATATATATATATATATATATATATATATATATATATATATATTCAGTCTAAAGAATATTTACATGGTTATGACAATTCAAATACATACACATATATTTGTTTAGAAAATTTTATCAAAAATATTTTTCTACAATTTGAAGTACTTATATATATATATATATATATATATATATATATATATATATATATATGTGTGTGTGTGTGTGTGTGTGTGTGTGTGTGTGTGTGTGTATGAATGTATATATGTAAGTGCGTGTTGGCAAGTAATAAAAACAACAAACAAACACGAAAAAGCAAGGAAAGAGAAGAAAAAAAGAAAAAATATTCCCAGAAAGAATTCTGCCTGTTGAAGTTTTTGGTCGCTGTGACCCAGCAATAGAATCTAAAACGGAATGTCAGTGCTAAAATAAACGAAATTCATTTTTTAAATCTTTTTTTTTTATCTTCTTTTTTTCTTTCTTCTTTTCTTCTTTTTTCGTGCATAAAAACAACAAAAACAGTTTGCCTAGATTTCTGTTTTCTTTACAACCAATTCTTCCAGACAACTTAGCGGGATGAAATCTTAAAAAGGCTGGCGGCTGGCCACTACCAGAAAACCAGTTGGCTATTTCAGGTGACCTGATTCGATTATTTTTGGTCCAGTGCTAGTTGCTTCCACTTTGGACGTTGCAGAAAAAAACCGACCAGCAAGATCTAATCTAGAAAAACTGGACATGCGCCGGTTTCATTTCACATAACGTCAATACCATTGGGAAATGTTTGAATCAACCTATCTATCTCCAGCTATGGATAAATAGTAGGACTGACTGGGTGCTTTAATCTTGGTATAAAAACGGTCTGAATTCAAACCTACTATACATTACTTAAAATTGACCTTGTGTTGCATCCTGCTCAAGTTATCCAATCACTGTAGATTACTGGACCATTGACAGAAAAAGTTACAAATTTCATCTGACGAAATAAGCTGCCATATATATATATATATATATATATATATATATATATATATATATATATTAGGAAAAATGAAATACCGTCGGATTCACTTCCTTTCTTCACACACACACACACACTTCTTGCAGATACACCGGCAAAGGCTGAATCACTGCTACATAGCTTGGAGAAGGCAGCAAAGAATATAGGCCTCTATGTGAACTCCGGTAAAACAGAGTTTATGAATTTCAAAAATAAAGGAGACATCTCCACACTCGACGGCAAGCCTCTAAAGCCAGTAGAACAATTCACATACCTAGGTGGTAATATCTCCTCCACAGAGAGCGATGTTAATACACGAATAGCAAAGGCATGGGCGGCCACAAATAGATTATCAGTCATATGGAGGTCCGATCTCCCTGGTAAGCTGAAGCGACAGTTCTTCCAGGCTGTGGTTGTGTCGGTGCTGCTGTATGGCTGCACCACCTGGACCCTGACAAAGCGTCTTGAGAATAAGCTAGATGGGAGCTGCACAAGAATGCTGCGTGCAGTCTTGAATAAGTCGTCGAAACAGCACCCCACAAGGAAACAGCTGTACGGTCACCTGCCCCCCATCTCACAAACTATCCGAGTGAGACGGACAAGGCATGCAGGACACTGCTGGAGAAGCAGGGATGAACTCATAAGCGACGTTCTCCTGTGGAAGCCAACACATGGACATGCAAGTGTGGGGCGCCCAGCAAGGACATACATTGACCAGTTATGTGAAGATGCTGGCTGCTCCGCAGAGGACCTCCAGGTGTAATGAATGATAGGGAGGGTTGGCGAAAGATTGTCATGGATGCCCGTGCTACATGCGCGACATGATGATGATGATGATGATATATAGTTAATAATTAATGGTAATATGAATGAATGAAATAAAAAGGAATGAGATGAGTGGAAAAAATGAAAAATCTTTTCCAAGGGCCCCCCCTCAAAAGTAAGAAAAATAACAAAAAATAAAAAATAAAGAATAGAGGATAAAAAAACTGTGGCTGGTTTAGCTAAATTAGCCAGAGTTTTTTAAAAAAACTTTATATGTTTTATAACATTCCATCGCGTGAACACGCTTCACGTTTATATAAGCGCTAAACAAACCAACATTTTTATACTCTTAACATTTTGACCGTCTCGTCTGATGATTGCAGTAAGCATGATAATTTAGTAATGGGATATTAAATACATGATATATAATATTTGATTGTAAAACTGCTCTGCTGTTGTAGCATTGAGCAACTTCATATACCAATACTTTTCTCATTCATTCTCTATTATATTATATATATATATATATATATATATATATATATATATATTGTGTGTGTGTGTGTGTGTGTGTGTGTGTATGTATGTATATATATATATATATATATATATATATATATATATATATGTGTGTGTGTGTGTGTGTGTGCGTTGTGTGTGTGTGTGTGTGAACGTATGTATGTATAGAGAGGTACCTTGACTTACGAATATGTATTATCATTTTATTAATGTAAATATAACAAAAAATAATTTCTCAATACTGGACTGGTGTCGGGTAAATATATATATATATATATATATATATATATATATATATCTTATTATAATGGAGATTGGGTGTTTTTCTGTCTGTAACCGAAACTATATTCCTACTCAAGTCACAATTCCCTTAGTTATTTACATCACATTCTCCACGATTTTATTTTTATCTAAATCTCAATTATTAATAAAATTGTCTTACATTATTAATACTGTTAACTATGTCTACGTACTACGTGTTAACTATGCAATTATATTTATATATACAACAAAATAGCGGTTTACAGTGTGAACGGGAAGGCTAATTTGCATATCAATATTAAAAAATCGAATTTAATAAATATGCGCTTAGTATTATTGATTTCTAACTGTTTGGTTTTATTTTAATGAATATAAGAAAAAATCTCTTCAATGAATCTTAAATGAAATCCATTAACAAGATAAAATAACTGTCATTTTATTCTTTACTTCCTATTTTAAGTAAATACTTAAATTAAAAACCAACAATGAAAGACGAGAGTGGTGGAAGAGTAAGTTTCAGTTGTTCCATTTTTTTTTATACTCCCTCTGTTTCAAATCTTTTATTATACTCCCTCTATTTCAAATCTTTTTATCTGTATTCTTATTTAGTTTCATTAGCCTTTCTAATTTAATACAATATTTTATTACATTAAAACTTAAATACTTGCACCAGGAGGGTGCATATATTTGCTAGTATATATATATATATATATATATATATATATATATATATATATATATATATATAACTTTTGTAACATTATCATATTATTTCTGTGTTTTGAGCGGATAAAGAACTTTCAATTTTTTTCTGATTTTACTGAATTTACGGTAGGAATTCTAATTTTAATTTTACTCTCCCCTGGATTTAAGTACAGAATAGACTGTTTTCAAAATATTAAAAATAATTCCCAACTTATTAAAATGTCGGATTTAAATATTTCGGAGAAAAATGAATTTTTAATCCTGCGATAAATTCCTCGCTCAAATGCTACAAGAAAAAAGAAAGAATATAAAGAAACACAGATTCCAGGCTTTCGTTGTTATTTCTAATTTAATCTAAGTGATTATTATCTATATGTGCTAATACTATCATTTTTGCCAGGGGTAATTAGTGGATTATTCTTCGGTATTAGACATACACAACTTCTTGTCTAAATACTCCAACCCTGTTGTCCTTGTGGCAAGCTACAATCCTTTTTATCATATGGGTGCTGGAAGGCGGTGACTGATGGTCTTCATGTCCTGGGAATGAAGTTAACCTCTATCTGATTGCGAGGTTCCATTTTTGGAGGTTTGGGGAATATGGAGTACCCCTTCATTAACCTTAATCCCTAGTCCACTCTGACCCGGTGTGGTAGTACCTATTATGGTCCCATCTATGGGTTTAATTGGAAAATGTGTTTATAAAAAATTAAGTATCCATTAAGAATGAGCTTATTTCCAAACTTTGTCGGCATTAAATGACCCACTGAGGTTGATATGCTGTAAAACAAACCAAACCAGACCAAACAAAATCTTTTATAAAATAAATAGCTATCGACATTATATACTGAGTGCAATTATTTTTCTAATTAGGATGGGAAAAAATAAGCCTGACTCATTGTGGGCTTTTTAATTTGACGTTTCCTTCATAGAAAGTGCATCTTTCTGGATTTACCGCTAAACTGGATTGAACAATATTTATTGGGTCAGGATATTTTGTTTTGCTTTTTTTTTGTTTTTTTTTTTTGTTTGTTGTTGTTTTTTTGGGGGGGTCTTTGTTAAATGGCATATCAATCTTCATGGCTTATTCAATGCCAATTCCATCGTCGTAGAAAAACAATAGTGGCACGATTCATCCCATTGCTGGGGAATGCGTGGTTTCATAAATATCCCAACGGTAATAGCCTGAAAGTGACCGTAATAGCACGACTGGAGTTCGAAATCACTTACTACGATGGCACAGTCCAGCACGTTAGCCACTAAGCCACGGAGGACGCCCTTATTAAGTCAGCACTTGATACTAATATATGAGTTGACTGGAACTAAATCTATTTTCACAAGTTTCTCTATATTTCTTATTAAATATGTCACACCTTCCAACATTAGGGGAAATCGTTAAGTTGTCATCTTTTACAACATTTTCTTAAGTGGTTCGCATCTAATGGCTTTTCATTAAATCACATTACCAGAACATTTTCTTGATAGGTAATTGCGTAAAGATAAAGAAAACTCCTTAGCAAGTGTTGTGGTTATTTCTTTTACTTGCCACTGTTTTTCCATTAGGTAGCTAAGTGTCGTGGTTACCGGTAATATCAAAGAAAATACCACGAAAGTCAAATCCTTTATCATAGAACCCCTCCAGCCGTCAGAGGTAAAACACAAGTTGTGGACGGTAAAGCCCCACCATCCTAATGGAGAGAGGCGCTTTGCCTGCACCCTACACATACACATTCCGTGTACCTGTTACACGAGAACTTCCCCACACTTCTGCTTCTCAGGGTTACACGCACCAGTTGCTGCTTTTGCCTACAGGATAAGGGGCTTTGCCCTCCTCTTTACACACATACAGGCATTCCGTGTATTGTAAGTCACAACTTCTATCCTGTGTTCAGACACACTCAACGCGCTTATCATATTAGAACATTTATTTTATACACATTGCATAAGTTTTTATTTGTATTTTCCTAATCTATTTGTATTAATTTTGAATTAATTCTGTTTAGTTTGTCCAGACAATAAAGTCTACTCGTTATCACATTCGTTGGGATTTGTTATATATATATATATATATATTATATATATATATATATTATGATTGTCATCCAACTATTATTCTTCAACATCAGCATAAAACGCTTTCTCTGTGAAATTCTAAGGGTTCTCTCTGTACAGAAGCTTAGACTTTTTGATTAAGCAATAAAATGATTAGTTTCATCATGGAACTTTGTAATTGTGATAAATCATTAAGTTTATGACAAATAAAAGTTAATATTGTTTATCTTAAATGGGTTTTAATTTACTCTCACCAAAATACGAGATTGCGTCTAACATAACTTTAGTTTTCTTTAGTTATCTTTAATGGCATATCAACTCTTGTGGGTTATTTCATGCCAAATCTTCTTTACACACACACACACACACACATACACACACATATATATATATTATTATTTTTTAAGAAATAATTTTCATTATGTTGTAACTCGAGTATCAAAGTTAACAGAGAAATAATAGGAAGAAACACAACAAGTATTATGGATAATGAAAAAGGTTAAGTAAGCAAAGATACAAGGTGATCAGAGTAATTAACAATTACTACGTTGAATTGACAAATGCCATGAGATTTCGTCATTTCTCTCTTCGTGGTTTCATCAGACATTATTTATAGGAAAAACAGACGATTCCATTCTCATTATTTAGGTACTATATAACTCATTAACTTCGTGTGTATGAATAAATTGGTAGAAATAATTTTCATCAATTTCATGTCTCAATGAATTAAAAGAAATAACTTTGTATGTATCAATAAACCTGAGGCACCACCTTCTAGCACATATGTGATAAAATGGTTTGGGTGTTTGCCATAAGAGCAATTGAAAAACACGGTTGGAATAATCATAGAGTTGCTAGTTGACTTGACCACCTGATTGATGAAATTAGGCCTGTCAGACTGCCCATCTAACCCAAGTAAGGTCTAAGTAAGTAAAGTGTTGTATGTCAACGAGACCACTTAGTACCGGGTATCAGACCGCTCAGCTACCACAATCCTTGCCTCGGGCATTACGGGTCGCCACCCAAGACCAACAGGTTGTCCCATTGGCATGGGAGGGTCTTACCCATCTGCAAAAGTGAAGTCGGTGTATTCTACAGCCTCCAGCCGACAGGGCGGGGATTATCTTTTTATAGAATCTCAGACTCTTTGATTAAGGAATAAAATTGATACTTTCATTGTGGAACTTTTTAATTGTTATAGATAATCATTAAATTTTTTATCAAATAAATTTAAATTTTGTTTATCGTTTAAATTCGCCCTTAACCAAATCAGTTCGCGAATGAATGTTGTGGATTCAGAAAAGTGTCAAAACCAGTTAGTAGTCAACAGAGGTCAAGTAAGGATCCTAAATTTCGGAGCTAACGAAAACATCCTTACTAACTGTTGTGAGGTTTTAAGGGGTCAAATAAGAACAAAACGACGGGTAACAAAAGTAGAAAAATGTATTAACAGAAAGTAGACATATACAATAGAGAGATGTGGAAATTACGTCCGATGAACAGAGTTATTGGCACTCGCATTGGCTTACTGCTAAGCCACAATTGTCCGTTTTATTTATAGTAACCTGTCGGCGCATTCCATTAGTCTTATAGGGTGCATCACCTATAACACTAACCATTTGGGTGGAACAAGAGGATTCTTATGAAAAAAGATGGCATGATTTTATTATTTCAGATTAATATTATTCTATCAAAATGGATGTCATTAGGTAATATCTATAACGAAATTATACAACATCTAATCAAAAGTACAATGTCCCCGCCTCTGTTACTAAAATTATATATCTTATTATAATGAGATTTTGTGTATGTTTGGCTGTAAACAAAACTACATTACCATCAACGTCACGATTCTCTTAGTTATTTACATTATATTCTCATTGGTTATTAAACTGTCATTATTTAATCTTAATTAGCATCTTATTTATTAACAATGTCTCTATTAAGGTCTAACTGGGATAGATTTGTCTAAAAACAGCCCATATTATTGATATGTTTAAAATACTGCGGTGTGTGGTATATATCATTAAGAAATAAATGTTTATATTGTATATGGTGTGAATAATTCGCATACCAGTTTTAAGAAAAACGTACTTAATAAATAATTACTTCGTATTATTGATTTCTAACTATTATTTTTTTATTCACAAACGTATTAAAAGTAATCCTATGTGTCATTTTATACTGAAATCAATTAGAATAAAGTAAAAATAAAGTCTTTTGTGTTCGTATTTAATTTCATTAGTCTTTCTAATTCAGTATAATACTTAATTATGATAAAACGTAAATACTTGTGCTCGGAGGGCCCATTTTTTTATATATATATATATATATATATATATATATATATATATATATATATATATATATATATATATATATATATATTGCATATATATATATATATATATATATATATATATATATATATAGAGAGAGAGAGAGAGAGAGAGAGAGAGAGAGGGAGTCATCCAAATACACCGTGTTTTGACGTTTCACGTCTCTTCAGCGTGGCTAGACTTTACAACTAATCCTAGCGAAACCGACTGACTTTTCATCTCTCAGATTCCTTGATCGATCGACCGTCATCAGCTGCAAGTAAGAAACAGAGTTTTAACAGATGAATACATACATTGGTATAAACATGTTACGATCACTAGAATCCGTTGATAAGAAAGAGCCTTGCTTTACGCTAACGGTGAAAGTCAGTTAGTCCCTTCTAGAGAGCTCTACCGGGTTTCGAGAGTATATAATAGTCATCCACAGACACCGTGTTTCGAGTTTTCACGTCTCTTCAGTGTGGCTAGACTTAACAACTCCTTTTAGCTACTATATATATGTATATGGGAATAAAATAATAAGTTTCATCGTGGAATGATGTAATTATGATAAATTATCATTCTTAAGTTCTTAGATAAATTTAAATATTGTTTATCTTAAGCGGATTTTTATTCTTTATCCTAAAATACGAGATTACTTCCAACAAAGAATTGATGCTTTTATATAAGATGACACATTATTATATGAATAAATCAAAATATATGGCCATCTTGTCAAGAGTAACTTCTACTAGATCTCAATAATTTATATCTCGTGTCTTATACATACGTTTAGTTTTTACACTTTATCTATTTTTAAGCATTGAGTCTCGAGTTAAAGCTAATAGAGACCCAGATACGGTGATATGTGGTCAATATAATACTCGAGATATTATCAACTCGGAATAACGGTGACAAGTGGAAGCGATTTAAATTACTCACTTAAAACATAGACGACGTTTCCGTTATTATTTATGAGTTTAGCATCTACTGTTAAGAAATAGTAAAAATGAAAAAATATCCACGCATACGTACACGGCTTAGAATGAAATATAATAGATTTTTAGTAGAAGTAAAACGGTTTATTTATTGAGATTCATATATATATATATATATATATATATATATAAGAAAAAATATATACCGGGAGGATCGTCTAAAGCTAAAACGTAAAGAGTGCTCGATACCTAAGTAGACCAAATAGTAATATTAATCATAATGAGTTATACCAAATGATAGTTTCGCTTACTAAAGAAGATTTGGATCAACAGTACTTTTGTCCATAGAACCCGTCTATATATATATATATATATATATATATATATATATATATATATATATATATATATATATATATATATATACAGACGCTGCCGCTGTCAATAACAACAGAGACAAAAGATCCGTTGAACAGGAACAACAGTCATTTGATAAAGGGTATCTAACGAACCCAAACATTTATGATAAAAAATAATAATAAAAAAATAAGTGAATCCAATATTCCATAACATCGAGTTCATTCATTTATTTTTAGATGCTTCGTAATAACGCCCAACTTAAAAAAAAAAAACTAAATATATATATATATATATATATGGATATATATATTAGTGTAGTGATGACATAAAGTCAACGGCGCGTGGTAACCGACAGTTTCTTGCCAATGCGATTTTCAAACCATTGTTGGTTAGAAAATCGCAAAGGTGAGAGACTGACTATTACCAAGCACGGTTGAATCCATGCCTTCGCTATACTTAGATATACATTCCCTATAAATAATATCGAGAAATCTTTACATTATCAGTATTAAATGATATATATATATATATATATATATATATATATATATATATATATATATATATATATATTATAAAATGGGTCACTACACAACCATCGGGACCATATTCACCGGTAAGTCACCTTTTCCTTTATAAATTTATATATATATATATGTCTATCTATCTAAATATATATGTATATATAGATAGATAGATAGATTTGAGGACGATGGTATGGTCTATATATTTAACTAAAATTAATAACAAAATGAAAGTGTTGAAAAATATAATGTATTCTCAATTAAAGGCCGTAGAAAATGAAGCCGAGAAAAACAAATGAATACCTGTTTTGTTGTATTTTGGTAATTTTAAATTTCCTTTTAATCGCCTGGTGAAGGGGATAGGATTCCCGAAATCAACGATCCTTAATTGTAAGTACATCATATGTTTTCATCACTTTTGTTTTAGTTATTGGCATTAGTTAAATATAGAGGACGTGTTCGTTGTTATTCTTAGTAACAAACATAGATTTGGAAATTTTTCAGACGTCTTTATTTCACCCAAGTTAACTATCACGCGTGAGAGCCATCTTCGAGATATATCTGCCTGCCACCGTCGGAAATCCCAGATAAATTCCCTTTTCTAAGTCCACTTCCGATTCTTCCGAATCGCTTTGACAAATAGAAACCAGAGAAACAAGGACGAACTCATAAATTACGTTCTCCTGTGAACACTTACACATCAACACATCAGTACTAGCCAACTGGCAAAAATCTACATCAATCGGCTATGTACGGACATAGTGAAAGACCAAGTCATGTCAATTTACTTTAAGGATATTTTCATGATTCAGAATAACCACAATTTTTATTTCTATTTCTATTCTACCGTACATAATTTATAGGCAAACTATCAACTGTGTAATAATTGCTCCTGATAAGTCTCCAACACGGCACCCAGTGCCCATACAGAACTGATTGATGTAGCTTTTTGCCAGTCAGCTAATACGGGTGTGTTGGTGAGTAAGTGTCCACAGGAGAACGTCACTTATGAATCCGTCCTTATTTTTCTAACAATACCCAGCATAATATATCTCAATTAGAATGGATTACCTTAAAGAAGTTATTCATTTTCTTCAAATTGTAAATGACTTTTGTGCCTCCCTGTATTATGCTCTTATATCATTGTAATATAATGGTTGACACATCTTCAATAAAAGTACTTATGCCTTCAATAAAAATATTGAAAACTTTTTATTAATTTGGAAGTACGGACACAATTTTAATTTAATAGATGAGTGAGGTAATATATATATATATATATATATATATATATATATATATATATATATATATATGTGTGTGTGTGTGTGTGTGTGTGTGTGTGTGTGTGTGTGTAGATAAAAGGGTATGAAAACACACAATATTGTTAAAATGAATATATTTTTATATCATTTTCATTGCTATTATTGACAATATTTCGATTTATAAGAAATCATCATCAGAGCATAATGATAATTAGGTCCCTTTTTACATGTAAATGTTTTTAATCAGGTCTCATCGAGAGAGATGCAGAAAATAATTTAAATTCAAATCGGAAACATTGTTTTTCTAAAAAGCCTGTAAGCCATGCGATCGCTTCGTATTTGTTCATTCGCTGCCGGTTTCGCTAACGTCATGTACACTTCGGTACATTGTATTTCTTTCAAAAACTGTTACACTGAAGAAATACATTATTGTATTTTTATCAAGCTCTTCTTATGGAAAATGAAGGATAAAAAGGTTGTCAAACCACTCTCTGACAAAAAAATAAAATATTTTCTTGAACTTTGGTCTTTGCTGGTCTCTAACAATTTTTCTTTATAAAAAGAAAGTGGCTCGGTCATTGTACAAACAAACATACATACAGACAGAAACTTTCTTTTATATATACTAGCAAATATATGCACACTCCGGGTGCAAGTATTTAAGTTTTAATGTAATGAAATATCGTTTTAAATTAGAAACGCTAATGAAACTAAATAAGAATGCAGATAAAAAGATTTTAAACAGAGGGGGATATAATCGAAAAATAGAACAACTGAAATTTAATCTTCCATCACTCTCGTCTTTCATTGTTATTTTTTCTAATTTAAGTATTTAGTGAAAAGAGGAAGTAAAGAATAAAATGACAGTTATTTTTTCTTGTTAATGGATTTCTTTTAAGATTCATTGAAGAGATTTTTGCTTATATTTATTAAAATAAAGCCAAACAGTTAGAAACCAATAATACTAAGCATATATTTATTAAAATTACATTTTTAATATCAATATGCAAATTAGCCTTCCCGTTCACACTGTAAACCGCCATTTTGTTGTATATATAAATATAATTGCATGTTATTATTATGTAGATATGGTTAACAGTATAAATAATGTAAAACAATTTTATAGATAATTGAAATTAAAATAAGGATAAATTCATGGTGAATGTGACGTCAATAACCAAGGGAATTGTGACTTGAGTAGTGATTTAGTTTCGGTTACAGACAGAAAAACACACAATCCCCATTATAATAAGATATAGTTATATGAAGTTGTACATTTTGAGATTTTAGATATGAATTCCTCGATGCCTGCTAAGTGGTAAGTGATTATACAACTCGACAATCGAAGCGCAACCGATCTAGCTTTCAGGTAATCTACTAATATAGGAACATATAGACTAGAAGATATGGAATTAATGCACCTCACCTGGACAATAACAAGGAGGACAGAAGCGAGGAAAATATGGAATTATTTAAGCTTATCTGCACAATAACAATGAGAAGATAAGAATCGTTAATATTTAGCTGCGCTATAACAATGAAGATGTGAGCGAGAAGATATGGAATCATTAATCCTTAGTTGCACAATAACAATGTAGAAATATAAGAGAGGATATAGGAAATCAATAAAACTCAATAAAGAAAAAAAGAATGAATAGAGATTCATTAAACCTTAGATTATACAATGATATTGAAGATATGACATAAGATACGGAACCTTTAATCATAAGATATACAATGACATTTAAGATATCAAAGAAAATATTAGGAATCATTAAAGTTTAGGTGTTGCGGTTAAATATTGGCCCCGTAACTATGACTGATCTCAGAGTCATCTATTGATACAGGCTTTGTTGGCTTCACAGTTTCCTTCGGATGTTTTTGCTTGTTTGTCTTTTCTTTCCTGTTTATTTTTTTTCTTTCATATTGTTCTTTTTGTGAGGGGGGTCAGAATGTTTATATGATTATACAATGACATCTAAGATATCAGAGAGAAGATGGGATATCATTAGACATTAGATATACAATGATATTTAAGATATCAGAGAAACACTTTGTAACCATTAAACATTGGATATACAATGAATTTTAAGATATCAGAAAGAAGATACAGAGTCATTTAGGAAATTAGATATACAATGCATTTAATATATCAAAGAAAAGATTTTGAATCATTAAAGTTTAGGTATTATGATTAAACCTTGACCCCGTAATCATGAATGACCCTGGGTTATCTACTGATACAGTATTTGTTGGTTGCACATCTTTCTTGGGAATTTGTTTTCATTTGTTTTTTTGTTTTTTGTTGTTTTTTTTTTTTGTTTTTTTTTTGGGGGGGGGGTATTTTCTTTCTGCATGTTTATGTAATTATACAATGACATTTAAGATATCAGAGATAAGATACGGAGCCATTAGCTATTAGATGTACAATGATATTTACGATATAAGAGACAAGGTGAGGAACCATTTAACATTGGATATACAATGACTTTTAAGATGTCAGAGACATGACACCATTAAACATTCGATATACAATGATATTAAAGATATTAGAGAAAAGATTTGGGATAATTAAACATTGGATATAGAATGACATTGAAGATATCAGTTATACACCAGCATTGAAGTTTGTGAGACATGATACAATATCATTAAGCCCTACTGGCACAATCCTGTATCTATCCAATGCGACACAAGGGCAATTTTAAGCAGAGCAATACTGGTTTGAATTCAGAGTTTTCCTTCTCCTAGACTAGTTGGATTACCATAGCTAAAGAACCCATCCAGCCCTTATTTACCCAACCTCTACATCACGAGCATTAGTGTGTGTTTGTTTTGTTTTGTTTTACTGCATGTCAACCTCAGTAGGTCATTTAACGCCGACAAAGTTTTGAAAGAAATTCATTCTTAATGGATACTCAATTTTGTTTATAATTTTTCTATTTAACCCATAGATGGGACCCTAACAGCTACTACTACTTCGGGTAAGAGTAGACCTGGAAGCAATGATGATGAAGGGGTGCTCATTCCCCAAACCTCCAAAACTGGAACCACACCATCAGATAGGGTTTAACGTCATTGCCAGGACATGAAGACCCTCAGCCACCGCAGTCTAGCACCCATATGATCAAAAGGGTTGGACTTGCCCTAAGGGCAATCAAATAGGAGCTAGGGCTTGACGTGACCAGCAGATTGATCGGAGGAGGGGGGGGCTCCCCAACCGCCCGTCTAGCCTAAGTAAGGGCCTAGGTGGAGTGCTGCATGTCATGGACTGCTCAGCCACCTGGCTTCCATGAAATGTAAACGGCCTTGTCCAGGAATTGAACTTGCTTCGTCGTGCCTATTTCCTACGACGATTACCCGACGCGCCTCCACGCTACTGCTCCTCAACTACGGTTATATAAGTAAGTAAAGTCGTCGGGGCGGCCTAAAGTCGGTATCAGCCATGTAGCGAGGGTGTCTTTCCCCTTTTCACTAGCGCTAGACCAAGGAGATTATTTTTAGCATCTGAGGTTGAGCGCCACACCTACCATCAGCTCCTCACTTTACCGCACAGATTCATGTGCTACTCATACGCTGAGTTGGCGAGGGTGGGTATCGAACTAGGAACCTTGTGGTTTCTAGCTGAACGTTCTACCGACTGAGCTAAC
>CM042140.1:124328248-124350748 GCA_023376005.1 Doryteuthis pealeii
CACTACCAATGACTGGCTAGACTAGCTTGTTAGCTATTACCCAACACGATGGACACTAGGTTATATATATATATATATATATATAACCTAGTTTTCCTCATATTGGGTAATAGATAACAAGCTAGTCTAGCCAGCCATTTGTAGTGAGTGTTTATTTCTCTTATAATTATTATTTCACTTCTTGTGGGTTTTCACACCAGCGTAAAGCTGATGATCGTTCACTGGAGTATGAGTGACAATATTCTCCGTGACTCTTTTGAGTATTCTATCCAATTTCAACAATGCTGTTGTCTGTATGGTCTCAATTCTTCGTCTGATTTCCAGTTCCTCTAATCTGTTTTCTTAACGTTTGGGAAATTGTTCCATCTACAATTGGTATCACTTTCACCTACGCATTCCAAAGCCAGGCGAAGTTATTCATCGATCTTTTCATTTTCTTTCATCTTTTGCCCTGCGATCTCCTGGAACTGTAAAATTCACCAGTGGAAAGTTTTCTTTTACTTGATAATCAATACAATGTTTGGTCTTCTGGCCTGATAAAGTGATCCTTCTTAATCTCAAAGTTCTAGAGAATTTAAAATGTTTTATTCTCTAGAAATGATTATGGTTTATGCATATACCATTCTTTTGTGTGGTCAAAATTGAGTTACTTGCACAAATCCTTGTGGATCACCTTTCCAACGCAGTCATGCCTAGCATAGTATTCTCGTTCTGCTACTTTGCATTATTCGCTTCATCATCATATCTATCTCCACACATCCTACATTTGGTGTTCCGTTGTGTCTTATCTATTTTTGCTTTGATATAATTTGTTATAATGGCCTTGCTTTGTGCTGCAACAATGAACGATTCTGTTTCTCTCTTGAGGTTTCCGTTTCCTTTCATTTGTAATCTTCCCAATTTGTCACTTAAAATATCCATTTATTTGTTTTTCTTGTAATTTTGGGTTTCTTATTTTTGTTGTTTTTCTGATTGTCCATACGTTGGAGCTGCTATTATTGGCTGCCGTAAATAATCTTTCTTTGCTCGTTTTTATGTATTCTTCGAGTCCTTGGATTGTGGCATCTGCAAAATCCTCTATGTTGGCGAGACCTCTTCCACCTTCCCTTCTTCATACATATAGCCCCTTCCTTATAATCTTTCGGGTATAATGCCTTTTGCATTGTTATTACTTTTCTTGTCTTTTGGTCTATCTTCTCTCTTGTTCCTTTTAAGAATGGTCCAGAGTATCTTATAATGGGGATGGTCTAGGTATTTATTCCCTTGATGTGATTTCTGTTACTGAGCTTGGTCTCTGGAAGTTCTCTTGATCTTCTGAGGTATTCTTTTTTTATCCTTTTCTTCATCTCTTTGATGGTGCCTGCTTCTAAGATTCCTAAGTAAGTGTAGTTATCCTTCTCTCCAAGTGTTCTTATATTTTCCTGATTTGGTAATTGTATTTCGTCCATTGTCACTCATTACCTTTTTTCATCAGTAGCATGGTACATATTCGATACTGAATTCCACTTCTATATCTTGGCTGTATATACTTATGTTTTGTACAACAGTTTCCAGTTCTTTTTCGTTTTTTGCAAATATCTTTCATGTACATGAGATACTTTCTTCTAACTTAGTGGATTTGTAGCCCCCCTGTACATTTTCTATTTATATAGTTGAGTGGCTTCATTCCTATGACAAATAGTAGAGATCGGTAGTGAATCTTCTTGGAAAATGCCTCTTTGGATTTTTACTTCTGTCCATGATTGCCCTCCTGCTGTTTATTGTACTTTCCGTTGTTCCATAGCTTTTATGATGAAATTTACAATCTTGTCGGATATTTTATACATTTTAAGCATTGTATAATCCAAGTTTGCGAGACCATATTATTCACCTACTACATTCTCTGTTCTGACTTCTAATTCTGCAATCTTCTCTACTGGTGGTGTTAAAGACACCTTTTGGTTTTTCTCTTCCTCGTCAGGGGTCGTCTCGTGTCTTTATCCGTCCGCATCCATCTCTTAAAGTTTTTATTAGAATGAGGAATGCGAAGTCTTAATTCTTTTTAGAGTATACATTTATTTCCCCGAGAGAATTTGAACTATAAATCATGGAATCATCAAATTTATTAAAGGAGTAAAAAAATAAAAAATAAAAAATAAATAAAACAATTTGAAATCGAAACTAAGTTCTATTACCTTTGAATATCTATTGAAATAAAACAAACTATATATAAATATATGATACTGTGGATGTATCTATTAAAATATGTTTTGAAAACAATGAGGACTATCTGATGTTGCATGCTCAAATTTTGTGTGTGTTTATTCTATGTTATGACGATTTCGGGTACAGTGACGTAAACAGTGACGTAATTTTTGTTACAGACAAAAACCGGAAGCGAATCACCATTATTAATAGATGATAGGCCCATGAGTATTCATTATGTAACAGTGAGTTCGATTCTCACTCGCTACTCCATACTTCTAGCCTTCTCTAAACTAAGCTTAGTAAATGACTCTAATGTTAACTGACCCGGTTATTTCACCTTCGACGGTATCAAAGAAACTTAATTTAGTTTGGCACAAGGTTTTAAATAAGAGTACATAATGAAGATCAGACTTACTATATATATTTACCAGCCCCTCCAAACGAGTAGGATGTGACACAAGCTCAATTTCTCCAGCAGGTTTGAATTCAGAGTTTTACATCTACTAGACCGATCGCCTAACCAAGCTTAGATATCCAATTCTGTTCTACTATTTACTCGTTGCTTGAGGGAGAATAATTGGATGCATACCTTTCCCAGAGTTATTAGTGCTATATGGAATGCAAACCGTTTCGTTCAGGATTTGAACTCAGTTCGCAGCGTTCATTACACCACGCGCCTCCACTTACTATATTACTATTATTTCACCCATCTCGCAAACCATAATTTTGCAACAGGGTACCTACCTGGTAGGTATAACAAAGTCTAGTAAAAGAACACCGTGTGGTGCACGCAGTATGGATCAAACTCACAACAAGAGTACTAGTTCGTTCGACGAGCTCGTTGACCATTACTCCATCCAAAATATCTTTCGTCAGCTTAACTTAATGTAAAAAAGGCACAAGTGAGTGGCATTCAGTGACAGCCGTACTTAATACAGAGGAATAATAGTTCCCAAGACGAGCTCACTAACCATGTCTCATGGTGAAACGTTCGAAAATCGTATGAAATATACATTACTTTACAGTTAATAGGTTTTTGAACAGGTTGATGTCACTCAATCTTCATTTATTTACGTTATTAAAAGAACTATCAGTGGTATCTGGCATTACTCTGGAGCTGGGAAAGACACCGTAGTGTAATGGCGATATCGTATAAACGAGTTCGAACCCCAGGCACGTTATTACGTTCACTTTCGGACAAACATCATTGAAAGAGTTATGAACTCCCTCATCGACACAGCCATGGGTTTAATAGTATGACTACTGTTCTTCTACAAATATTTACAAATAACCGAAGAAGGTTGATATAGTATTAAATGAAATAAACCAATCTATACGCTGAAGCTGGATACTGAGCTTCCCATTGTCATGGTTAGTAAGCTTGCCTCACAGACACAATATTACTAAATAGCAAGTTCGATCCTCGCTGGATGCTCCATACATGAGACCTTGTATTGCATCCTAGCCGGGCTGAATGGGTTCGGTAAATACCTTCTCTGGAACTAAATATATAGATGCATATTCTGTTTCTTTTTAGTTTTATTTTTTTATTTTTTGTTCTACTTACATAAGTTAAAACAAGAGTTTATGTATTTTTTAACATGATTATATAAACTAGGAAAAATATGCGCCATCCAGATGTAAGTATTTAAGTTTTAATGTAATGAAATATATTAGATTAGAAAGACTAACGAAATTGAATATAAAAAGATTACACGTATTTTAATTATATTTTAATTGGTTTCTATATAAAATTATTCATAGGATTCAATACGTTGGAGAAAAAAACAATAATATTAGAGATCAATAGCACCAAGTAATTATTTATTAAACCAGATTTTGTTAAAACCAGTACGCAAATTAACCGCACGATATATTATATAAATCTTTATTTCTTAGTAATATATAAGACACATTGCGGGACATTAAACGCACTAATAACATGGGCTGTTTTGAGGCAAATTTAACGCAGATTTTCATAGAAACATCAATGATGAATAATAGATTATTCTATGTATTAATTAATGGTTTTAACTATTAATTAAAAACTCATTGATAAACTTAAGCAATACTTGATGGTGCGTGATGTAAGCAGTGACATAGATTCGGTTACAGACAGACTGACACCAAATCTCCATTATAATAAGATTTGATTTATTGATTTTGGCAGCATATAAACCCGACTAGAAGCATTTTATGCCTATATTTTAAGAAATCGTGATCATTATACGTTCGTATTTACATTATATGTGTAGTTGTATCTTAGTATCTTAAAACATTTTGTGTATTGTGTTTTGTTTTTGTTTTTTGGCTCACGGTCCTGACGAATACGAACACTTTCTGAACAGAAGTATTTTCACCATAGGTACTACTGTTCCGGGACAGAGTGGATCTGGGAGTAATGGCAGTTAAGGGGTACTCTTTTCTCCGCATATCTCCAAAACTGAAGAATCATCATCTGATGCAATTTAGTATCATACCCAAGTCCCCCTTTGGGGTCAGCTCATTCCCCTTTGCAAGGGATAGACAGCGTATTCTAAGCCTCGCCGACAGGGTGATATAAAATCTGAAATGATTTTATTGTCATACACATACGTCTGTACATTTGAATTCTTTTCCGGCTGCTTTTAATATTTGTTTTTGTGATTAAAAACATCATATCCATATTTTGTAACTGCTACTTGTTCTTATATATATATATATATCGGATATGAGCTCTCTAGCAGCTGTAACGTATATACCTATGTATGTATTTATCAGTTAAATTATAGCCTTGCCTGCAGGTGGCTGATGGCCCAGTAGTTCAGAAGCCAGCCTAGTCTAACCACCCTGAAAAGACGTGATACGTCGAAACACGGTGTCTGTAGATGGCAAAATATGTGTTTCAAACATTGTTGGCTGAACTCTTTTGGGCAAATTTTGACTGTCAGTCGCGTATTAAGCTTATATGACAAAGGCTTGAAAAAACATTTGAAAGTTATTTAATGCTAAAGTCTTCTTTATATAGGAACAGTAGTCATACTATTTAACTCATAGCTAGGGGATGAAGGTTCATACCTTTCCCAGGGGTATTAGTCTAAAAGTGTAATAGAGCGAATAGATTTCGAGCTCAGTTACTACGATATCGCAGTCCAGCATGTTAGCCACTACGGCACAGGGACTCCACACTTCTTATATTGGGTGTTCTCGTGAAAATAAATCATCTCACCACAACGCATAAAAAG
This sequence comes from Doryteuthis pealeii, assembly GCA_023376005.1. Lineage (NCBI taxonomy): Eukaryota > Metazoa > Mollusca > Cephalopoda > Myopsida > Loliginidae > Doryteuthis > Doryteuthis pealeii. Next base: position 124,333,660 of record CM042140.1, read on the forward strand.
GCGTCCCATCGTGATGTAATGGTTAGCAAGTTAATCACGCCGACTCATTACAGCTGAACAGTGAGTTCGATACTCGCTGGCTACACCATATTTATGACCTTGAGTCACATCTCCCCGGTGGCAAAGGGATTAGGTAAATAGCTACCTACCCTAACACATTAGAATGTAGCATACAACTGACATGGAGAAATATAAAAACGTACAAATTATTTTCGACGATGTACAGTGAATTAATGAAAACATGATTTTTTTTTTTATTCCATCATGGTGTAATGATTAGCAAGCTAGTTTCGTTGATTCATTACTACAAAGCACTGAGTTCGATACTTGCTGGATGCACCATATCTATAACCTGGTGTTACATCCTACCCGTGGTAAACGGGTTTGGTAAATAACTACCTATCCCAAAACGTGAGAATGTAACTTGCTGCTAACTTGGAACTTGTATAAAAATATAAAAATGTAAGAAATATTGTCCACAATACACAGTAAAAAAATGAAAACATGCTCTTTTTTTCCTATTTTTTCAGCTTCTGTTACCAAGTGGTGTGATCATATTTTATATAAAATGAGACCCATGTGTGTCGTAGACACAAATTATTATTTTCCTCACCCAGGAGCATTTTAGCTATACTAAGTAGGATTTTATCCCCTCGGGTTCTCCATTTTCCTTTTCTATAAGAAGCCTCATTGTGTCAAAAGTTTCTTTTACCTGGATTAAAATCATATCGGTATTTTACAACTATTGCCAAGGACCGGCCCTGAAGCAACCTAGACTCGGTTTTTAATTCTCCATGCGTTTTTTTATGGGTCACACATGGACATTTGTATCACATTTAGTAAAAAATGTATTCAGACAAAAATATCAAGACCAAAATAATTACGTTGAAAAAGAATGTTGATGTTTATTATGTAGATGCATTTTCATCATGTAATTGTTCTTTTTCTATAATTTTTATAGTTCTGGAGAAGCAAGGACAAATTCATAATTAACGTTCTCCTGTAGACACCTACACATGGACACACCAGTGTAGGCCGAACAACAAAAAGTATAAGCAATCAGCTCTGTGAGGATTCTGGGTGCAAGGGACATGCCTGGGGCAATGACTGATAAGGCCGGTTGGCGAGAGAGAGGGAGAAAGAGAGAGAGAGAGAGGAGAGAGAGTCAGGGGAATCTATGCTGTCAGCGCACATTGATAATGAAGATATATTTTATGTATAGCTCATAAATTTTAAATACTATACACATATATGTATATAGTATATAAAATATATAAACAATATATAATATATATATATATATATATATATATATATATATATATATATATATATGGAGATAAAGAAAGCCATATACATACATGCATACAAATAAATGTATAGATATAAAAACGCGCGTGCGTGTGCTCACAAGCAAAATGATATTACACTAAAATTTCGTGGGGCACAATGTTTATATATTTGACATTATGCACATTATATTTATTATGATAGTTTATTCATTATATGTACAAGCACAAAATGCCCTCTGGGCGATGTAAAAATACATTTTTGAAAGATATTGCCTGGTGATGGAAAAAATAAATATATAAAATGAAACGTCTAATACCTTTGAAAATGACTTTACTTACTTAAATCTTCACTGAGATATTTGAGGTTTTTTTTATGACATTAAGGACTTCCAGAACGTTTTTAAAAAATTTCTGATTCAATTATACTTTATGTAAAAATGTTAAAATCAGACGAGTAAAATGTATTTTGTTCAGATTTCACAAAATGAAATAAGGGAGGGGGTGAGGATCTAGAAAAAACATTTACCCTAATATACTTTAGGAAAAATAATTTAAACATGAATTCATCTAAAGGTGAATAAGTATCAAATATATATTCGTGAAAATTTGACTCTTTCATAGAATTTTAAAAAATAATTACTGTGACGAAGCAATGGCGTAGATTCGGTTACAGAACCAAAGAGAGCAAATATCCATTATTAATAGCAAAATATATATATATATATATATATATATATATATATATATATATAATCACAGTTAATAATGATTGGTGATTCTCGCCTATGCGATCATCAGACCAACACCTCTTAGCTTGATGATTGCATCAGTGAGAAACTAGCAGTCACCAACCAATATTGACTATATATAATATATATATATATATATATATATATATATATATGTGTGTGTGTGTGTGTGTGTGTAAATATATATACACACACATATATATATATATATATATATATATATATATATATATATATATATATCATTATAAAGATAAAGGTTGCTTACCGGTGAAAATGGGCACGATCATTGAAGGTGCAAAATTCAGGGGTTAAGTCAGCGATATAACAAATACAAAGTGCTCAATACGGAGTAGAGCAAATTTATTATAAAAATGGATATAAAAGAAATCTACTCGAGTTTCACCATAAGGATCTTCAGGGTTAAATCCACTGAATTAATCGAGGTGCCGATCAATTGCAGCCGATTGCACGTGTGTTCACTGAACATCTTATCCATTTTTTATAATATATATATATATATATATATATATATATATATATATATTCATGTATTCGTATATGAAATTATATATTGTATATAATATAAAGGGATTTACACACCTCCAACCCGCTAGAAAGATGTGACACAATGTCTGTTTAACGTGGGAACTACAACCGGAAATGAAATTACTAGTCGAGTGATAGCTAAAATTGTCCTAGTCCCGTCGGTATTCCACTTGAGAGAAAGTGTCTTAAACGTCAGGTAATAAATCTCTCCTTTACCTTTTTTAGACGATGGGGGCAGTTGCTGAGTGGAAGGACAAATCTTTGAGGCTGGATCGATCAGTTCCAGGCAAATTTCTATGTACACATTTGTATATATCTTATTATAATGGAGATTCGGAGTATGTCTGTCTATAACCGAACTCTGTCACTGCTTATATCGCAATACCGTCTGGAATTACGTGAGTTTTTTCACTGAGTATTTGATTTGTTGTCAAAATCATCAATACATAGAATATATCTTATTAATTTATGATGTCTCCATGAAAATAATTGCTTAAGTTTATCAATGAGATTTTAAATTTTAGTTAAAATCATTAATTAATACACAGAATAATCTATTATTTATCGTCCATGTTTCTATGAAAATCTGAGTTAGATTTGCCTAAAAACAGCCTATGGTATTAGGGTATTTACCTCTCACCCCACTTATGAGGGCGTGACACAAGGACATTTTTATGTGGGCCCACCCACAAGCCAAAGCTCATGGGTGGTAGATACAACAAATGCGTCGATCCCGTCGGCATTCCCCCTCGAGGGGGGTGCCTCAGGCGCTGGGCAATAAACCCAGCCCTGTCCCTTTAAATCGAGGGGGCAGGTGTTGCCTGGGGGGTTAGCCCCCTGGTGTCGACGCTGTTAATTTTATTAAGACACAGGCCCCGAAAGGCCCGTGGTATTAGTGCGTTTAAAATCCTGCAATGTATCACTAAAAAATAAAGGATTACATAATATATGGTATGGTTAATTTGCATAATGGTTTTAACAAAACCCGGTTTAATAGATAATTATTTGGTATTATTAATCTCTGATATTATTGTTTTATTCTGCAACATATTAAAATCAATCCTATGAAGGATTTTATATAGAAACCAATTAAAATATAATTAAAATAAGTGTAATATTTTTATATGCGTTCTTATTTAATTTTGTTCGTCTTTCTAATTTAATATATCTCATTACATTAAAACTTAAAAAACTTACGCATGAAGGGTGTATGTTCTTGCCAATATTCTATAATATTTGTAGTTACATTATTTATTATCATTTGTTATTTGACATTAACGACAGCGTCGCCAAACATGTCATTTTCCCCACGTCCTACAGGTTTAAAGTCGTAGAGGTCATTTAAAAGAACGAAGGTTCACACCATATCCGATGAAAGTTTTTAGAGGTGCTTAGACCAATGGAAGACTTGATGGAAAACGTGTGTCGATATCCAAAGGAATTATTACATTCATTGTTCCTTTCTGTCTTGTTAAATACAGCTTTAGTCTCGATTTTTACTCGTATTACATGTTGTGATTATCTTATTGTCAACGATTCAGAGTAGAATGATTATTTCACTTGATTCGCCAATCATATAATTATCGGCCATTAATTTCTACAGCCTTCCGCATTGTTTAGAGAAATCTTTGAACAGAATCACATCTCGTTGAGACTCATAAGTGATCCTAAAATCAGACAGCAGATTATTTATAGTGAGAGCAAACCTGCGTACTGTTGCTGAAACTAGTTAGAGTGCGCAGTTACTAAGCATAGCTTAACTTGGTACAAAGCTAGAAGTATGTATTTCCCCAACCCCTTCACCGCGTACAGTATATGATCCAAGGTTAAATATCGGCTTATCTCAGTTGGTAGAGCACCCACCCACCAATAGCAAGGTTCCAGTTTCAATACCGATCCCCGCCAACTCAGCGATTGAATCACATAGATGGGGTAATCTGATCTGTGCAGTTAAGTGGGAAGCTGATGTGATATGTGGTGCTCCACCTCAACAAAAACAATCTCCCTGGTCTAGCTCTTGTGGAAAGGGTTACCCACCCTCGGTCTCCGGTTGATACCGACAATAGGCCATTCTGCCAACTTACTTTTACAACTGGCATTAATTCAGTGTTTTCTTTCTCCTAGACTGGTTACCATGCCAAGGTTAAAGAGCTCAGTGTGTTCTACTAATTACCCATAGCTGAAGAGGGGAGAAAATAATTCGATTCATGTTTTCCAAGGGCATCAGCGCCGTGTGAAATGTAAATATTCAGGATTTGGACCTGGACCGCCAGGTTTATTTCCAACGAAGATAACCGTTACGCGACGTGCGCCTCCATACAAGGCCACAAGTATGTGTATTTACCCAAGTCAATGACTCGACAAAAGGTCATTTTAAGCTGAGTTTCACAGGCTTGAATTCAAGGTTTTCTTGCTCTTAGACAAGTTGCTATACCGAGGCTAAAACCCGGCTTTAATAAACATAAAAAATAATTAAGAATAATCACAAAGCCGACTAAGCAGCCAAATCAGCAGTAAAAGAATCCCTGGCAAATTCAAAATCCCATATACAGACTTGAAGACCAAAATCAATGTTCTTCTATTTAAAAATGAATGGCAACAAAATTAGTGTAACAATATACATAACAAACCCTTCTCAGTAAAACCAAATTTAGTGGAATGAAAATCAAGATTCAGAAACTCAAGACAACTTAGAGAAAGGTTTTACAATACAAAGAACATAGAAAATATATCTAAAAATTTCAGAATAGATGAAATTTTGTCCTTCCTAAAAGAAATTAAAATTATACCAAAATATATCACAAAATTGAACCTTTTACCCTATAAACTTATCCCTAAAAACGATTCCCAATCCATTTAGCAACAAACAACTGCAGACAACTTATAGTCAAAATCAAGAGAAATCTTTAGAAAAAAACAACAATAAATCTGACCATCCTTCACAATTTACCGCGTAGCGTAAATTCACACTAGACGAGTTGATGTGCCGTTAAAATCAATCAATTTTTTTAATAACATTTTAATCTACCAAATCCCATAATTCCTATCATTCACTGAAGCTAAATATTTTGATGTACCAAATTATAGTATGTATAAGGCCAAATGCTTCTTCTTCATTTCTTTCACAATATAATCGTGGACAATTTGAAGGTAAATGTATCTTGAAGCTAAATACACACTTCAGGATTGAATAGAGAGTTTTCATTGGCTGGATTGAGAAAAGTCCACTCTGTATTTACAGACGGAAAGAAACAGAATTTGAACCGGAACTATTTCGTAATGTGAACAATCTATTAGTCTGTATGAAAATAAAGAGGACATTTATCAGCGGGAATCCAATGGATTAGTGGAACGTGTCGATCGATCGCTGAAGGTTGTTCTTTCAAACAAAGCTCTATCACGTCCACAGGTTTCAGCCCAAGTCTTTAGCACTCACTAAACTTTCCCTTTGTGCTTATCTGGACAACTTGTCATAAATAGTTCCGTTGATAATGGTAATTCAATACCATTTGTTGTTACACTACCGCTCAAAATGGCGGTGGTAACACATCCGTTCCCTGAAAGAGTCAATCAATCAATGATACTTCATGTATCAACAAAAAAAAGGACATATCTCCAATGCGCAAACTGCCTACCAATACTAATTCAAAGTTATTGATGCCCTGTCGGTGGGGCTTAGAATACGCTGACTGTATTCTCTGCTGGAAACTGCTGGAGAAGCAAGGACGCTATCCTGTGGGCACCTACACATATGCACACCAGTGTAGACCAACCAACAAAAATCTACATCAATCAGCTCTGGGCGGATTCTGGATTCTGTGTGGAGGATCTACCAGGAGCGATAGCTGATAGGGACGGTTGGTGATAATCATGGGCATGTTAGCGTGACCTGATGTTGATGATGATTACGCTATTATAGATTAAACTTGATGTGCTGTTAATCTATGGCGTCTGAATAAATATTAGTTTTTCATATAAGACCCAGGAGATATTTTGCGACACAGTTTGGGAAAAAGGTATTATATGCATAAACTATTGAGCTGCTCGAGTTCTAATGGTTATCGCCGTATGAAATGGACTCGGCGACGCGAGTTCAAATCTCGGATGAGGCTGTTTGCATTTCACATAGCGCTAATACGGTTTAGAAAAGTATGAATTCAGCTATACTCCCACCAGCTATCGATATATGGATAATAGGTCAGATTTGGCTCTTTAACATTGTTATGACAACCATTCTTGAAAAGATAAAAGTCAAATGTGTTAAACTACACTTAAAAATTGACCTTGTATCGCATCCTGCTCGTACGGAGGAGTTGGGCAAATACATATATGCATAAAATACGTTAACTTATCTGACTGATTGATTGCTTTTAACGGAATGTCAACCTGTCTAAGCTTGTTTTATTCCAAGAAATTAGGGAACATGTTCATTTTAAGATTTTTTTGCACATAATTCTATCAAATACGAATTAACTTTTAAACTTATTTATTTGACACATAGGTACTACCAGTCAGGATCAGAGTGGACCTGGGAGTAATGGCAATGAAGGTTACTACACACTCCCCAGATATCTAGAATTGGAGACTCACCATCAGATGAAGTTTAGTGCCATTCCAAGGAAACCCCATTTTGGGGGTCCTGCCCCTCTGTAAGGGTTTCAGTCAGCGTATTCTAAATCCCACCGACAGAGTGGTGGCAATTTTAATAAAGTATTGAGATTAATTTTCCTGTTTAATATGTGCTTCATTGTATGTTGGTGTACGTAAAAATAATTCAACATTCCTGTTTAGACATTTTGATTATTTTTTCTTGCTACGTCGAGCATTCTAAAAAATAAAATCCCTTTTCACCCACCTGTAAGCAATATTAAAACCTTGCGACTTAACACCTGTAAGATTCTGAATGTTCTAAAAAAGAGAAAAGAAAACGATGGAAAGTAAACTATCACAGGTGAGCAACTGATTGAAATCGATTAACAGGTGCCAACAGGTAAATTCAGGTTAACGACATTTATTTTACGTCTGAAATGAACAAATTTCAGTTGTATTGTTTAATAATCTCCACAACAAAGATATAATGCACTAATTTGAAATAGAAAAATAGATAGCTAAACATATAATTACACGATTGAAAGGAACCTAAATTGATATAGACTTTTGATATAGATATACACATAATTTTCCATGAACAAGCAGTATGTGGAGGGGGTAAAAAATGGAAAAAGGCTTATTTGACAAATTTGGTTAATATTACCATCTTGTTCAACCTCTCCCTTGCAGGGTAGGAGACAACGTCATGTCAACCTGTCTAGGGTTATTTTATGCCAAGAGGTTAGGGAATCGTGTTCTTTGTACGTTCATATTTACATTTTTGTGTATTTGGTTTTTTTTTTTTGTTGTGGGGTGCACATGAATCTATCAAATATGAATAATTTTCAAACAAATCTGGGGAATTCCCCGTAGCATAGTGGCTAATGTTCTGGACTACGACAGGTAAGCGAGTTTGAATTCCTGTCGCACTATTACATTCCTTTTCGAAATAATACCCATGGGAAAGGTATGAGTTCCTTATCCCTCCCATCAAGTTTATTCTCTTCTGTTATTAAGCTTTATTTATGTAACTGTACTTTTATTTTAAAATAAATCAATAAGATTGTGAATTAGAGTAAAAAAAACTTTTAGAATGCCTATATTTATTTATTACTGTTTATGGGAGTGCAGATGAGATAAAAGCTAGTGGCTCTGACAATGAGGATGACGAACCGAGTTCAAACTCCGGCTAAGACAGCTTATATTCATTTCTCTACTGTTTATAAATATCAGTAGTGTTTGAGGCATCAAATATGATGGAAAATATTATTATTAAATATAATGATTTTTTAAATGATTTCTTTTCTTTAATGACAGCAAATCTCCTCGGGTTTCCTGGACTCTTCTATTATAGTTGAACTTAAATGTGCTGTGGCCTGGATGTTTTCGATTCTTCCTCTGGTGTCTAGTTTGCGCAGTCCTTTTTGGGAACCATTCCAAAGACAATAACTAAAATTGGTATAGCCACATCTTCATGTTCCCTCGACTTATTCAGCTCTCTAGCAAGATCGAAGTATTTGTTTATCTTTTCGATTTCTTTCATTTTAAATCCATGGCCCGAAGAAACGGGGAATTATATACGAGGTGATACATTCTTTTCTTCGTGTTAATTAATGCAACGCCTGGTCTTCTGGGCGTTATCTACGCAGGGATTTGTATCAGAAAGTACCAGAGATTTTCAATCCTGATTTTCTTGAACATATGTTGGGTCGTGCATATACTATTTGTCATTTTAGTCAAACATGATCTTTTACAGGGGATCCAATGGGAATTGTGCAATTTCTCTTGGATCACCTTTCCTACCCAATTACTTCCGCAATTTCTCTCTTACTTTCCCTTTTTCATTTTTCTCTCATTCTTTTGTCACTGTGTGTCATCCCCATCTCCTCTCTCTCTCTCTCTCTCTCTCTCTCTCTCTCTCTCTCTCTCTCTCTCTCTCTCTCTCTCTCTCTGTGCGTCCGCGCACACACACACACACGTCTTCCTTTTCTGTTTTTTGTTTTCCTTTTGTTTCCTTGTTTACTTAATTCCGACCACCTGCTAACTTTGTCAACCTGTTTCTTTCTCTTCCTCTTCTACTTATTCTCTTCTCTTCTTCTCTCCCCTCTCTCTGTCTCTGTCTCTGTCTCTGTTTGTCTCTCTCTCTCTCTCTCTCTCTCTCTCTTCTGTCTTTTTATTTTTGCTTTTGATTCCTTGTTTACCGAATTACGGCCACCTGCTAACTTTCTCAACCTGTTTCTTTCTCTTCTTATCTCTCTCTCTCTCTCTCTCTCTCTCTCTCCTCTCTCTCTCTCTCTCTCTCTCTCTATATATATATATATATATATATATATATATATATATATATAATACCAAAATGTAAATCATTTGCGGACAGGTTTTTTTTTTATAATATACATATAAGGGCCGATAACTCCGGTAGAGTGCTCGCCTGGGAACCTCAAGGTTCCTGGTTCGATACCGGCTCGCGCCAACTCAGCGTATGCGTAGCACAGAGATCTATGCTGTAAAGTGAGAAATTGATAGTAGGTGTGGCGCGCCGCCTCAGACGCTAAAAACAATCTCCTTGTTCTAGCGTTGGTGAAAAGGGGATAGACTCTCTCGCTGTCTGGCTGATACTGACGTTAGGCCATCCCGACGACTTTACTTATATAAATATATATATATATATATATATATATATATATATATATATATATATATATATTGTGTGTGTGTGTGTGTGCGTGTGTGTGTTGTGTCCAGGCAGAGAGAGAAAGGGGGGTTATAATGTTGAATTTTCCCAACAAAAATCGAATCTAAAATGACAGATGGCCAGCCTTTCATATAATCAACTGATCGATATTTTATTAAGATATCCAGCACAAAATAAATTCGCAGAAAATCAAATGTTCTCAAAGTGAATTAAGCTAGTTTTCCCCGAAAATCATATCTTATATATTTTCTCAGAAATCCATTTCTAAGAAATATGTGCATGCGGAGGAGTCTCTGTGTGTGCGTGAATGTGTGTACGTATGAGTGCATAGATCAAACATTACGCAGCCTGACACGGCTATTACTTTAATTTCCTACAGAAAAATCTGCTGAATAAGGATTGGTCGTTTTGACTAATAGGCTAGAACTGTATTAAGTGCATTAACAATGCAGTATATTATATTAAGAATTAAATATTTATAGTGTAAATGAATGTTTTTTTATCATTACCTATTGACGAAGCTCCGCATGTATTTGCACAAATATTGATGTAGATGTTTTACACACACACACACACACACACACACACACACACACACACATATATATATATATATATATATATATATATATATATACAAAACGTTGGGTCATCCATTCACCTTGGGTAGATAATTGATATTATGGAAAAGTGAGTTAGCAAAGTGAATAAAATGAAACAAAATAAATAAATACGGCCGGACAAAATATTAAAATACTTTTTTAAGCTTTCTAAGAATGGAAATGTTTGACCTAATTTAAGCTACGGGTGAAATTTAAATAGAAATACATTTCAAATTCTCCTCTCTCTCTCTCTCTCTCTCTCTCTCTCTCCTCTCTCTCTCTCTCTCTCTCTCTCTCTCCAAGAGAAACTAAAATTATATAACGAGGAGGTAATCAAGCGATACATAAAGGGGAAGAAAGTGATAGACAGAAAGTAAAGTTAGAGATTGGTCAATTTTTGACTTAATTGCAAAATTCTGACTAATTAGAACCAATTAAAACGGATTTTTTTCAAACATAATCCAATCCTAAAAGTAGGGGATAATTTATTATAGTTATTGTGTCATTAAACTAAACAGTAAAAAAAGCCTTTAGGAAACAAAATTTGATTCACTCAGCTTTAGTATGATAATAATAATAATAATAATAATAATAATATATGTATATATATATATCCCAAATATATATATAATATATATATATATATATATATATATATATATATATATATATAAAGCGGTGTCTTGACTGTAAGTTTCGAGTTTAATTCGTTCTGATCGTAACTCAATTTCCTTGTATATCAAATCAATTTTCCGCAATTAAATAAACTAAAATGTTATTAATCCTTTCAAGCAAGCGCAAAACATTCTAATTTTTTGTTAGATTTTTGGGGTGTTTTTTAATAAGAATAATATCACTGTATTGTATAAAAACACAAAATACAATGTAAGGAATTATGTGCTGGAATGTGTCTTAATGGTTTTCTTTAGAAATAATATTATACTTAATCAATTTGGGAAATTTACACGTTTTTAGTGTATTTATTAATATAAGTGTTTGTGTTTGTGTTTGTTTTGGAATAACTGCTTCAAAAGGAGAGAAACGATCTCCTCACATGGCCAGCTCTACGTAGCTATGAATTGGGAGGTTGGAAAGCCTCCCCTAAATCTCAACAAGAAAATCAAATACACCAAAAGCAATGTAATTTATTCAGAGGTTATTTAATAATGAAAATATCTGTGTTATCAAATTTACTTCAAAATCTAAAGAGATTCTTTTTTAATTTTTTTTTAAATACAAAATGCTATACTAATTAAAAATGATCTCGCTGAACCGGTGTAAATTCCACTGTTTAATTAATATATACAAATAGTATTATAGAATATCTAGTTACACAATAGACAATACAATTAAGGAAATTTGATAAATTAAATAGATCTAAACAACGAGAAGAATATCTTACTCATTTAAAAATTTCATTACAAACAATCCCCTGTTTAGTGTTTGCACTTTCTACAAAGCAAACTTTGGACAAGAAGTTTACACACAGTGTCAATTGAAAAAGGTCATTAGATAGAATTGTTGAAATCATATTGCTGAGTGCAAAAAATATTATTAGGATTATATATATATATATATATATATATATATATATATATATATTATCATAAAGGTACACGGTAATAACCGACTCGAGTTTCACCATAAGTATCTTCAGGGTTAAATCCACTGGATTAATCAAGATATTGATTAATTGCAGTCGATTTCACGTGTGTATTTTTTCGCGATAAACGGTTGATTATAGGTCCGAACGCTGATTTAAAATTCAAAAATTCAAAAAGATCAGAAGATGCATTTATTTCAAAGGATCAAAATATAAACATTGCTAGAAATCCGCTTTGTGCTATATATATATATATATATATATATATATATATATATATATATATATATATATATATATATTAAATTTTTACTTGAAGGCACTTACAACGCATGTATCGCATAAAATTCGATACTTTTTCTTATAGAAAATGAACTTGACAAGTGTAATCCCAGTAAAGGATGGCTCGATGTGTAGAATACCGTACAGACTGTTTCGACTTTATTAAGTCTCATCAGCGGTATATACTAACGATTTCCCTCCGACAGAAATCGAAACCGGGACATTCAGCAACGTTCTAAATAAACTAACATCCAAAAACCTTATTCACTTCGCCGAAGGGCATTCGGTCTGTTTGTTGTTATTCTCTCAGTAGCGCCCCCTTACTATTATGGTAGAGGCGTGGTATCGCTTGACAAGCTTAATTTCGCTAGGATGGTCAGCTGTGTACTGTGGCCGAGGCGATAAAAGTGTTTCACTAGTGTTTCACTGCGTCTGCTGAAGTCCCGGTTTCGATTTCTGTCGGAGGGAAATCGTTAGTATATACCGCTGATGAGACTTAATAAAGTCGAAACAGTCTGTACGGTATTCTACACATCGAGCCATCCTTTACTGGGATTACACTTGTCAAGTTCATTTTCTATAAGAAAAAGTATCGAATTTTATGCGATACATGCGTTGTAAGTGCCTTCAAGTAAAAATTTAATATATACTTTATTCAGCAACGTTCTAAATAAACTAACATCCAAAAACCTATATATATATATATATATATATATATATATATATATATGTGTGTGTGTGTGTGTGTGTGAATCTGTATATATAAAAGAAAGATTGTGTCTGTCTGTCTGTAAGTATGTATGTGTGTTTGTTTGTACAACGACCGAGCGTTGTTTTATAAAGTAAAATTAGCAAAGACCGAAGTTCAATAAAATCCACACCTTATTTTTTTGTCTGCGAGGGACGTTAAAATTTTTACCCCTCATTCTCCACAAGAAAAAACTCTTTAGCCTTTGTACGACTACCGGTTTAGAAGAAGAAAAAATCTGAATTCAAACCAGCTGTACTCCGCCTAAAAACGTATTCCCCGTGGTGTAGTGGCTAATGTGCTAGACTACGACATCGTAGTAATCGAGTACAAACTCCATCCATGTTATTATGTTCAGGAAAGGGGTGAATCCATTCATCCATCCCACTATGGGTTAAATAGTACCATTACTGTTGCTCTAAAAGAATGAGATTTGGCATAAAGTAACCCAAAAAGGTTGATATGACATTAAGCGAAGAAACAAAACCAAAGCAAACCTAACCACTTAAACTGTCCTTCACATGCATCTTGCCCATAACGGAGGGGTTGGATGAATACATTACTACCTTGCTCGAAATTACGAGATTTCCGTGTTCCGTGCTGTCACTGGGTCCATTTTTTGTCTTTGTGCTATGAGCTGAAATTTCTGTTACGAGCGTGCTTTAGATACGATTATTTTAAGAAATTAACTAAAACCTTTAACTTTCCAAATATATTACGCCAAAGAAAAATGTGATTTATGAAAAAATAAGCATTAAAACATATTACAACACATAATTCATTTATTTTATGTCTTTATACAATACAGCGCATTCAAAAAGAAATATAACAAAAACGAGGGGTGTGGGAGGACTGGAACGGTTTTATAGCATTCCAGTTTATTTCAATAATAAACAATTGATATAAGAGGAAATTGAGTTACGAGCTGAACTAATTAAGCTCGTAAGTGAAGGTAGCATTCTACTTACTTTTTCTGGCTTTAAAATCATTGTCGGCCAGCAGGTTAACTTTCTAAAAATCAATCAAAATCAGTGTTGGTCTTGGCTGAAAATCATACAGTCTGATTATCCTAATAACAACAAGGATTTAATACTGGTCATAACAAGCTTATGTTATTCTTCTCTTGCCATTTTTACAGGCCAAATCGATCCACTGAATTCTCTTTTTGTCGTTTACCTTTATTTCATTTAGAAGCGCATGAAAATGTAAGTAACAAAATCGATAATAAAGACAGTAGATTGATTGACTTTTTTTAACGATATAATATTTCTTTTTCTTTTCTGGACTGAAGATTTTACATTGAGAGTCGAGTTAGGAAAATAATATTTACTTCGCTTAGAATTATCTAACGACTGGGAATGAAATAGGGATATCACGACTGTTACTTCAGTCTTCCATCAGAAAATTCAAAAGAATTTATGCAGGTATTATGCGGTCGGTTTCGCTCAATTGGTAGAGCATCCGCCTCTGAACCACAACAAGGATCTGTGTACGATACCGGTCCTCACAAACTCAGCACATGGCTTGGATTTTTGCGGCAAAGTAGGAAGCATGGATGGTTGCTCCACCTAAGATGCAACATCAACCTCTCTGGTCAATCGCTAGTGAAAAGGGATAAACCCCCCACAGTCTGGTTGATACCGACAATAGGCCACTCTACTTACTTTACTTTTACTTTTATATGTATGTATTTAGCCAATCCGTTTGCCACGTATAGGATGTGATAAAAGATCGCAAAGTATGGGTCATTCATCGAGGATTAAAGTCGTAATGAATATGTGGATTCAACTTGCAAAAAATTTTTTAAATATGTACTAGCAAATATATGCACCCTCCGTAGGGTGCAAGTATTTTAGTTTTAATGTAATCAGACATTATATTAAATTAGAAAAGCAACTTGAACTAAATAAGAATGCAGATAAAAAATATTTGAAACTGAAGGGGGTATAATCGAAAAATAGAACAATTGAAACTCTTCTATCACTCCTGTCTTTCATTGCTAAATGTTCCTAATTTAACTATTTAGTTAAAATAGTAAATAAAGAATACAATTACAGTTATTTCTTCTTGTTAATTGATGTCTTTTAAGATTTATCCACAAAATCTTTGTTCATATTCATTAAGACAAAACCAAACAATTAGAAATCAATAAGACTAAGCACATATTTATTAAAATCAAGTTTTTAATATCAATATGCAAATTAGCCTTCACACTGTAAACCACTATTTTGTTATATATATAATATATACAAATAAAATTGCATGTTGTTAGTATGTAGAGATTTAAATAAAAACAAAATCATGAATAATGTGACGTAAATAACCCAGGAACCTTTAGTAATATAGTTTCGGACACAGACAGACAAACACACAATCTCCATTATAATAAGAGATGTCGTCCAATGAATTGTCGGTAATGGTTACAATGCGATATGATGATTTCATTGCACTCTTTCTATTTTCACTCGAGTGATGTTGGTTGCTATTGACTAAGCTTTGCTTAGCATGGCTCATAAGGCCCCATGCATGGAGCACCCAGTGGGACTCGAACTCACAAGCTCAGTCGGTAGAACACTTGCCTAGGAATTGCAAGGTTCTTGGTTCGATACCGGCTTTGGCCAACTCAGCGTATGAGTAGCACAGGGATATGTGTGGTAAAGGGAGAAGCTGATGGTCAGTGTGGCGCAAAACACAATTCCCTTGATCTAACGCTAGTGAAAAGGGGATAGATTCCCTCGCTGTCTTGGCTGATACCGACATTAGGCCAATCCCTCGATTTTACTTTACTTAGTCTAGTTTGGTAATCATTACGCCATGCGAGGTTTCCTTTTTTTAATATGGACCAGCCGTCGAAGATCGAATTCGCTATTCAATAGTAATGGATCTACGAGACTTGTTTGCTAAGCTTTGTCTCTCGCTGGATGAAGCATAAATACAAAATGTCAACACTCCATTCATTATTTTGTTCTCAGTTCGTCTCTTTCATTCAGTTCTAATGAAAATTCAAATTTGTGTCTGACTGAAACACAGCTTAACATTACTTTTTTAAAGATATTTATAAACGGTTGTACGATCATTTTCAAACACTGAACGAGGCTGTTTGCAATTCACATAGCGCTAATACCCTAGGGAAATGTATAAATCCAAGTACTCTCCCTCCAGCTATGGGTAAATAGTAGGGCAGACTGGATTATTTAACCTTGGCTAGGTAACCAGTCTAGGAGAAGAAAAACTTTGAATTCAAACCTGTTAAACTCCGCTTAAAAATTGACCTTGTGTCACATCCTGTTCGTGCAGACTGGACTCTTTAACCTTGGCTAGGTAACTAGTCTAGGAGAAGGAAAACTCTGAATTCAAACCTGTTAAACTCCGCTTAAAAAATTGACCTTGTGTCACATCCTGCTCGTGCGGAGTGGTTGTAAATATATATAATCATTTTACTCACATTCTGAAGATAAGTATCAGGACCCCACTTCCAATCAGACGAGTGCAGTGAGTATGCCGCTAAACTGCATCTAGTGAAGTTCCAATTCTGGAGCTATGAGGGGTGTGGAGTACCCCTTCATTACCATTACTCCCAGGTCTACTATATCAGAGTAGTAGAACCTGTTAGAGTGTGTGTTTTTTAATTGAATACCCATCAATAATGAAATAAACAAAACAACTTCGGTAGAGAATAAACGAACAATATTTGAAATGCCTTAAAATTCAAACAACCAACCAACCAGCCAACCAACCAACCAATCAATCAACAATGACCTACTGTGACGATACGTATGCATGAACAGTTGCAGCTTTGTACATACTAACCTAATTAATGATCAATGCGTTAAAGGCGTGGTTGGTCACGTTTTTTGTGTAATCATCCTGTGCAACAGTTAAATTATTTCTAATTTACATTCATTGGGAATTATTACAAAACAATTACTTTGGATAATTTTGGTGTTACATATATGGTACCGTGTGACTGTCCTTGGAC
>CM042140.1:124355748-124420748 GCA_023376005.1 Doryteuthis pealeii
CTGGGCTATTAATCCAGTGAAGCAGAAACTTCGAATCCAAAGCAGCTGATCTCTACTTAAAGTTTGGCCTTGGGCCACATCCTGTCCATGGCAAAGGTGTTGGGTAATACATACATAACTAGATCCACACGGTACGTAATTCATCTGATAGGCAAATGTTACTAGTAGCCACGTCTAAGGCGGAGGTCAAAATGACTATTTAAGTAGTGTTTAAATGACTTTCAAAAAACTACTTGACAACAAATAGTAGGAGTGATATTAATTATAACATAAAATATTTTAAAAGCTGTCCCCATCAAGAAAAATAAACCTGTTCTAAATAGAATGTAAAAAGCCATGACGAGAAAACTGTTTTTAAAATCACATATACAACTGAAAATCAGCGCCACTTTCTCGGAACTGCAATATATATATATATATATATATTATATATATATATATATATATATATATATATATATGCAAAAAATACAGCTGCCCCGCCTAAAAATCCTTTATTAGATGAGATCTCTGGGATTGAGTTTGGTTTCGGGGTCAAAGCATCATTGCCATTAAGTCAAATCATTATAACACTTTCTTTCAATAACACCAGATTTTTTTTCTATCACGTCTTTGGAATATCATACAGACTCATTGTATGAACGAATTTCTCCATGACATTACGATATATATATACACATATATATATATATATATATATATATATATATATATATATATTATGTGTGTGTGTGTGTGTGTGTGTGTGTGTGTGTAAGTGCGAATAGAAAATTCAAATCAACTGTACCAGTTTTCCGTCCCATAATAATCCGGGGAGTCTCCGTGGCGCATTGGCTAACGCGCCGAACTGCGACATCATAGTAAGCGGGTTCGAACACCAGTCGAACTATTACGTTCCCTTTCGGATTAATACTCTTGGGAAGGGTATGTAACCTCTAATCCCAAGCAGTTATCGTTTCAATAGTACCACTACGGTTCTTTTACAACGATAACTTTGGCATTAAATAACCAATGGAGATTGATATGTCATTAAACAAAGAAACCAAATCAACCATAATAATCCAAGTTGTTCCATATCTGCCGTCTCACAGAAGGATAGACTGGTATGTAGACTGTTTAAAATCTAATGTGACACTTGAGCACGAATAAGTGCATCCGACTCGACCGTTTTCCTATCCTGAATAAGTACAACGTGTTATTTTAAAAGTGTAGTAGCCCATTTTAGTTAAAGTTAGATCCCCTCAGTCAGAGATAATAGTCAACAGCTGACATTTTAAGTGGTTCAAAAGTTTAATGTATAAAAAAGGAAGTTTGAAAGAAAATGATAACATTCATATATATATATATATATATATATATATATATATATATAAACAAGGAAATGAGGGGATTTATTTCTAGAAACTATGTCAGTCCTTGTATTATATCAAAGGAATTTAAAAAATAAGGAGTATCTAGAAATATTTTTACTGTCGTTGAGTATTTAGAAATTTTGTTGTTGTCTATCACGAAGTGCTGAACTAAAAC
The DNA here is from genome assembly GCA_023376005.1 of Doryteuthis pealeii. Lineage (NCBI taxonomy): Eukaryota > Metazoa > Mollusca > Cephalopoda > Myopsida > Loliginidae > Doryteuthis > Doryteuthis pealeii. The sequence continues at coordinate 124,357,276 of CM042140.1, forward strand.
TTCACTGTTTATGTGGAGAAATATTATCGTCTATTCGCAGCATTCAAGATTCCTACTGTTACATGATGAATAGGCATAGCCTTTCATTTTTAGCAAGAAGTGTACAGTAGTTGAGAATTAACGGTATACTGGTGGGAAAATACAGTACCGGAGTCATAGAGTTTGATTGGCAAAGCGTCACCGTGGAACGAGGCTTCTCATTGGTGTTGGGGGTCATGTAACCCGTCAATGCTGGGAATGTAAAATTAGAAGTTACTAGAGTTTAGTCCAGCAGCCCATTTGGTCAAGACATGTTTTCTGTTTCTGCGTACCCCCAATGCGCGTGTGGATTAGAAGTTTATTGAGAGAAAAGATATTGAGGGGAATAAAAGTGTATACACACATGAAAATGTATCCGTGTTGTTTAATGGTTAAAGAATACCAGATGGGACCCAATGAGAAACTATTCCTGAATGAAGTGAGACGTATCCAACTCGGTACGATGAAAAAAGAAAACATCCCGAAAGAGAAACTTCAATCCCGATACAAAGAACAGTGAAACCCGATAGACGTAAAAAGAATAGATTGACTATGCAACAATGCAAGGATTATACAATTTTCTAAACATAGAAAAGAACATCATACAGTTGTCATGCAATCAACATACATATGAAAAGAAGAAACAAGAAACAAAACAAAATCAAAATGGAGATATTAAAAGATCAATTATTGTGCATTAGTGATCAGAAGGGTCGGGTTAACTCAGTCGGTAGGTTCCTAGTTCGATACCGACCCCTCACCAATTCAGCGTATGAGTAGCACAGGGATCTGTGCGGTAAACTAAGGAACTTATGGTAGGTGTGGCGCTCCACCTCAGAAGCAAAAACAATCTCTTTAGTATAGCGCTATTGAAAAGGGGATATACTCCCTCGCTGATTGGCTGATACAGACATTAGGCCGCCCCGACGACTTTATTACTATATGGAGGCACGGCGCGTAATGTTTATCGTCGTAGGAAATGGACTCTGTGACCAAATCCTAGACGAGGCTGTATCAACATACATAAGAAAGGAAGAAACAAGAAGTAAAACAAAAGAAAATCAAAATGGAAGTATTAAAAGATCAATTATTGTACATTAGTGATCAGAAGGGCCGGGTTAGCTCAGTTGGTAGAGCGTTCGGCTAGAAAAACAAGGTTCCTAGTTCGATACCGGCCCTCGCCAATTCAGTGTATGAGTAGCACAGTGATCTGTGCGGTAATGTAAGGAGCTGATTGTAGGTGTGAGCTCCACCTCAGACGCAAAACCAATCTCCTTGGTTTAGCGCTATTGAAAAGGGGATAGACTCCCTCTCTGATTGGCTTATACCGACATTAGTCCGCCCCGACGACTTTACTTAGTGATCAGAAAGATAAAACAAAACAAAAAAATAAATTGTACTCACTATACAGTGACTATATGGAGGCGCGTAATGGTTATCGTCGTAGGAAATGGACTCCGTGACCAAATCCTAGACCAGGCTGTTTGCATTTCACATAGCGCTAATACCATTAGAGAAATGTTTTTTTTTGTTTTTTTGTTTGGTTTGTTTTACGGCATATCAACCTCAGTGGGTCATTTAATGCCGATAAAGTTTTGAAATAAATCAATTCTTAATGGATAATACAATTTTTTTATAATACATTTTTCTATTTAACCCATAGATGGGACCCTAACAGGTACTACCACTCCGGGTCAGAGTGGACCAAAGAGCAATGGTGATGAAGGGGTGCTCCACATTCCCCAAATCTCAAAAACTGGAATCTCACCATCAGATAGAGCTTAACGTCATTTCCAGGACATGTAGACCCGCAGCCACCGCCTTCTAGCACCCATATGATAAAAAGGGTTGGGGCTTGCCATAAGGGCAATAGGTTGGGGCAATCACATAGGTGCTAGGGCTTGACGTGACCAGCCGATTGATCGGAGGGGGCCTCTCCGACCGCCCGTCTAGCCCAAGATAGGGCCAAAGTGGAGTATGTCATGAACTGCCCATCCACCTGGGCTCTATCCTTAAGCATCACGGGTCGACACCCACGGCCAACAGGTGGCCCCATTGTTTTGGAGAAATGTGCAAATCTAACTATTCACCCTACAGCTATGGGTAAATACTAATGCAAGCTGAGCTCTTTAACATTGGTTAGACAAGCAGTATAAAAGAGAGAAAATCTTAATTCAAACATGTTAAATTCCACTTAAAAATTGATCTTGTGATGCATTCTGCTAGCGCAATGGGATTGGTAAATTCCTATATACATTGACTATATGTACATTGTAAATGTTAAAAATAATTTCGAGCCTCGTCGAGTGAGCGTTTCAGTTCAAGTTTAACTGGTTTAAAGGAAATGCCGATGCAAATAGTCCCCAACACATTACTATTACATTGGTGAAATAGAGTTTAATAGTGAAATAATATTGAAATATATTCTTGCAAAATTTTGCCCATTATTGGTTAATCGTAAAGGCGTTTTGCTCTGATACAATAATACAAGACCAGATATCAGCCGAGTTTCTCAGCAAATGATTACGGTACTCAATATGGAAATGCTGCCTTACTATTTTTGCCCAAACCTTCTTAGTAAGATTGTTTTTCTTAACTCTATATAAAATTGGATTATTTGAACTTTTCAACTTTGAGTGAAATCGACTAAAATATTAACATTTATCCTGTCAAGCATACATAATGCGATTATTATATTCAGCAATGGAGATTGTATTAGAATTTATACAAATTTACTCTAGGAGAATTTTCTGTATTCTTTCATACCTTTTTCAACTGACTAATAAATATTTAGAAATGAAGATTCCACCATTAAGTAATGAAAACGGAAGTACGGGTGCCGTTATTTTATTTGTCAATAAAAGGTGGCAGAACTTGTTGTATACCCTTCATTACTTTACTTACTTCTATTCTTCTTCTGACGTCTTTGATATGTTAAGTTCTTCTAGGTCACTTCTAGCGTCTGGAGTTCTCTTGGGGACTTCGTGTCTGGTCTTTCATTGGGGATTTTCTCCCTTTGTCATTGGTAGTTTTTAGATAATAACACAAGACTTCGATTTACTTATATCACATTTTATTTCGAAATCCCCACCAGACTACCTGCGCAGATCGAGTCAGAGCGTGTATAACAAGACTCATCACCGTCGTGGTTTCTCACCGCCAGACTAAAATCTATTTCTAATCTAAACCGGAAGAGGGTCTTCTCCACCGATTCTCACGTTATCTACCGGAAGGTTAGGACTGAGGTCAAGCCTTGTCACTCATCTTCAAGGCCATGCTGCAACTTATGACAGCCATTTTGATTTCTACTGTACTGTAAATAATTATTAGGAATTATAATTATGTAACAAACTGACTTGAATTTTGTGTCGAATTTATTACAGTTACCTTTTTGAACAAATTGTCACAGTATGAGATTTCAGTCTGCATACCAGTTCTGTGTGTGTGTGTGGGGGGGTACATTCGATATCTTCATATCTGGTAGGTAAAGAGTTAAAATCAGTGAACGTATTTACCCAGCCCGTTCGCCATAGGTAAGATGTGACATAAGGTTGTAAGTATGAAAAATCCAGCGAGGATTGAACTCGATATTCATTAGTAATAGATCTGCGAGACTAGCCTGCTAACCATTATACTACGGTTGTACACCTTTTATTTACACAACCCATTCGCCGCGGGTAGGAAATGACACAAGGTCGCAAGTATGGGGCATCTAGTTAGGATCGAACTCGCTATTCAGTAGTAATGCATTTGTGATACTAGTCATTACACCAGTGCTTCTCAACCTTTTTCGGCTTATGGACCATTTTTTATTCAAAAAATTCCCATGGACCAATCCTATTTTTACTTTTAAGCTGTTCCATTTTCACACTAAAATACTTAATGCAAAGACACAATAGTCTATTTAACCTTTAACATTTATTCAGTCCATTCAGCTAGTGACTACCTTGATCTTGGTGTTTCTGACACAAGATATCATAATTGATTTTGATGGAGTTATTCAGTCTTAGTCTGATAGTTCCTCTGCTGTTGAGATCTAATTTATTTCTTTTCCTACTGAAAACATCCACAACAGCCGAAAATTCAGATTCCACCATCCATGTAGTAGGAAAAGTAATGATGCTTGCTTCTTGTGGCAGATATATGTGCCGAGTCTTTGCTATTTTCTTGAATGTTGCTGCTAGTGGCTAGCACACGTGTTAAAGTAAGACAAGACAATTCATTTTCCGCCGATCATCGACGTGCGCTTAAATAGAGATTTTCAACTGGGGAGGGTCATTATAAGAAGCGCTAAATTAGTTAAATTTTTGTGAAATGGCTAAAACATTTTTGTGGCTTCGAACTCTCTGTGGACCATTAGAAATGTTCTGTGGACCACAGATGGACAGATGGACCACATTGAGAATCATTGCATTACACCACAATAGGGCGCCAAGGAAGTTCAGTGTATGCTGTTTGAAATCTTACTAGCTCTGTAGTAGCTTTGTTTTTGTTTGTTTTTGTTTTTTATTGAGGGGATTACTTATGCATCTATCCACTTGAAATATTCTTCTGAAGCATGGATCAGTTTCCACATTAGCCTCAATACGTACGACCATTAGCCGGTCGATCTTATCTGACTCTATTGTAGAAAGACAATTCTCACTTCCCCTAGAAGTAAAAGGAAATAGTTAAACCACCCAAGAAAGGAAGTTCATCCATTTTTGATCAATGATTCTGTCGCGCAAGTTTAATCGCGGCAGACATGGAGGTGTGTTAAAAGTCCACTCCTACTTATAACCCGGCGAGAATCATGTGATCTCTCTTGGCCAATCACTGCAGTACACTGCTGCTGATACAATACTTAAATCAACAGTACTGACCATAACTACTTTGACACTCGTGGACGACGGACATATGATTAGATCACTGGATCTTTAACAATACGCAGGATAGGACTTATTTGCTTACCAAAGGATTCCATAACTCAGGACTTAATTACTTAAGCCCTTTTCAACTGGCCAAGGATGGCATTTAAAAACTTAACAAGGTGTTCCGAGGTTATTAACAAGGCATTTTGTAATAGATAAAATTTACTAAGATCTGTGAAGTAGGTTATTTCCCAAGATTGGGACATTCAAAAACAAAAACTGTTTTACGAGAGGTGGGTGGGGGTCTAACAGGACCGACAAAGTATGTGTTTACCAACGCCTTCGCATAAACAGGATGTGACACAAGGTCAATTACTTAAGCGAAGTTTAACAGGTTTGGCTGTGTATGGTGACACGTAATGCCTGGGGACAGAATTGTAGTGGGTGAATGGTCTGTGAACTGGGTAATAAGTGGTCTGTGACATGCAAAACTCCTCTTTGGCCCTTACTTAGACCAAACTTGTGGTCGGAGAAACCCCTACCGATCAACTGGTTATGTCAAGCCCTAGCCCCTATATGATAATCCCAACCGCAGTCTTCAAATTGCTCTTATGGCAAACACCGACCACTTTTTATCATATATATATATATATATATATATATATCACACCAAGCCCTATGCATGAGCAGGATGCAACACAAGTTCAATTACTTTAGCGAAGTTTAACAGATTTGAATTCAGAGTTTTCCCTCTCTTAACCACTTGCCATAACAAGGTTAAGTAGCCCAGTCTGTTCTACTATTTACCCATAGATGGAGGGAAAATAATTGGATTCATACCTTTCTAAATAGTATTAGCGCGATGGGAAATGCCAACAGTCTCGCCTGGGTTTTGAACTCGTGTCACCGAGTCCATTTCCTAGGAACATAATTATTATACAACAAGCATGAAATAAACACAAGAATGTATTTACTCCACCCTTCCGCTACGAGCAGGTTGTGACACCAAGTCATTTTTTTTAAACGGGATGTAGCTAGTTTGAGTTTTGCTAGGCCGGTTGTGTCACAAACGGCTACAGAAACTCTACTAAACTATTTACCCATATCTAGGAGGGGGAAAGATGGATTCATGCCTTTTCCCAAGGGTATTGATTCGAAAGTAAAAGACAAACAGCTTTATCTAGCAAATAATCCCAATTCTCTAGAACTGGAGCCTCACCATCAGCTGCAGGAGATAAATGTATTATAAGCCCCACCGACATGGCTAACGAGTAAATGCCGTACATTACGTTCGTTCAATAAGAAAGCAACGAGCAAGGACTTTTCGAAAATGATATTCAACAGAACTAGCAAAAATATGCACCCCCCAGGCGCAAGTATTTACGTTTTAATGCAAGAAAATATTTCATCAAATTATAAAGACTAACGAAACTAAATAAGAATACTTAGAGATTACACTTATCTTTATTTTATGTTAAAAAATGTTAGATTATGTTAATTGATTTATACATAAGATTATACTTAAGATTGGTTTTAATACGTTTGAGAAGAAATCGTTTAAACCAGAAATCAATAACACAATTAATTATTTATTAAACTCGATTTTGTTAAAACCTCTATGCAAATTAGCCATACCATATACTATGTAAACCCCTATTTCTTAGTGATACATTGCAGGATTTTAAACGCATTAATAACATTGGCAGTTTTGAAGAAAATTTACCTCAGCTAGGGTTTAATAGAATAGAAATATCGTTAACAAAAAATATGCTAATTAGAATTAAATAACGATTACTCAATAAACATTGAGGATATAATATCAATAACTAAGTGAATTGTGTAGTCAGTGTTGACATAGTTTCGGTTACAGTCAGACATACACATAATCCCCATTATGATAAGAGATGTAAATCACTGACAAAACTTTAATAAAAAATCTCCGTTTCAATAACATCTGAGAAAATAATTTTGACGAAAATTTTTTTCCAACTCTTCTTTTGAATAGTATAAGTTTTTTTAAGTGAATAAATTTTATTTTAATATTTTTAGCTATTTTTCGACAAGGCCCTTGACAAAATTAATGAAAGTGATTACAAAAATATTTTTACTAGCATATAACTAGTTCCGATTTAGTAACCTAACCTATTTTAGAAAATATTGCGACTGCTTACACATGGTTCACTGAGTAGAATAAAGTACAAATTCTTTTTGGGTGGTTAACTTACATCAAATTCCATCCTGAAGTGATTTTTGCGATTTACAGTATAGCCCAAAAATAATATTTTACCTCCATCAAGTCGTACTAACAGCACGGATTCCATGACCCCCCCCCCTCTCTCTCTCTCTCTCTCTCTCTCTCTCTCTCTCTCTCTCTCTCTCTCTCTCTCTCTCTCTGTCTCCTATCCTGTCGGCTCAGACGTTAGAATAGACCGACTTCACCTCTAGAGGAGTAAGACTCCCCCAATGGGTGGCGACCAGTGATGCTTAAGAATGGAACCCTGGTGGCTGAGCAGTCCATCACATGTAACACTCCAGTTTGGTTTTTACTTAGGATTGATGGCTGTTCACGTCAGACCCTAGCACCTATATAATTATCATAACCCTATTGCCCTTATATCAAGCCCCAACACTTATGTGCTAAAAGGTGGTGGCTGAGGGTCTTCACGTCCTGGGTATGACCTTAAACTCTATCTAAGGGTGAGGTTCCAGTTCTGGAGGTGGGAGCAACGTGGAGCGCCCATTCATCATCATTGCTGTCAGGCCTTTCGCTAACCCGGAGTGGTAGTACCTGTTAGGGTCCCATCTATTGGCTGAATAGTAAAACATGAGTTTAAAAAAAAAGAATTAATATAACAAAACGTATTCGGCATAAAATAATGCAATGGGTAGAAATGTAGTAAAACCAACAAACCAGCCCCCTCTCTCTCTCTCTCTCTCTCTCTCTCTCTCTCTCTCTCTCTCTCTCTCTCTCTCTCCATATCGGTCATCGCTCCTGGAAAATCTCCCTTACGACATCCAGTATCCGAACAGGGCTAATCATTATAAAACTGATTTGTGTTAGTTGGCCCACTCTGGTGTGCCCATGTGTAGCTATTCACAGAAGAACGCCACTTATCAGTTCGTAATTACTTCCCCAGCAGTGCCCTAGCATATCTTGTTCGTCTTGGATGTTTTGTGTCATATTCTTCTCATATTGTTTGAAGTTTAACTTGCTTAACCATACACTAGAAATGACTTCTCGGGCAGTGTCCAACATGTCTTGTTCGAATGGTTTGTGTGATAGGAGGTAAGTGATCGCACAGCTGCTCTTTGGGGATACTGCTTCCAGGATTTGTCCCGGTGGGTGAGCAACTTCATTGTTTCTCTGAATTTTTTAGATGAGGCTTGATAATTTGAATTATTTGGATTATTCGGACTATCTTTATTGTTATCTGTACAACGTTTCGGTCGATGAGCCCTCTGGCCTTCTTCAGGTATTTCTTGTAGGACCCAACAGTCTTCTCGAAATCGGGAACCTTCTTTTCGAAATCAGGAACCTTCTTGTCGTAATCGGGAGCTATCACGGAACTTTGAATCCAATCCTTTATTCAATCCACGGGGTTATCCTGTTCTCATTCCGCTAACCATAGCTGGGTACAAGTTTTGTGCTGTGTTAATTATTATTCTGTTACTTTCGCCATTGACCAGGATTGAACCTGCAACCTAAAGGTCTGCAACCTAACTGTCACTTAGAACTGCCTTAACCCAACGCTTATATCCGCTACGGCTATGTGTCCAATTGGATATACACATGAGCACTGGGGGCTGAGTGACACCAAGTCTTCTCATGTCTCCAGGACTCTTCTCGGTATTCTAGCCGAGTTCAAGATTATTATATCATTCCTTGCGAGTTTTTCACACCACCCTAAACTTGTGATCTTTCACTGTAATCAGAGGGACAGCAAGTTTCCTCATGTCTTCAAGAATCTTCTGGGCATTCTAACTGATCTTAACAATGTTGTTGTTTAGATGGTTTCGATTCTTCTTTTGATTTAAAATCTCTCTAGTCTCTTTTCCAAACCCATGGGGACCGTTCCAAAGGCACTAATTATAATTATTACTTCCTTCGTCCACAAGATTCACAGGTTTTTTTCTGTTCACTGGCAAGGTCTAAGTATTTGTTTATCATTTCGTCTTCGCCGAGACGGGAAAATCCACGAGATGTTCTCTTTTTCATGCCAATTAACACTAGGTCTGGTCTTCTGGCCGGAATTAGGTGATCCGTCTAAATCTCAATGTCCCAGATTATTTCATACGTCTCATTCCCTTGGACGGGTTCCTCTTTGTGCATATACCATTTGGTAGCATAGTCAAAATTTGATCTATTATTATTATTATTATTTTTATTATTATTATTATTATTATTATTTCACTCCATTCGAGATTTTCATACCCGTTTTAGCCGGTGGTTCACTGGAGGCTGAATGAAAGCAAGTCTTCTCAAGTCTCCAGGACTCTTCTAGGTATTCTAGCCGATCTCAACAATGCTGCAGTCTGGATGGTCTCGATTTTTCCGCTGATATCCAGTTCATCCAAGCTTTTTGCCAGACCCCTGGGGATCGTTCCGAGGACACCAATTACAATTGGTATGACTTTCACCTTCATGTTCCACAGTTTTCTCAGTTCTTGGGCAAGGTACAAGTTTTTGTTTATCTTTTCGCTTTCTTTCTTCTTCACTCGGTGATCGGCCGGGACGGCAAAATCCACGAGATGACAAGTCTTTCTCTTCCTGTCAATCAACACTAGGTCTGGTCTCCTGGCCGGTATTAGGTTATCCGTCTGTACCTCAAAGTCTCAGAGAATGTTATGCGTCTCAATATCCAGGACAGATTCAGGCTTGTGCATATACCATTTAGTTGAATGTTAAAAAATTGAATTTCTTGCACAATTCCCAGTTGATCACCTTTCGCACCCAGTCGTGCCTAGTCTTGTACTCTCTTTGTGCTAGTTTAATGCATTCGCTTATTTTTTCCCCACACATTCTACACTGTTGTGTCATTTATTTTTTCTTTTATATAATTTGTTCTTATGACATTGTCTTGTGCAGCAATTCTAAGAGATTCAGTTTCTTTCTTGAGATTTCCCCTTCATAGCCATGCCCATGTGTTCTGATGTGCGATCTCTCCTGTTTGCCGCTTGAAGTGTCCATATAGTTGTTTTACTTCCCGCTTCTGTTTTCTTGTTTTTGTTATATTTGTGCTCGTCCATATGCTGCAATTGTTTTTCCTAGCTGCTGCTGTTGTTTTTTCTTTGCTCTTTTTTGTGTATTCATTGAATGCTCAAATTGTCACATCTACATAATATTCAATGCTGGAGAAACCTCTTCCTCCTTCTTATCTTGATGTAAATAGTCTGTCGTCTCTTGGGTATTATTATTAAGCGAGTTTTTTTTTTTTTTTTTTTTTTACTGAAATCCTAATGACAGCAAGTCTCCTCATATCTACAAGATTCTTCTAAGTATTCAAGCCGATTATAGCAATGTTGTACTGTGGGTGGTCTCGATACTTCCACTGATCTCCGGTTCACCCTGCCACTTTTACACATTTTTGGCAACAACTCCTAAAGCACAATTGGTATCACCGTCAACTTCATGTTCCACAACTTTTTCATCATCTCAAGAGAAAGATAGAGATATTTTCCTATCTTTTTGCTTTCCTTTCTTTGCACTCTATGGGCCGCTGGAACGGCACAATTCTCTAGATGACAAGTTCTTGTTTGTTCTTGTTGATTACCAGAGTGTCTTACAAGGGGTTTGTTCATGTATTTATTTCTTAGATTAGATTTATGATGCAAAGTTTGGTTTCCAGAAGAGTTGGGTTTTTTTTGTTCTTCTGAGATACGCCTTTCTTATTTTTTCTCTCATTTCCGTTTGCTTGATGGTATCCGCTTCTAATATCCCCAGGTATTTACAGTTTTCATTTTCTTCAAGTTCTCTTATTTCTTTCTGATTGGACAGTTCTTTTTTTCTTCAGTTGTTTATCTTTTTTTCTTTGTTCCTTTGAGCATTTCGCATTTTTCAATTCCAATTTACATTGCTATATCTTCGCTGTATATTCTAATGTATAAGGTTGGTATTTAACCAACACGTTCGGCACAAGGTCGCAATTATGAGGAATCCAGTGAGGATCAAACTCACTATTCAGTAGTAAGGTATTTACTTAACCCGTTCACCATGAGTAGGGTGTGACACAAGGTTGTAAGTATGGGGTCATCCAGCGAAGATCGAACTCGCTATTGGGTAGTAATGGATCTGCAAGACTAGCTGTCTAACCATTACAACACGATGGGAAGTCCCTAGTTTGTTAAAAAAGGTTAAAGAGTCCAGTCTGTCCTACTATTTACCCATATTTAGAGAGAGAGAGAGTAGTTGGATTCATACCTTTCCTAAGGGTATTGGCACTATGTGAAATGCAAATAACCATGTCTAAAATTTTTAACTCGTGTCATCGTGTCCATTAACCATTACACACGTGTATATATATATATATATATATATATATATATATATATATATAAACGTTTGGTACGTACGTGTCGACTTATAACTCAAAAAAGAGATGTTATTCAGATTCGAAATCTTGCATTCACTTTGACATCCTTATAACACACCGAATTTGGTTATTAATTTTTATCAATTAAGGGATATAATTAATTAAATAAACAAAAATCAAACGATTTGTGACAATCCTGGCATAGCTGCTGCTGCTGCTAATATAAAAAAAAATTCGCTGGCTGCTGCCTATATCAGCAATGATTTAAAATGGCGCTGCTTATGGTAATTTGAAGTTGACAAATTTGTACCCTAATCGTTTCAACTCGGAATTTCTTGCGTATCACTGGTCGAATCATATGAATATTTATTTGTAACAAAGAAAAGAAAATAATATTTCTAAATATGGAATTTGTATGTGGTTTTATCGATTGAATTATTTTTTACAGCGAAGTAAATAACAATAATAAACGAAAACATTTAATTTAACGATTAATAATAACTCACCTTTGTTTTTATGTACAAAAGAGTTTTAGAAAAAAAAGAAAAAAGAAATAAAAAAAAAATTGTAATACGAGCAATTGTAAGTATTTAATTCTTAGCATTTTATGTTACATTTTCATACGGTAAAAAAAGGATTAAACGAATACATTTCTATCATTTAAATCAACAGGCAAAGAAACTCGCTTAAAAAATAAAATTGTTTCAAAAATTAAACAACAAAAATAGACAAAAATAAACGAATATTATAATACACTAATTCTTAGCTTTGTTTATCGTTAAATCTTTAATAAAGTTTAGGAATGCATTTTTTAAAAATAATATCTTAAATGTAAACAAAAAGAAAAAATTCCTAAAATAAACAAACATTCTAGTATAAAAATTCTGGGCGATTTTTTTTTAATATGATAAATCATATTCCTTTTATTTTCTCCCTTAATCCTGTTTTCTCCTCACTCACTCTCTAGTGTTACTATTTTTTTTTAGTCCTGTCATGGACCGGTACTTTGCTAGTATAATATATATATATATAATATATATATATATATATATATAATATATTTTAAGAAGTCCCATTCCAACGGGCATGTTTATAACACCAAAGATTAATCGTAAACTCGATTAATTTAAAAGTAACCCCGAAGAATCTATCGATGAAACTCGAGTAGGTTACTAATTTCCATTCTTAAAATAAATTTATGCTCTACATTGTATTGAGCACTTTGTATTTGTTTTTTCTCAACCTTAACCTCTGGATATTGTGCGCTTCCAACGATCGTTCTTATACCCACCGGTAAGTTAATACTTATACATATACAAATATATATATATTATATATATATATATATATATAATGCAAACAGTGTGTTACGTTGTAATATTCACGGCACTAAAACGATACATGTATCGTAGTCCTTTTCTTTCTTGGTACTAAAACCCCAAAAGTCACCGTGCTAAATGGTGCGATAAGAAAATTCATAACACGAGAAACATGTCGTCACAACTGCCAGCCTTTATTCTCGTGCTCGTATAGTGGGCTTCTACCAGAGGGGAGGAAGGCAGAGAGAAAGAGAGAGAGAGAGAACACTACTAGATTACTGGGCTCTCATGAGGTCCGTGCCCTACGACCGACCCAGGCAAAAAGAGGACGAACCCTTTCTTTTTTCCCCCACGTCACCACGTGACTTCCGGTCAACACCCGACTTCCGCTTGCGGTCAATTCTCCGTTCGGGGTTACGCTACGGTCAAACCATCGCTCTCCTCTTTTGGGTCATCACTATTTTTTAAGCCTTTGTTATTTATTCCTCCTCCTTCCATTAGCAGTTCTAGCTCACAAAAGTCAGGAATATACCCATCCTGCAACACAGTGGTCAATATCATTGCTAGAGCATTTCTATCTGAGTTAAGATAGTTAGAACATTAGTGTTTACGCTTTATTTTTGTCACACGGACTTACGAGTATTTTGTTGGTGATTAAACTTAATATAATTATAATGGTCTGCGTTATTTGCTCGTTAACGACTACACCACAGTGAGCCATCCAAATGAGTTAATATTTAATTACACAATATATCATTATTCTTGAGACACTTGTACATACGAATAACTTTGGTGGTTATATTACAGTCGACACTTTATACATGTCACGGAGTAAGTGATTTATAAGCGCAAATTAATCCATCTGCTCATTTAAAAACACACACACACACACACACACACACACACACACACACATATATATATATATATATATATATATATATATATATATATATATATATAAGCATTTACATAAGTGTTAAGCTCTTTATTGCTCCCTTGCTCCTACAATGGCGAAAATTACTTCATTGAGAAAATATATCGATATGAATTACATTTGAAATAAATATCACTGGAATCTAATTCTGTAAAGAGTAATATATACATTATACTTTTTTCTGGGTTTGTTTTGTTTTACGGCATATCAACCTCAGTGGGTCATTTAATGACAACTAAGTTTTGCATTCCTAGCGCTATTTTGATTGAGAAAAATATGTATATGTCTAGATTTATTACTCATATTTTTGAGTAAAATCCCACTTCTTTTAGGAAATGTAAAATCCTGGATGGTCTTATTTTCGTGAAAAGTTTTTTTCAAATTACTTGCTTGGTAGTATTTTGTTACACACTTTATCAGTTAAATCTCTCTTGGCATGTAGTACATATTGGGGATTCTGTGTCCTCTAGTAAATAATGATGGGTGATGTAGGTGTGGCCTACGTGAAGGCGAGTCAGCACAACCTGTTCTCTTCTATTTTTGTTGTATCTTTAAATAGGGGATAAATTAGTGCATTCTAGTTCAGTTGTTTGGTTTAATGGCATATCAAACATAGTGGGTTATTTAAAGTGAATCTTGTTGGTTTTTCATATGTATATGTAATTTGTTTAAAAAATATTTTTTATTAATTTCATGTGTATCAATTAAGAGATGGTTGGCCTTAAAAGATGAGGCGTGTGGTGTAATAGTTACCATCGTTGGAAATGGACCCAACGAGTAGAGCTAAGATCCTGGACGATGCTGGTTGCATTTCATATAGGGCGAATATCCTTGGGTAAAATATGAATCCAACAATTCTCCCTCCAGCTATGGGTAAATAGTTGGGCGACGGGTCTTTTAAACTTGTTATGGCAACTGGCCTTCGAGAAAGAAAACTCTGAATACAAACCTGTTAAACTCCGCTTAAAAAATTGACCTTGTGCCGCATCCTGTTCATGCGGAGGGGTTGATATATATATATATATATATATCAACCCCTCCGCATGAACAGGATATATATAAAGTGGTGAGTGTTTGTCACAAGACCAATTTGATGACAACAGTCAGTCGGGATTATCATATAGGGGCTAGGGCTTGACATGACCAGTTAATCGGTTGGTGTTTCTCCGCCTACCCGTCTTGCCCAAGTAAGGACCGGAGTGGAGTGTTGCATATCGTGGACCATTTAGTACCTGGGTCACAGACCGCTCAGCCACTACAATCCTGTCCTCAGGTTTTACGGGTTGCCACCCACGACTAACAGGTGGCCTCATTGAGATGTCTTACTCCTCTTCAGAGGGCATCGGCGTAATCTACTGCCCTAACGGACAGGTGGGATTTGATAAGGAATAGGCACTTACAAGAAGTGTAAAGTAATTTGAAATAACGATAAACCGTGGAAAAAAACAGTGCTTCATTTAGTTTGATTGACAGGGCTTGAACTCGTAATTGTCTGAAACGAGGCTTCTCATCGACAAAGGAGTCACGAGACAAGACGACACTGGGAAAATAGAATCAGAATTTAGTCGGTTGAATCAAGTGGGCTGAATGAAGTATATGTGAAATTTTATCTCAGCTACAACTCTTCACGCAAGTGAGGTAGCGGTGAAAAATCAAGAGGAGAAATCAAAATATGTACACATAGAAAATGTGTCCGTGCTGTTACATGATAACAAAACCAGCAGAAAGTCAGCAATGAAAGAGCACTCTGGAAGTCAGAGGATGAACCCGAACTTGGAGAAGAAAATCCCCTATACGAAGGGGAAGATGTCCGACCCGAATGAAAAGCAGAAATCCGAATAAAAAGAGAGATCCAGTGACACAACGCTACGCCCCGCACATGAGGTTTTATTCAAAGTGGCGCCAAAATTAGTAATCATTATTTTTAAAAATTAACCACCTTTGAATAAAGAAAACGCTAAAGAAAACATTCTTTTATAATATTTAGCACAATTACGATAGGCAATTTACATTTACGATAGGCAGATGACTCTCTTTCTCCCTATATGCAATCAGACTATCTCTCTCTGGGAATTTATTTAGTCTCAAAGGTCGCCAAGAACTACCCCCAACTTAAAAAGGCTATGAAATTCAATTTTTTAATTAGGTTAATATTACCCTTTAAGTCTAGGAAATGATGAAATTGAATATTCGAAATGTCTATTAATTTTAGTGATTTTCGTGGGTATCTGAGATATTCAACCGAACTAGAAGCCGATTCCCGTATGCCACAATATCTTACAACAACCCCCTGTAATATGGTCTTACAGTATTGAAGGCTTTATCTCTCTTTCGTCTTTAAATAAAGAGTCGATATGTTACCTTGAATTATTTGGGGACAATAATATCCCTAAAATGCCCTCTGTTTTCACTTTCACGGAGTTTTATTTTTTAAATGGTAAATGGCTTTGGCACGACCCTTCGTTAGTTACATTTCTTGAATGAGCCACTAATAGAATAATTTGATTAACGGCTAATCAAATCCTTATGGGTTATCTAATACCGAAATCTGATCATTTATAAACGTCTGATTGTTAAATCTTTTTAGTAAAGTTAGTCAAAAGTTTTGCAATATTTTGTTACGTGCTGGTTTGTGACACGTATATCATGTGACCGAAGCAGTTCAATCCCTAGGAGATTGGTAATAGTGGTTGGTAATTCATAGTAGTGGGTGCGCTGTCGGGTTGTACTTTGTTTTACTCCATGTGTGATTTGAAAGCCGTACAGATGAACATGCTGCTACGTTCAGGAACTTATATACAGGGTCGCCCCGAGTTCAAATCCTAGACGTGGTAATTGCATTTCATTTAGCGCTAATATCCTTGGGAAAGGTATGAATCCTACTCTCCCTCCAGCTATGGGTAAATAGTAGGGAAGACTGGGCTCTTTAACCTTGGTTAGGCAACCGGTCTAGGAGAAGGAAAACTCTGAATTGAAACCTGCTGAATTCCGCTTAAGAAATTGACCTTGTGTCGCATCCTGCTCGTGCGGAGGGATTGGTAAATATATATATACAGGGAGGCCCACAAAATACTTAAACATTTTTAAGAATCATAACTTCCTCGTTTTTAATTCAATTTTTATATTATTTTTCAGATATTATGAGTTATCTAAGCAAATTGGAAATTTCAAGTTACAAAGTGAAAGAATGAATTACGAGTAAGGTAATATAATTATACTAATCAATAGAGAGGTTTATAATTATAACTAAAATAACTTTTAGTGGCAGAATGATTTTAAGAAATTCAGAATTCAAATGGCCTCCCCATTCGCCTGCTGCTTACCTTTTGTGAGGTTATTTAAAGAAGTGTATAAGTTAAGAGAAAGGAACTGAATCCGACGGTATGAGTATAGATAAAAGGATATGAAAACAACGCAATATGCTGTTAAAGTGAAAATATTCTATATCATATTCATAGCTAATATTGAACAATATTTTGATTTATAAAAATCATCTTTAGAGCTTGTTTATACTCCGGACTTATCAATAGCGGAGACGAAAATAATATGAATTCAAAACGAAAACATTGATGTTGCAAAAAAGTTGAAACTACCGCATAACTTTTTTGCAATATCAATGTTTTCGTTTTGAATTCATATTATTTTATAAAATAATAATAATAAAATCTTTTCATTTTAACAGCATATTGTGTTGTTTTCATATCCTTTTAAAGAAGTGTGTATATTTTAATAAGTTTACTGCAGCTGAAGAATAAGGTCCGTGCAGATATAAGATCCTAGAAACCTTGAGCAAAGTAATGCAAAGGGTTCGAATTAACTTGTAACTTTGTATCTGTGAAAATCGAGGCAATCTACAAGATATCATTTTTTCGCAAATAGCTACAAATATATTTGCTTGGACTATATTTTATTATTAAATTTTTTTAAAAAATCAGTCTTTTATGGGCCACTCTATATATATGTCCACAACGCATCGGTAGCTGTCAGATTATTTGTTGTTCGAAAGGGGAAGGTCCAGTTGATCTCAGTATAGTAATCAGGTCGTTAAAGTCATTAGGCCCAGGCTGCAAAGATTTAGGTAAGATCAGGTAGACCTAAAAGAGTGGATTTCGAGGCCGTGCTCCGATGGATATCAATCTGGTGAGTAGCACTCAGAGAGCACCAGGCGAGCTCGACATTTCACGCCCCAGTCGGATACATTACCTTCAGGACCTTGGAAGTTTCCGTATTTTCCTAAAATATTGTAAAATTTTTGACTTACCCGAGTAGTTTGTTTAAACAAGCCTCTCATAAATTGCCAGCGGCTGTGTTTAACCAGAGTATTAGTCTTTCAAATGTCTACACAAATTACTTATCCCTGTCTTGTTTTGTTTATTTTAGATTCATTTGTTACTTTAATTTCATTTAAAATGAAAACCCTACTTTAACAGACTAATGGACATTATTAAGTTTAATTTACTTTATCAAAAGGAAAAAAATAGAAGCACCATAGAGTAGGAAGATTATGTTGAGTCACATTTTTGTTATAAACAGTTTTTTTTGGGGGGTGGGGTAACTTTCTTCGTTGTGCAAATTTAACATAGTGGAGAAAAGGGTATTCAAAATATTTATTGCAGTTGTTATCACGATCGAATTTGTAGAATTGGAAGTGTCTGATTTTAATCTGTTATACTCTAAAATTAAATGCCACTATCAATCTATACACACACATACACACACACACACACACACACACACATATATATATATATATATATAATAACTTTGGATATTTTTTAGAAGCATTGTTGTATAATGTATATATTATTATTCATATGTTTGCTTGAAGGCAATTACAATGCGTATATCGCATAAAATTCGATAATTATAGAAAATAATCATGACAAGTGAATCTCGGCAAAGGATCGCCCGGTGTGTAGAACATCGTACAGACTATAATATATATATATATATATATATAATAATATATTATTTATTATTATTATTATTATTATTATTATTATTATTATTATTGTATGATCCAGTATGTATAAATACAGTGAATCTTTAAATCACTACAGAGAGCTCAATGTATAATAATCTTTTTAGATTATATACAGAGCAATATTTTTGAAAGGAAGGAAAAGCTCAACACCGTTATTCCATAATAAATTCATTTCGACCAAAATTGGGGCCTTTATAAATCTAAGTTGATTTAACAAAGCTCCCAAATCCAAGTCTCATCAGATGGAAAATCATCATATATATATATATATATATATATAATATATATATATATATATATATATATATATATATATATATATATATATATATATATATATATATAATATATTTATATTATATTATATAATATATATATATATATATATAGACGAGTTGGGTGAATACCTACTAACATTCTTACTAGAACAATTCATTAAACGAGAGTTTGATTTCCTAAAATAACAATATTACGTTTCGTTACATTAAATCACGACAATCTACGAGACTGATTATATAAAAAAATATGATCAAGTGAAATAGAATTAACTTTATATATTCAGAATATCTTATTTTGAAAACCACACACCAACAAATACTTCTGTTGCAACTCATGAGTGCCTTTGTGGGGTGTCGAGCAGTAAGTGAACCTCCCACGGGTTGGTGTAAAAATTGCTAAGATTCCGACGACATGAACCGTGCAATGAAATTAGCATTGACCCCTTTGAGGTAAGACAACAAGTACTGTCATGGTAGAAGGCCATCTGGATCTAAGCTCTTATAAATTCACACCCATAAGGCGCGAACGTTAGGTAAGTATTTATTTTGCTGACCTCCCACCAGACTGGATTAACATAAAGTCTTTTTTTACGTGGGAGCCACCCACAAATAACAGCTTATGCGGTAGCCAGTGAATAAAGTGCGTGGTCCTGTATGCATTGCCCTTTTGGGGCGCTTCAGGTACCAGTTAATAACCCTTTTATGCGAGAGGGCTGGTACTGCCTGCAGGGACGGTTCCCTGGGACCAAGTGAGATATTTTTTCATTGCTTATTTACTCTCAGACGGGTAAAAATTTTGTACCGGTCAAATTATAACTAAGCTTAATCCAACAGCATTGACAGAAAAATGAGTTTAAATGAAACTAGGATGATTAGGTTGTGCCAATCTTTAAGATCGTGTGCGAGCTTTCCGGCCTTAAAAATCAGCCTGAGAAAATGTTGGTCTTTAGATGGAGTTTGAACATCGACTACTGGTTCCTTTTAGAGACACGCAACTACCTCAATCACAATCCATCCTCATTCTTCACTAAGCATAGGTTAGCCATAGGTATGAGGATCGAACTCACATGGAGAGATCGTCGCCAAAATGACCGGTTTAGTTCAGTTGGTTGAGTACTTGTCTAGGAATCGCAAGGTTCCTGGTTCGATACCGGCCCTCACCAACTCAGCGTATGAGTAGAACAGGGATCTGTGCGGTAAAGTGAGGAGCTTATGGTAGGTGTGGTGCTACTCCTCAGACGTTAAAAACAATCTTCTTGGTCTACACAAATGAAAAGGGGATGAGTCCCTCGCTGTCTTGTTGATTACCGACTTTAGGCCAGCCTGATGACTTTTTGATGATCGAATTCGACAATGAGTAGCAGTGGATAATCGAGATTGGCTTGCTCACCATTACACCACGGTAGTTTGGTTATTTTGTTTTACGGCATATCAACACTTTTCGGGTCATTTAATGCTGAATCATTTCATTTTGACACCAGGATGCTTACAGTACCTGCTGTTGCTTAAGGAATCACCCATCTAAGCATTGAACAGGCTCATTGTTGCTTAACTTTGGTGGTCTAACGGGAACCGGTGTTTTCAACGTGACGTTGCTGTACGCACCCCATTTGGATATCTCTAAGCCTTGTTTAATATGAGACAAACGCCGGGGGGGGGGAATGCACACCTATTTCAGCCACGTAGCATGACTCTCATGTTTGGTTACTGCAGATATACAGTAGGTCGATGAGCCACTCAGAGTTCATGCTACTAACCAAATGAAATACAATCAGTTAAAAAAAATTTGAATGAGGTCAAGTCAGTGTAATAAACATTAAACTTGACGCTGCTCGTGCTAATATTTAACTATGAATAGAAACACTTACCAACCAGTCGTATACTTTGCAGCCAAGAGTTTATCATTGGAAAAAAATAACAAGTTTATTAAACAAGAAATAAAACCAATAAATCTGTAATGTTTATTTAATCTGCACCTCTTTTCGAATACGCATTATGCAGAAACTAAGAGAACCTTAAATTTGCAAATTAAAAGCATTAGAATTTGCAAAGTAAGAGGAATTTACAGTTTTTCAATTACTTCTTACGGCCGAGCCAAATAAAATTTGCAAAGTAAGAGTATTTACGGGGTTTCGGTGGATTTCTTATTCTCTGTTAGTTATTATTATTCGGACGAAAGAAGGAAACAAACACGAATATAAATTACAGACTCAAGCATTATAAAAAAAGTACAGAAATGTTGTTGCAAATTTTTATGGCATTTGCTACCAGACTTATCTGTGAGGGGAAATAGTGTTCGCTGGAGAAGTGGCTCTAGAAAGGGAATTCTGATCGCTGTGGTTGTAGAGTTCTGTAGAGACGCGTCCGTTTTGTCGGTTCTTCGTCCGATAAGTAAAAGTAGGGGATGCTCTTTTAGAAGCTTCTCGTCTGGGTAACTGTTCTTTTAAATGACGGTGGATGGGGCCCTTTTTAATTGACTATTTAGGTCCTCAGCCTTCTGATAAGTATGCTGTCGAAACGGCCTTCAGTGGTATGCTATGAGACAGCCTTAGAAAGTATGCTGGTTAAAAAACGCCACCGTCCAGGTCGAGGGCCTACAGACAAGTGCCGGGGTTTGATTCTGGCGCCAACATCGTATTGGCGATTCGCCCTCTAGCGACAGGGGAAGGTAATTATCTATCAGATGTCCGATAAAACACCGCCTGTCTTTTTGTATCACTCCTTACGAGTTTTTCACGTCAGCGTTAACTTGTAATCTTTCACTAAATTCTGAGTGACAGCAAGTCTTCTGTCTCCAGGACTATTCTGAGTATTCTAGCAGTTCTTAGCAATACATTTGTCTGGGTGGTCTCAAATTTTTCTCTGATTTCTAATTCCTCCAGTCTTGTTTACGAAGCCTTGGGGACAGTTTCAAGTAGACCATTTATGATTATTAATACCATCAATAAAATGTTTAATATTTTGTATTTTTAGTTCTCTAGCAAGGTCAAAGTATCTGTCTATCTTTTCGTGTTATTTCATAAAAAATCCAAAAGATGACTTTTACATAACAGCTCATTGTCCTGTATACATCAGCACCAGTTAATAAACCATGCTCTTTTATGGATGCAGGTAAACATTCTGTACCGGTCAACTTATAACTAAGCTTAATCCAACGGCATTGAAAAACAAATGAGTTTAAATGAAGTTAGGATGATTAGATTGTGTCAATCTTTAAGATCGTGTGCTAGTTTTCCGGCCTTTTTTCTTATTTTGGCAGCTTTTCACTGAATTCCTAGTGACAATAAGTATCTCCAGATCTCCAAAATATTTAAAGGATTCTAGCAAGTTTTAACTTTGCCGTGGTCTGGACGGTCTCGATTCACTAAGCTCCAGTTCCACCGGTCTCATTTCTAGTTCTTTGGGGACTGTCCCAAAAGTACCAATTACAATTGGTATTACCATCTTGTTTCACAGATTTTTCAGCTCCCTGGTAAGATTCAACTGTGTATTTATCTTTTCCTTTTCTTTTATTTCACTCGACGGTCTGCAGGAACAGAGAAATCCCCACGGTGATAAGTTATTTTTTTCTATAAATTAAT
Organism: Doryteuthis pealeii; assembly: GCA_023376005.1. NCBI lineage: Eukaryota > Metazoa > Mollusca > Cephalopoda > Myopsida > Loliginidae > Doryteuthis > Doryteuthis pealeii. The sequence goes on from CM042140.1 coordinate 124,379,773, forward strand.
ACCAGATCTAATCTTCAGACGGTGACTGGGTGATCCATTTGTATCTCAAATTCCCGGATTCTGTAATGGGTCTCAATTTCTATGACCTATTTTGGTTTGTGTATATATCATTTTTCAGTATTTATTAAATTCTAATTTCTTGCACACTTCCCATTGGATATCCCTTCCTACCCAGTCATGCGAACTCTTGTATTTATTTTATGCCAGTTCATTAGTGCATTCATTTATTATATGATTAGCCGTTTCGTATCTGTTACTATATAAAAACACTTGATATTCTTCCGTGTATTATCAATTTTTACTTTGACACAATAAGTTCTTATGTTTATTCCTTTAAAACTTTCATTTCTCTCTTTGGGTGTCTTCTTTATAACCTTGTCTAGGTCATATCATGCGTAATTCCTTTAGTTTGTCGCTTGAAGTACCGATACAGTTGTTTATTTATTTCCATTATATCTTTACGTTTTCATTGTTGTCTTCCAATTAGCTACTGCCTGCTCTTATAGATCTTTCTTTGCTATCTTTCTATATTCTTCGATTCTCTAAATTGTTGCATCTACGCAATCCCCAATGCTGGCGATTCCCCCTCCTTCTTTTCTTGTCACATATAACACCGTCACCCCTCGGGAGTAAGTAAATATATATATTTACCCACCCCTTCACAGGAGCAGAATGTGACACAGGATCAATTTATTAAGCGGAGTTTAACAGGTTTGAATTCAATTTTCCTTCTCCTAGACTCGTTACCTAGCCAAAAGTAAAGAGCCTAGTCTACCCTACTATTTACCCATAGCTACCCATACATTTCCCAAGGGTTTAGCACTGTGGACAATAAAAACAACGTTGTCCAAGATTTTAACTCTGTTCGCTGTGTCCATTTTCTGCGTCTACAAAAAAGATTTTAGTAAACTGTTTTGTGTTGACGAGTCCATTTTCTTAGACATTACACCACGCGCTTCCTTGTACATTATAATCAATTTCTAAGTTCTATGGCCCATATGTTTGGATTCCTCCCATGTTCATTCTAGGAATGGTTCAGTGTATCTAACAGGAAAGACTGTCAGGTATTAGATTTCTGCTGGAGTTTGGTTTCGAATAGTGTTCTTGTTTTCCTTAGGTTCTCATTTCTTTCTATGTCCTGGAAATGACGTTAAACTTTATCTGATGGTGAGGTTCCAGTTTTGAGGTTTGGGGAATGTGAAGCACCCCTTCATCACCATTGCTCTCTGGTCCACTCTGACCCGGAGTGGTAGTACCTGTTAGGGTCCCATCTATGGGTTAAATAGAAAAATGTATTTATAAAAAAATTGTATTATCCATTAAGAATTGATTTATTTCAAAACCTTATCGGCATTAAATGACCCACTGTGGTTGATATGCCGTAAAACCAAACCAAACCATTTCTTTCTTTTTATTTCATCACCTTGATTGTTTGCTTGATGGTGGCTGCTTCTAATATTTCAAGATATTTGTCGTCTTCTTTTTCTCTCAGTGTTCTTATATGTTTGTTTAAAAGAAATAGTTTCCTCCTTGTAAGGAGTTGTGCGGTAATAAACACCGACTGAATACTCGCAACGGAATTTCTATTCTGATAAAAGGTAATCTCCTACGCATCTTAGCCCAGTAGCAACTCCTGATACGAATTTAAAAATTGATATCATCCTCTTGAGTTACTTGGCGTAGCAGATGCTGTTTTTCCGAATCATAATTTTTGAATACTGAATTCGATCCTCACTGGGGTCCCAATACTTATGGTTTCGGAAATAATTATGCAAAAGTTTGTCAACGAATACTAGTAGTCAGTGACTTCTATTCTCACTGGGTACTCTATGCTTGTGACCTTATGTCACAAATATCTTCAAAATTATTTATCCAACCAGTTCGCCACGGGTGGGATTTGACACAAGTCACAAGTATGGGGCATCCAGCGAGGATCAAATTCGCTTTTCACTAGTAATTGATCAATGGATCTGTGAGACTAGCTTGCTAACCATCACACTACGACAGGCCACCTTATGATTGGGTAGTTCTATTGCTTCCCTTGTTTCTCGCTTCTCTTTTTTTATAAGTATGGCACATTTTACAATTCCAAATCCTATTCCTATTGTTACATAATCTATGCATAGATTATTGTCAACCCCCTGTATTTCTGAAAGATGGCCCCTTTTCATATCAAGGGCGGGACTTTCCATGGAATATTACAGAAAGCCTGCGAGATACGTGAAGTCACGTGGGACCGAGTTAACCCAGCAGTTCCAGCTTGGACGTCAGGCAGAAAAGATGTCTGCCTTAGCTGGACTCAAATGCACACGCGCGTTGTGTTAGTTAGAAGAAGAATTTTAGTTAATTAAATAAAAGTTTAAAGAAATAAGATGGTGTTCTTGTTTGATGAATGTCTTGGCAACACTATATCTTGTCTGTACATCCGAATATTTTATATAAGGGCTTCTAGTTCGTTTTAATTCTTGGTAAATATATTACAAACATTCTTCTAGCTAAGGTTCTACTCCCTTAGAAGTTTTATACATCAGCACTTTCCTCAGTATTCTATCTGATCGCGATAGTGACTTTGTCTATTTTTTCTTTGGAAGAAAAAACCCACAACGGCCTTTTAACTTGACGAACAATTAACTTTAGAACAAAATATCCTAAATTCAAAAATTAAGACTTGGAATTAAATAAAACACAATGGTTGATATGCAATTAAACCGACCAAACAAACAACTAATTAACTTTAGAATATTATATTCCAAATTCTTTTCTCGCAAAAATCAATCTCCAGTGTCGTTAAAACGTCAGTAATTTTTCATCATTTCTTTTAAGTAGTCTATACTAATTAGGTTTGTTATTAAGTCATCAACTATAAGTTAAACTTTGAATTGTGTTGTAGAGTCGTAATTAACTTTATTAGACACAATAAATTTTAATGTGGATTTAAACATAGAATGTTTCCCGACCCTTCCTTACCGGTGGTTATTTTGCCTAATGAACATTGCTTTTTATTGGATAACTCACTGTTACTCTCCATGCTGGATGCGCGCTTAGCGTATCGGTTATCATTGTAGGAAATGGAAACATTGACCCAAGTTCAAATCCTGGAAGAGACCGTTTGCGTTTCACTTTGCGTTAATGTCCTTGGGAAATGCATGAATCCATCTGTTATGAGTGAATAGTGGGACAGACTGGGTTCTTTAGTCTTAGTTAGGAAACCAGTCTAGGAAAAGGAATACTTTTTTAAGTACCAGATGTGATCCGCTTAAAAAATGACCTTGGAGGAGGGATAAAGTATATACATTATTTATATGTAGTTCTCTGTCTCTCTGTCTCTCTCTGTCTCTCTCTCTCCCTCTCTCTCTGTCTCTCTCATTCGGTCTCCCGTACCCCATCTGTGTTTGTTGAAATGTGTCCCCATTATCTTAGATGGCTGAATAATGTAGGTATTAAAGAAGAAGCTTCGTACTCAGAGCTTCAGGCTTCGTGCTGTGAAATTCAGAGGCTCCGCGCTCCGTTCTCGCGCACCATACCCAGTGTTTGAGCAACGAGCTCCTTGTTCTATACTCTTGCTACATGCTCCGTCATCGCACATCTTTGTACCGCAGTCGACCTAAAAGAAAGAAAACTCTCTAATCTGTACTCTATTTAAAAGTTGATCTATTTGTCACATGCTGCTCGTGGTGGAGAGGTTGGGCAAACTCCTGTAATCCTCAGAATAGATAATCAACACTGACAATTCTAATTCGTATCTTACTCGCCTTTCCGTATGAAAGAATTCTTTCAACTTCTCTTAATGAATGAAGAAATCTTGATGTTAAAATGATTACAAAATTGCCCTGAGAATAATAGATTGTCATCAGTTTAACCATATATCGTTAGCGAAAGTGTGAGTTGATATATGTTTGTTGATGCAGGTGTGGTTGGTTTGGGTTTGCTACAGTTTTATCGATGATTATTTTCGGTGATCAGTTTAGGGTTCGTTGGTTGGTTAGATTTTACGGAATGTCAACCCTTGTTACCGAAGACATTTTGTCTTATCCATTCTTGATGGTATTCAATTTTTAAAACTCATTTTTAGAGTCATTTTTTTCTATTTGAGCCATAGATGAGACCCTAACAGATACTACCTCTCTTGGTCAGATTTTATCTGGGAGTAATGGCGATGAAAGGGTTATTCACATTCCCCAAAGCACCACAATTGGAACATCATCACAAGATACAGTTAAATGTCATACACAGGACACTAACGTATTCAATTTTTTAAACACATTTTTAAAACCTATTTTTTCTATCCAACTCAGAGATGGGACTCTAACTACTACTACTCTGAGATATTGATTATTTGCATACAGTTATATGATATCAAGTATTCCTATTAATACATATTATTTGCATACAGATATATGTTTTCAAGTATCTAATAATAATCCTTAGGCATCAAGTTTTCCTTACACTAATAATTCTTTTTAATAATAATCATTTGTTTACACATAGTCATATGGTTTTTATACACAATATGTGGTTTAAAGGTTTTGGTTGTTTTTGTTGTTGTTGTTTTTAATGGCAAATCAACCTTCGTGGTTATTTACGCCAAAACTATTCTCGTAGAAGAAAAATAGTAAAGTACTATTTAACCCATAGGGGCATCACATAGCGACGTAATAGTTAGCAAGCTATTCAGCAGATCCATTACTACTGAATAGCGATTTTGATCCCCATTGGATGATTAATACATGTGACCATGTGTAACATCTACCAGTGGCGAACGTGTTGGGTAAATACCTACTATTCAGTATTATTTGGATTATTTGGACTATTGTCCTCATCTTTATTGTTATCTGTACAATGTTTCAAATTGGACACAGCATTTTGGATAAAGGCGTGGATTAAGACAGTTCTAAGTAACAGTTATCCCTAGGATGCAGGTTCATTCCTGGTCAGGGGCAGCAGTAACATAGAATAATAACACAGCTTAACCCATGTATTCCAGCTATGGTTAGCGGAATGAGAACAGGATCCCCCCGTGGATTGAATAAAGAGTTGGGTTCAAAGTTCCGTGATTGTTCCCAATTACGACAAGAAGGTTCCCGAGTTCGAAAAGAAGGTTCCCGAATTTGAGAAGCTTCCCGAGTTCGACAAGAAATACATGAAGAAGGTCGGAGGGTACATCAGCCGAAACGTTGTACAGATAACAATAAAGATGAGGACAATCGTCCGAATAATCCAAATAATACTAATTATCAAGCCTCATCTCAAAGAATCAGAGAAATACCTACTATTCTATCCACAGCTTTGTATGGTTTAAAGTAACTTTTCATATTTAATGATAATTCATTTGTACACACTTATATGGTTCCATACTTACCTAGTGTCTCGTCCTCGGCCTGGGGTCCAGTGTGCTTCGGCCACTGGATCAGGTTAAAGTACAAATAATAGCGTCGATCCCCCAGGCAATACCTGGGTTTATTGCCCAGCGCTGAGGCGCCCCTCTTGAGAGGGAATGCCGAGGGGATCGACGCAATTTTTGTTCTTTCCCACCCATCAGCTTTGGCTTGGGGGTGGGCCCACGTTAAAACGAGGCCTTGTGCCCAGTCCATACAAGTGGGGTACGAGACAAATACCCTTATATGGTTCCATGTATTGTTATTCAATACTATTTCACGCATATATGGGACCTAAACAAGTACTATCATTTGGGATAAGACAAGACCTTGGAGTAATGACAATAAAGAAGTACTCCACACTCCCCAGATATCCAGAACTGGAGCCTCACCATCAGATTCAGTTTAGCGCCATACCCATGACACCCCTTTTTGTGTTGGGTCTTAACACACTGCTTCACTGTTTTGTATTTTAAGTAATTCTTATGCTTCTCTGTTTTCTTAAGCGTTTTCAGTTCATTTATTATAAACTTTTGTTTGGCCTTTTGTGATTTTTAAAGATTTTTTTCCTTTTGTTCAAACCACTTCAGGATTTCTGTCGAGTCATATTTCCTTGCCTCTTCCCTGTCCGTCTGAAGCAGGCAAGATGAATTTTAAAGAAATAAAAAAAATGCTGATTTCAACTAATCTAATTTTAAAAAGCCAAGATCGCTTACTGGTTCTTGACTCAAGATATGTGTGAGGACAAGAGTATGTTGACATTTTACTAGTATACTTATATATATATATATATTATATATAGCTAGTAGTGATACCCGACCTTGGTAGGGGAAAATAACAATATGGTTAAAATAATAACATGTTTCTTCTAACCAAACACAAACCAGGCGCAGATTTTTGTACGTTGGGTGAAAGTTACCAGCCTTGTGTAACAAATCATATAAGCTTAGTAAATGAAAAAATACATACGACTTCATCAAAAATTATCTGATTTATTGTAAGGGTTACTTAGAGACAGGGGGAAAGAAAGAGAGAATATACCCAACCCCTTCACCATGTGGAGGATATGACACCAGGTCAATTTTTGAGCGAAGTATGGTCAATTTTAATCCAGTGTTTTCCTTCTCCTAGACCGGTTGCCGTACCACGAATAAAGAGTCCAGTCATCCCTACTATTCACCCCGTGCTGGTAGTGAGGTAGATGTATTAATACCTTTTCCAAGAGGATTAGCGTGAAGTAAAAAGCAATTGCCCTTGTTCAGGAATTGAACTTGGCCTGCCGAGTTCATTTTCGCTATGCGACAAGTGCCTCCTTTTTCCTTAAGTAATTTCATTTTTTTTCTATTTTATTTGACTGTAGGTGTCACCACCAGAATTCAACCTTGATAAGAGGCATTAATAACCAACTGAACTTCATCTGTCTAGACTAGTGGTTAGCAAACTGCGGCCCGCGGACCAAATTCGGCCTGCCAGGTCATTTCATCCTGTCCGCCATCGCACTGTGCCACAAACGAGTACAAATATAATTCTTCATTTAGAAATAACATAAATTGTTGGTAAACTTACAACAGTATATAGAAAAAAAGTAATATGATTTGTATTATTTAGATTTTTCGGGCAGTTGTCCTCCTCTTTATTGTTTGAAATGGGTATATTTGGGCAGCATCTTTTCATTGAAACAGATCTGGTTAAAAATAATAGAATACGTATTGTTTTCAAGTTTGTTTTCTTTTGTCTTTCAAGTTCTTCTTCGGGTGTCATATTCAGGAACTTTCTCGGTGCCTTCACGCCGTAATCGGAATCCTTCAGGGAACTTCGAACTGAATCCTTTATTCAATCCACCTGGGTATACCGTTAACCACGACCGAATACAAGGGTTTAGCTATTCTATGTCGATTATTGCCCGTTGTCAGGATTGAACCTGCCGCCTACAAATGATTGTCCCTTAAAAGCCTTATATATGTTGCGCAATGTGTCCAACTGGACAATACATACAAGGTAAAATAATTTTAAGTAAAAATGTCTAAATTTGTCTGATTTTTGCATCGATAAGTATGATAATTTTTAGATATTTCAGTGAAATAGAATATTTTCGCGACTTTGCCTGTCAGAGCACTACTTGTGTATATACCTGCATTTGCCAATTTTCTTTTAGATTAAGTCAAACATATTATCTGCGTTATTCGGACTATTGTTCTCATCTTCATTGTTATCTGTACAACGTTTCGGCCGATATGCCCTCCGGCCTTCTTCAGGTATTTCTTGTCGAACTCAGGAACTTTCTCGGACTCGGGAACCTTCTTTTCGAACTCGGAAACTTTCTTGTCGTAGTCGGGAACCTTTTTGTCGTAATCGGGAGCCATCACGGAACTTTGGACCTAACCCTTTATTCAGTCCACGGGGATATCCTGTTCTCATTCCGCTAACCATAGCTGGGGTAGGAGCTGTGTTAATTATTTTTCTATGTAACTGCCGCGTGATGGCTCCCGATTACGACGAGAAGCTTCCCGACTACGACAAGAAAGTTCCCGAGTTCGAAAAGAAGGTTCCTGAGTCCAACGAGAGATACCTGAAGAAGGCCGGAGGGCATATCGGCCGTTGTACAGATAACAATGAAGATAAGGACAATAGTCCGAATAATGCAGATAATCTTAATCATCAAGTCTCATCTCAAACATTCAGAGAAATAAGTCAAAAGTATTTTAATATTCTGTTCTGGGGCACTAGGATGTGAGAATTCACTCCTTGTTGTCATTTTCTCCAGATTCATTCTGACACGAAATGATCGTGCCTGATTCGGTCCCTCCCATATATGGGTCAAATTGAAGTGTAGGAAGCGCGTGGTGTAATGGTTAAAGTCATGGGAAATGGACTCGTCGCCCCGAGTTCAAATCCAGGACGTGGTAATTGCATTTCACTTAGCGCTAATACCCTTGGGAAAGGTATGAATTCTACTCTCCCTCCAGCTATGGGTAAATAGTAGGGCAGATTGGGCTCTTTAACCTTGGTTAGGTAACCGGTCTAGGAGAAGGAAAACTCTGAATTCAAACCTGTTGAACTCCGCTTAAGAAATTGACCTTGTGTCACATCCTGCTCGTGCGGAGGGGTTGGTAAATATATATATGGGTCAAATTGCTCTGTTTGAAAATTATTTGTATCGGATAGGAATACGAGAAAGCATATAACGGTGTGCATACCAGTGTTCCAATCCTAGTCGAGGTTGTTTGCGTTTCACTTCGTACTAATGCCTTTTGAAAAAGGCATGAATTCATCAGTTCTCCCAGCTATGAGTAAATAGTCAGACTGGGTCCTTTAACTCTGATAGATCAACCATTCTAGTAAAAGGAAAACTATGAATTCAAGCATGTGAAAGTGTGGTTGATCAATATACAGTAACCAGATGGTTCAAGAAATGTTGCTCTGGCTGCAAGAACCTCGACGATCAGGAAACATCAGCTAAAACCGTGGATTCCGGAATCTCTCAGTCCAGTGTAGTTCGTTGCCCTCATGGGCAAAAGCATCCGAATTGTCTCACGTTACCAAACCATTGCAAAACTTTTGATTCACTCGTATTTCTTTTTAAAATTGAATGTAAAAAAATTATCCATATTCAATTTATGTATTAATGCCATAGTAACTAACAAATTACCTTCCTACCTATGTTTACGTGCGTCACGCTAAGCTAGGAACTTATTCACAACGCTAAGTGGCACTTATCTATCATTCCCACGCAAGTATGCTTTTTTTCATCCGAGTCAGCAAACAAACTGGGTTATGGTGCCACTGGGATATCTGTTCCAGTCTCTCCGCTCTCCGCCACATACTCTTACTTTTGTTAAAATACTAAAGCAATATTAACAACGATTAAAAGTCCTCAATGTTTTCTATTGTGTAAATTCTAAAGATTATTTTCATATCTTCTTAATGTAAGAATGAAATCCAACACTGTAGAAATTCAAGGCATGAAAAGAGGAATTCCTTTTATGAAAAATATGGTTTTAAAATATTCTTGAACTGAATACTTTAAAGCCGTATAATGAACACTATTCTCGCGAATGATTATATATATATATATATATATATATATATATATATATATATATACTTATTTTATATATATATACGTCATTTAAAAAGTGCATGATAAACAATATTTTTCTCTTTTGGCATACACACACACACACACACACACACACACACATATATATATATATATATATATATATATATATATATATATATAGTTAAATTGGTTATTCAATAAAGTACATTGGTTACATTGGTTATTCAATAAGTTTGGATTTAATATAAATATCTAAATGAATTTGGGAGATAATAAAGAAATGCCGTAAGTATAAGGCCGGGGATAGTTAATGCCACTTATGCATGGAAGAAAAACAGGCTATAGCTAGTTATTATGATATTAAGGAACTGCTTAACAAAAGATCGGAAGTCCTAAATATTTGCAGACATAAAAAAAACTGGATCCTTAGTAAGTAAAACGCAATTCTGTCGTTAACTTACTGATGTCCACCCGTGTACCAGCTCAGTTCCAATTTTGCTTTAAATTATGCATACGTTGCGGTGCGACCTGTGTTTGGAAAGCCCGCCGATTTAAAGGATGGTGACCCGACCGATTTCTTACTGTTCCCCGTTTAAAACGAATAGCAGTAGCAGCGGAAAACACCCAGTCGTCACGAGTTTAGTATTAAGGTTGAGACGGCGTTTTGTTTTATGTACCAGAAACAGAAACCAAGTCCGTTTCCCGATTCATTTATTGCTTCTCTCGTGGTGGTATACGGGATGTCGCGTTTCACTAAAATATGGGCAAACTCCGTCTACCGAGTTAAAGTCAGAGGGACGAATCTCTACAGTAAGGAAACGGAATGCGGGCTGTCGTTGTGGATCTAGTTTTTGTAATAAAGGTATGATTGCACCAAGTCTTTTTAGTCAGATTGTTGCCCTGATGAACTACTAAGTGAAACTATTAGTAGGTATATCTGACTGACTAGGATTAACTTTATTATATATAGTATATATATAGTATGTATGTATGTATGTGTACATATATATATATATATATATATATATATTTCATATATATATATTATATATATATATATATATTTCATATATATACATAATATATATATACATACGTGTGCGTTAGAGTATGTATGTATATACAACATTTTAGAAACCGCTTGATAGACAATATTTTTCATAAAATAATTTCCTCTTGTAGTATTTATATCTATCTATCGCTCGATTGATCTCCCAATATATTGGAAACTGTCCTACATTAAACACATAACCATCTTATCCCTTCCTCAATGTTTCAATGTTCAAGGTGGACACTGTTGTGAAAGTAACCATACACTATATGTAATTGTTTAAAAAATTCAAGATGAACACAATTGAAATGAGATAACCTCCCAATCACCTTGTCACCTCCTTCCCAGTAAAAGCACCAAATTACAATACAACTTAAGTAACATTACACTAACACCTAATCCCTCTCATTAATCAACATACAAAAGATACAATAATTTAATTTATTTACGACATATCACGATTTAAGAATTATTCAATTTCTTGTTAGTTAAAATATTACAAAAACACTCCGTAGTCCTTCCTAGTATATAATTTTCTAAATAATTTTCAACATACGAACTATCTTCCAATAAGAATCCATTAACTTAAAAAAAATTATATCAAACGAAACAATTAGTATATATATATATATATATATATATATATATATATATATATATATATATTATATATATATATGTAGTTTAAAATTAATGGAAACATGAATGAATGGATGAAATGAAATGAATGAAATGAGGGGGATAAATGAGGGAATAAATGGAAAGGATTTTTCATTTATCCCCCTCATATCATTCATTTTTATTTCATTCATTCATTTTGCCATTAATTTTTAACTAAATAATTTAGAAGCATAAGCGAAAACTTAAATGATATATATATATATATATATATATATATATATATATATATATATATATATATATATATATATATATATATATCCTGAGTCCAGTACCATTTACATTATTAATTCGAACACAACGGGTAAGTAAACGCTATTTCTTAAGTATTAGTCAATTTGAACACTGACATTTACCATCTATTCATGCTTAAAAAAAGAGTATTTTTGTTTTATTTTTATAACCCAAACAACAAAAAGATTATATCTATACATTCATCTATCTATATTCTATGTATATATATATATATATGTATATATATATATATAATATATATATATATATATATTTATATATGTGTGTGTGTGTGTGTGTGTGTATATATATATATATATATATATATATATATATATATATATATATATATATATATTATATATATATATATGTAAAAATGGAAAAGGAATTGAATCCGACAATATGAGGAAAAATGAGTAAAGAAAAGAAATGTAAATGGATAAAAAAAAAAAAATGAGTAAAGAAAGAAAAAAAGAAAAAAAGAAAAAAAAATGAGTAAAGAAAATAAATGTAAATGGATAAAATGAAATTATAATAAATGAAATTATAATAAATGGATAAAATGAAATTAAATAAATGTTCACTCTGGTGAAGGTCGATTCTTGTATGTGTGCGAAATATTTTCACACACATAAACTGACCGAAACACATGTGTAAGTGATATCGATTAATGTGATATCGATTAAATTCATTTTATCTATTTACATTTCTTTTCTTTTCTCATTTTTCCTCATATATATATATATATATATTATAGAGCGGCTTTTAATCTAGGTAACTAATAATTTTGTTACCATAATTCCAGTGATGTTTTGCCATAGATAACATATCTAAATTAGCGAAATTTTACTATAAAAGACAGGTATTTTTTTATCTACGTTTATGATTCATTATACTCAATACTCAAGTTCTGAGTTTCAAAAATGTTCATTAATCCCCTTTAGAATGTCTTGAAATTGCTAAGAATTTCTGACATTTTGTGAATATTCCTCATTTCTGGTCCTTTACTAATGGTTTAAATTTTATATGAATCGAAAGGAAAAATTTTATGTTGGGGCTATGTTCACCCCGGGAACGCACTTTGATCAAAATGATATATACTTATTCAAGTACATAGTGTAATATAGTTAATTAATATACATTTAATCTTAACTATCATACAAAAAAGTTAATGAAATTAAATTTTATTTCAATTATAAAAGGAATAACGAAAAAGGGTGAAAAAAATATTCGTTCAAAAACAGTTACTTACAAGTGCTATGGAACACTGTTTGGGTATTTGAAGAATATGAATATGTAGAAAATGTCCTTATGTCGATAGATAAATATTTCCTGTGTAAAACAAATGCCTCTTTTAACATTTAGCTACGAAATTATTGATTTTCCAATGTATATAAGCATTGTATGAAATAAAGAGAAATATATATATATATATATATATATATATATATATATATATATAAGTAAGTCAAGTCGTCGGGGCGGCCTAATGTCGGTATCAGCCAGGCAGCGAGGGAGTCTATCCCCTTTTCACTAGTGCTAGACCAAGGAGATTATTTTAGCATCTGAGATGGAGCGCCACACCTACCATCAGCTCCCCACTTTACCGCACACATCCCTGTGCTACTCATATGCTGAGTTGTCGAGGGCCGGTATCGAACCAAGAACCTTGTGATTCCTAGACGAACACTCTACCGACTGAGCTAAACCGGTATATATACATGTAGAATTAAACAAAAGGCACGTCTCCTGTTTGACAATTTTATCTATGATCTTTTCAAGCTTTCTGGCCAACTTTTTAACATTTGGATGGAATCCGTAGATTAGTCCACCGAAGTTCGTACCCAGAGTACTTTACACACACTGATATATATATATATATATATATATATATATATATATAATGGTTTTAGTTGCTTATATATATATATATATATATATATATATATATATATATATATATATATATATATATATATATATATATATATATATTCTTATTATAATGGAGATTGTGTGCTTTTCTGTCTGTAACCGGAACTATATCACTACTCAAGTCACAATTCCCTTAGTTATTTACATCACTTTCGCCATGATTGTGTTTTTATTTAAACCTCAGTTATTAATAAAATTGTATTTCATTATTAATACTGTTGACCATATCTACATACTAATAACATGCAATTGTATTTATATATACAATAAAATAGCAGTTTACAGTGTGAATGAGAAGGCTAATTTGCATATTGATATTAAAAATTTGATTTTAATAAATATATGCTTAGTATTATTGATTTCTAATTCTTTGGTTTTATCTTAATGAATATGAGCAAAAATCTCGGAGATAAATCTTAAAAGAAATCCATTAACAAGAAGAAATAACTGTAATTTTATTCTTTACTTCTTATTTTAACTAAATAGTTAGATTAGGAAAATTTACCACTGAAAAAAGGGAGTGATGGAAAATGATGAAAGAGTTAGTTTCAAAGTTGTTCTATTTTTCAATCATACCTCCTCTGTTCCAAATCTTTTTATGTGCATTCTTATTCAGTTTCATTAGCCTTTCTAATTTAATATGATATTTTATTATATTAAAACTTAAATACTTGCACCGGAGGGTGCATATATTTGCTAGTATATATAAAGACTCTAGTTGTTTAAGCAAGTCTTTGTAAATAACTACTGTCTGACTCATAGATAGATAGATTGATAGATAGATATATAGATAGATAGATAGAAACAAACTGTAATAGATAGATAGATAGATAGATAGATAGATAGATAGATAGATAGAAACGTCTTTACTGTATCTTCCACAGACCCTACACGTTGTTTTAGAACCCTTTCCCCGTTCAAAATGTTCGTTTAAAAACCCATCAACTAAGAATATTGCTGTTTTTCCACCCTCAAACAAACATTAGGTCCGTCGCTTGAACTTTCTCGGTTGCACATGAGCGAGCAACACTTCTGTGTACAAGCAAAACAGTTGGGGGTAAACATCCCCTCATAAACAGAGGCAGCAAAACTGAGAGAAAAACCGAAGAGATTAAATCTAGTGCTACTTGCGTAACCTCTGATAAAATAGCTTTGATGTTGTTAATATTCGACACAATAGTGTATCACATTATTTGTCAGCAATGGTTTCCTGTATTATTATTATTATTATTATTATTATTATTATTATTATTATTATTATTATTATTAAATAAACCGGTTTTCTGCGGCATTTTTTTAAAACGAGGCCACTGCTGAGATTTAATATATTTCGTTAACTAGTAGGTCACACATTGCATTTGCTGACAGAGTGTTTTTATTGCTTTAAAAAAAATCCTGATGTTGAAGAAGCTCTGCGTAAACACATTTAAGAAAACCAAATTATCTATATTAATTATTGGGAAGAGTTTGTTTGTCCGTCTTCTATATACAGCCAAACGATGTGATATAGGGCGTGAGAGCTGAAGTGCATAATTCTAGTGACAGCATGTCGGAGTTGTCAGCCACTTAGTTCCAAGTCGATCGTTTTTAAACATTTGAAATCATCGCTTTCAATTGGTCCAGTACAATCTTTGTTGAGTCACTTTTTCGATATTCAGTATATTTAGATTATTAAGACAAAACGTATATTTACTGTACCGTCACTTGCCATTCATGACACAAACTATCCGAGTAAGACGAACGAAACATGCTAGAAACTGCTGTAGAAGTAAGAACGAACTCATAAGTGACGTTCTCCTGTGTACACCTTCCCATGAATAAATCAGAATAGACCGACCAACAAAGACGTACATTGATCAGCTCTGTGCTTATACTGGATGGCGTAAGGAAGATTTGCCAGGAGTGATAACCGATAGGGGATGGATGGCAAGAAAGAGACATGGGAATACGTGCTGTCAGTGCGACATGAGGATAATTATGAAGGCTAAAAGTTAAATGGTGGATTGAAAAATTAGGTAGTGTGACTATGCTACACCAACCTTCAAAGATGGACAGGGTACCATGAGAATCAGCATGCGAAATACTAACTTTGACTTGATATCGAACGCCAATGTTATATTACAATCATTGATTTAGTTATTGATTTTAATGGTATGTCAATCCGTATGGGGTTAATTTATGCATAGATGTGGTTAGGAAATTACGTACATTTTTGTGTAGTTGTTTCTGAAGGATTTTCACTCATGCTTCTAAATCAAGTATTCCTATGGAATACCAATAATTTGGAAAAAGTTCTATTTGACCCAAAGAAGGGACCATGAGAGGTATCATCAATCCGGGTCAGAGGGGGCCTGAGAGTACAGGTAACCAAGATGTGACAACACTCTCCCCAGTGCTTCAGAGCTGGAGCCTCACCATCACATGCAGCTAAGTAGCATACCCCCCAAAAAAAACCTTTCAGGGATGTTTACCCCCCTTACAAACACACTTAAAGAGTCAGATTTTCTCAGACCTATCGAAACGGCGAAATATCTTACAGTAAATTATGAAAGCATCACGTGACCGACATATAAATTTACAGTGGGAAAATTCCAAAGCGGTAAATAAAGAAAGGATAGTATATTGCATAACACACACACACACACACACACACACACACACACTATATGGCTTTAATATATATATATATATTAGTGTCCGCCTAGAAACTGCAAAGATCAGAGTTCGATACCGGCCCTCGCCAATTCAGCGCATGATCTGTGCGGTAAAGTCAGGAGGTGATGATAGGTGTTGCGCTCCACCTCAGACGCAAAAACAATCTTTTTTAGTCTGGTGCTAATAAAAACGGATAGACTCCCTCGGGGTCTGGCTGACATTAGACTACCACGCCGATTTTATTTTTTACGTATATAAATATGTTACATGGAATTTCTGAGACCCTGGATTTCATGCAGTGGCGCATTCGTCATACAGATATATATATATATATATATATATATATATATATATATATATTTGTCAGAATATGTGCTTAATTGAAGTCGTACCTAATTTTGAAAGTTAATTAATTAATAATTAATTAATTAGGCGGGCATGCCTATTCAAATGTAAGGCTAAACAAATCGAGAAAAATCAATCTCTGTATGTACATTTCGGCCTATTAGGCCTCATCAGCAGAGCTATAAATAAGAAGACCACCTTGTGCGTGACGCGAACCCTGACTGTCAAGCTGACAGGCGAGGACCGTAACCACTAAACCAACCGGACTTTCATAGCTCTGCTGATGAGGCCTAATAGGCCGAAATGTACATACAGAGATTTATTTTTCTCGATTTGTTTAGCCTTACATTTGAATAGGTATACCCGCCTAATTAATTAATTATTAATTAGGCTGGCATACCTATTCAAATGTAAGGCTAAACAAATTAATTAACAAATTAATTAATTATTAATTAATTAACTTTCAAAATGCGGTACGACTTCAATTAAGCACATATTCTCCCCAAAATTATCGGCTAAAAAAAAGCCATATCAAAACACATCGTTTGTGTATTTACTTCTATATATATATATATATATATATATATATATATATATATATATATATATATATATACATATATATAATCTGATGTTATATAATTTGGGGGTTGCTCTTTGTCCAGCTATTGTTTTACCGTGTCTCAAAATTCAGTTCAGGCATTGTGATTTCGAACTTGAGAAACGGTAAAACAATAGCTGGACAAAGAACAACCCATGAAATTATATAATGTCATTTAGCATCACTAAAAACAAGCACTGTTACATGGATACCCACACCGATAATAGTACGATTGTGGTACTTACTACTCACATAAGTATTGGCGAAGATTGGTCTCCTTACCTTTTGACAGCAATTCATCTAGATAACCTCTGTTGTCAAGCGGCTATACCTCATACCAAGGACAGTCTAGGGGAATAAACTCGAAATAAATCTGGAGCTGGAGTCCCTGCGGTGGTGTGATGCTGAACGTCAGCACTATTCAGCAACTATTGCAGCACTATCTTAGCCAAACTGTATTGTTTTTTTACATTTTCATTGGGCCACGATGACAGTCTGAAGATCCTTCTCAGTGAAACATGGGTATTTAACTTCTATTAAATCGACTCTACGTACGTATTGAGCACTTTTCAATATTTATTGTTAATGTGACTCATTCGGTTTCTTTCTCTGTTTCACTCCATAGTCAATATTTTAACTCACCCGGGTTTGTCCACTTTTTTTCTCCGTTTATTCATTTTCTTTCTTTAAAAGAAAAATATATTGTCAAATCTAAAGCAAAAATGAAGAACATCACTGCGTTTAGGGGAAAAGTCTGCGCTTGTGTCAAAATAAACTAAGTTCAGTAAATCTTTTGTCCTGACGTCATGCGTTTTCCGACTGGTTGCTTCTTCAATGTTTTCTGCAACCATGTTGTGTTTTTAAGATCCGTAGAACGGGGATCGACGCAACTTCGTTGGGGCGTCTTTTTGACGAATCAGGGGGTTAGTAGAAATGATCTGCCGAACTTGTTGGCAACTCCAAGAAGGAGACCCCGCTCCGAAATAAATTAGTTGTTATTTCAATGGAATTATGTTATCATATACAACAGAAAAATAGTAGATTTTGCACACTATGTAGTACAGAAAATACACGGCGGTGAATATGGCCGGTCTCTTTGATCTATGCTAATTAGCAATCAGTTTATCAGCGGCGAAGGTTAGCTGGACTGCACTGCTTCTTTCATCGTAGTTGTTCTTTTCAGTGACAATGATTTCAATCAGAAGTCTTCCATCTTCTGTCAGTAAAGATCTCATCTGTCAATAATTTCGGAGTGTCGTCTTTGTTCTAGATGTTCCTTCAATATGAAGAGCGTACTTTATAGAATGAAATTGTAAACCTAAACCTCTCTGATTGGTCAGCTAATTATGAATCATGTCATACCGTATTTCATTGGCCAGTCAATGAGAACCTAGCTTTCATTGAGAGGGTGGGTGATTGGACAGTGCGTTCTTGTATCACATTGAGGGGAACAGCAAATAAAAATAAAAATAAAACAACCTTGAACCCTTTAGCCGTTGACATTTCAAGGTCAACTGGTGCGACTCTTTGGCTTCAAAAAAAGGTTATGTAAGTGCACCGAACATCCACGCCGCAAATCATACCCGAGACTTTTGACAGTTTTAATAAACTTATCAATCTAGTTGCTGAAAACTAAATGAGAAGAATTAACCTTTATCCAATATTTTGGTTTTAATATGTTTTTCATTTTAATGCGACTACTTTTACCGACTTACAAAAAGAAAACTACTTTTCTTTTATACTTATATACATTTTCGAAGGAAAATGTAGAAAACCCCAAAAATGCTTCTAAAATGTTAAACTCAAAAAGACACTCGGCAGCACAGAAAAAATCCAATTACTAAAACTTATTTATCAAACCTCCAGATTTCTGCTTGAGAGGAGGCTGATGATAGAAGAAAAGCCATTTCTTAATACTGGTTTCATTGTGAACGATTGGTTGAATCTTATGGCATGTCAACCCTTTTAGGGTTATTTCATACCGAAGACATTTTTTATCATTCTTGTTGTGTATTCAAATCTTTTAAAACTCTTTTTATAACACATTTTTAAACACGTTTATCCATTTAACCAAAAGATAGTACCGTAACAGGTAACTACCACTCTGATTCAGTGTGTAACTGGGAGTAACGGCAATGAGGGAGTATTCCATACTACCTAGAGTTCCAGAATTGGAATCTCAACATCAGATGCAGTTTAACTCCATACACAGGACACTAAAACCCTCAACCATCGCCTTCTTGCACATATATGATAAAACTGGTTGGGGGTTTGCCATAGGAGCAATACAGTTGGGACAATCATATAGGTGCTAAAGCTTGACAAGCTGATTGATTGGAGTGAGCCTCTCCGATAAACCGTCTAGCCTAAGTAAAGACCAAAGTAAATTGTTGCATGTCATACTTCTCAGCCACCAGAATTCCGTTCTTAAGCATCACGAATCGCCACCCACGGTCAACAGGTGACCCCACTGCAGTGTGGTGGGGTTTTAATCATCTACAGAGGTGCAGTCGATGCATTCTTCAGCCCTAGCCGACAGAGCTCATTCATTGTGATATTTTGGACCGTAAAGTTACGTAAAATATTACGCTGACTAATTTATTTTTTATTTTTCGGCAATTAAAACTCGTTCCAAAGAAGAATTCATAGCATTCTTCTTTCTTTTTTTTTTTTTTTTTTTTTCGAATAAAGTTCTCTATCACGAAATCCTAATTACCTAACAATCCCGTCCATCCTTAAATGTAAACTGTTTACTGATATCAGTATTTTGTTTTGACATTTAGACGATACAATATAAACATGAACCTAATCTACCAGACTCCGATGTTAAAACATTTTCAGAATCAACAACTCAAATCCAAAGCGTTCACTTCGTAAACAATGAATTAAATGTCAATGTTCCACACATACGAACAGCTTCTTCCGCACATTAGCTCATCACGTGGTGTAATGGTTAGTGAGTTAAACTAAGAGAGTTATATTTAAGTTTGATTCTCAGTAATGACTCAATACTCATTGTTTTGTTCTATAATTATTATAGAGGTGCGTGATGTAATGGTTAGAGTATCAGGAAATGGACTCGTCAACCAGAGTTCAATTCCTGGACGAAGATGTTTGCATTTTATCATGGCGTTAATACTCTTGGGAAAGGTATGAATCCAATTCTCCCTCCAGCTATTGGTAAAAAACAAGGCAGACTGTGCTCTTTAATCATGGCTAGGTAACCAGTCTAGGAGAAAGAAAACCCAGTTAAATTCCGCTTAAGAAATAGGCTTTTTGTCGCTTCCTGCTCATGCGGAGAGATTGGTAAAGAATATATATATATATATATATATATATATATATATATATATATATATATATATTAATACGTTTGTTCGAAACTCTTCCGTCTGTTATTATCCTGCAACACCATCAGGGTGAAAATGATACCGTCCAAATTGTTAAAAATACAATGCAAAAATGTAAATGCAGATTATCTGGTGTCACTTAATCACAGATTTCTTATTTGCCCCATTTTATTTCACCCATTTTTAAAAGTGAAACATTCCAAATGGTATTGCGTCGCTTTAATACCGAACGTAAAATCAAAATGAATTTAGAAAAAGAAAGAAATTACGTTTGTTTTATTTGTAATATTGAAATTGTAAATTACGGAAGATATTTTGGTAATTTCCGGTCTAAATTAGATATATTCCAAATCGTGTTTTTGCCACATTTTGTCGGCAAATCAATATAGATATTTTAAACGCCTCCTCACAGATTTACATCGGAAAATCAATGTAAATATTTTACACACACACCTTTTTAAGAAAGAGTGATAGAGAGTTAAATCACGATTATAATACTTTTTACATATTGAACTATTGAATAAACATATCAAACGTTGTAAAAATGAAATTATCATACTGCGGTATATCCTCAGGTCTTGCTAGTAGATTCTAAGCGACTATTCTTTTTTTCAGTGAAATGACACTTTGTGTGGTGTAATGGTTAACAGACTAATCTTCAAAAACAATTACTACAAAAAATTAAAGGTGTGTGGTGTAATGGTTACCGTCGGACACAACGATACGAGTTCAAATCCTGGACGAGGCTGTTAGCATTTCACACAGCGCTAATACCCTTGGGAAAGGTACGAATCCAACTATTCTCTCTCTAGCTATTCGTAAATAGTAAGGCAGAGTGGGCTATTTAACCTTGTTATAGCAAACGCTCTAGGAGAAGGAAAGTTCTGAACCAAAGGGAGTTTCTTCTCGTTAGTCAAAGAATACTTTGAGAGGTCCCCCTCCTTTTAATTTGTGATTCGTGATGAAGATAATTTGAAAATTTCCCTTCATTGCAACTTTTAGACAAATCTAAGCTACACTCTCTTTTTTTAAGGGAGTCTCCCTTGTCATAATGTGCATTGATAGGCTACAGAAGGATTTGCGACATCATTCTAAAACTATATATAATAGAATTCTAAAACATATTTAAAATCTTTAAACAAATAATGAACTTCCTTAGAAAAGCAATGGAAAACGGGAGAATGAAGGGCAACTGGTTTGCTTTGCTTTGCTTTCTTCATTTAATAGCATATCAATCTTTGTAGGTTATTTAATGCCAAAATCATCCTTGTAGAGGAACAGTCGTGGTACTATCTAACCCATAGGTGTGGGATGAAGGGGTAAAGAAAATTGCCAACTGAGTACTGATGGCTATGGACAAAGATTTACACCCAATAAATCATGTCGAGAGAGTTATATGTTAAAAGGTAATGAGGAAGAGAATGGTATTGATATTACACTACAGGGAATAACCACAATAGTCAAAAACTGCTGCAAAATAACACAAGGACAAACAGAAAAATAGGAATTGTAAAATTAAGAAAAGTAAAATAGGAAGAAAAATATCCACGGGGAAAAGAAAGCATACTGTGCATGAGATTATATGGGATTCGTTACACAGAGGATACATAAAGAGCGAAACTGATCAGCCTAATAGCAGCCAAGAACAATGTAATAAAAACGAAAATGTTAAGTCTATAATAAATTAAACTCCGGAGAATATTAAGCAGTGGTTATGTATGTGCTCGTATTGTCATTGTTATCACCCTAAGAAATGAACACGGTGAATCAAGTTCAAA
The DNA here is from genome assembly GCA_023376005.1 of Doryteuthis pealeii. Classification (NCBI taxonomy): domain Eukaryota; kingdom Metazoa; phylum Mollusca; class Cephalopoda; order Myopsida; family Loliginidae; genus Doryteuthis; species Doryteuthis pealeii. The sequence goes on from CM042140.1 coordinate 124,401,844, forward strand.
TACTTAACGAGGCTGTTTGAATTTCATGTACCTTGCGAAAGGTATGCATTTAACAATTCGTTCTCCAGTTATGGTTAAATAGTAGGTCAGACTGGGCTCTTTAACCTGGAATGGTAACTGGTATAACAAGAAGAAAATAGCTTGTCGACTAGTGAACTTTGCTGTTACGGATTTTGCCAGAAAGCAAGAGAAATGTGGAACATGAAGATGACGATTATAGCAGACGTAGTTGAAGCCCTTAGAGTAGTCCCCAACAACCTGGAAAACACTGGTGAAACTGGATATCAGAGGAAGAATCGACACCTTCCAAACTGTTATATACCCCTTTACTCGGGTGTATATAATCGGTGGAGAAATGGTTAAAGTCGTAGGAAATGGACTCGATAACCAGAGTTCAATTCCTGGACGAAGCTGTTGGCATTTCACAAGGCGCTAATACCCTTGGGAAAGGTATGAATCCAATTCTCCCTCCAGCTATGGGTAAATAGCAGGGCATATTGGGCTCTTTAACCATGGCTAGGTAACCAGTCTAGGAGAAGGAAAACTATGAATTCAAATCTGTTAAACTCCGCTTAAGAAATTGACCTTGTGTCACATCCTGCTCATGCGGAGGGGTTGGTAAATATATATAATCGGTGGAGAGAGTTCTCGGGTATGAAATAGAGAGAGACAGGTAGGTATATTAGAGATGAGTAGAGATGATAGTTGGTCTTACTTGATTACTCTTCTGCTTCTGCTGGTTCCTACTAACTGCTTCTACTTCGGCCGCCATCTTATCTGGTTGATCTGTTGGGCTTTTCTGGGGTTCGATTTTCTTTGTTAATTCCTTTTACAGAGCTGGTCTAGACATTGTTCTTAATATTCACTTAACAATAACAAGACTTGGTTGTTTCTTATAATAAAGCTTTATTCTCAACCCTGCCCATTTTGATTCCACCCCGGGGACACCGACCCCGGGAGTTGAAACACGTCTACACTCCTTGAATGCCGGGTCGAATCTAACTAACTAAACTTATTCTCATGTATCTGTAATGACGCGTTTTTAAGGGGTCAAAGATTATTACCCGTCAACTGCCGGTAACTTTCCATAGACCCCATGATTTGAAGTTAATGGACCCTAATTCAAATTCTAACTACAGGTACGTTAATAATTTATAACTGCTCATAAATTATGTAACAACCCTAGCAATGCTAATATGGGCTAGGATACTTGGAATAGTTCTGGATATATGAAGGGACTTTTACACAGAATCCAGTGGAAAATCACGAGTTAAAACTGGTGTGAAAAAAATGATAATAGTATTATTAGTAATGCGTATTAGTTTATTTACCATACTCGATCCTTTTAATGCATTAGTGCATCCATGGATACACTAACACTTCTCATTCGGTAAGGAAAGACAAACAAATGAATAGCAGGAACACTGCACTCATGAATGTTTAATACAGACAACATGTAATAACAAAATAACATAATATCTGTATCCATCCCAAACAGGTAAAATGTACATAATGTTCAACGAACAAAGTGTAAGAATAAGTACAAGAAAAAGATTTACTTGTCGTCAGTTGTTTTCATGATGAGTTCCAATAAAATTCCAAGCCGAAATTGGATATAAATTATCTCTATTCTGTTCTATGAGCAGAAAGGAAAAACATTTCCTTTTCACACCACGAACAAGGACTGAAAAGATAGGACAAAAGATAAAGTTTTAAGGGGCCGAATTATCATTTGACCAACGAACACGTGATGCGGTAAGCTACACCTACAATCCAAGGGAAGGAAATTATTTTGTATCCATATAATAATAATAATAATAATAATAATATTCTATTATAATGGACATTAGGTGTCTGTCTATAACCGAAACTACGTCACTGCTTACGTCACCATCTGGAACTGCGTAATTTTATCAATGAATATTCTATTTATCGTCAAAATCGTTAATACATAGATTAAATATTATTTATTAACAATATCTCTATGAAAATCTGAGTTAGATTTGCCTCAGAACAGCCCATGTTATAAGTGTGTTTAAAATCCTGCAATGTGTCGTATATATCAGTAAGAAATAAAGGTTTACATAATATATAGTGTGATTAATTTACATATTGGTTTTTAACAAAACAGGGTTTAAAAAATAGTTGCTTGTTGTTATTGATCTCTAATATTATTGTTTCATTCTCCAACGTATTAAAATCAATCCTATGAAGAATCTTATATAGAAACCTATTAAAATATAATTAGAATGAGCGTAATCTCTTTATATGCGTTCTTATTTAACTTCGTTAGTCTTTCTAATTTTATATATTTCATTACATTAAAACTTAAATACTTACAAACGGAGGGTGTATATTCTTACAGGCAATAATAATAATAATAATAATAATAATAATAATAATAATAATAATAATAATAATAATAATAATAATAATAATAATAATCTGTACAAAAGGGAAATACGTTTAATTCTAGTTGATAAACGTTTATCACCGTTGATAAAAAAAACACAGACATTAAAAAATACGACTGAGACAGTCTGAAACCCTAATGTGTTTTACAATACTATATGTTGATTCGAGTCAACCTAGATGTTACCAATAAATAAATAAAATAAAAAGATAAATAAATAAATAGATAATGCCTCACAAAGTTTACATCATCCGCTTTTTTGATGTCTGTAAATTTTTCAGAAAGAAATAAAATATCGAAATTCTCAATCCTAGAAGCCTTGTTATTTCCATTCTATTATTTCTATTTCATTCTTTGTTTAATTTGTTTTCATCCATAATTGTATTCTTTTCTTCTAATAATTTTAATTCTAATAATTTTATTGTTATTCTTTTATTCTAATAATTTTATTGTTATTCTTTTATTCTAATAATTTTATTGTTATTCTTTTATTCTAATAATTTTATTGTTATTCTTTTATTCATATTGTTAATATTTTATTCATATTTCATTTCATTCATTTTCCTTTGTCAAAGTCTCTCGGCTGTTACCGAATAACAAATCAACAATACACAGCAAACTTCATATTATTTCAAAAAAGCATTATTGATTTCAAGTGAATTTACACGATTTATGTCTATTTCTTCCGCATACCTACATTTTGTTACAGTTTAATGACCTGATAACCTATTCGGTTGGTTGGGAATATCTACGAGGGGAAGAATCAGGTTTTTGGGATAACATTCCAAGTAGTGATGAATGATGGTCGGGTTGATTATAAATAATTCAAACGGTATAGAAATATAGATTAGAACAAATCCCGACAAAAGTAATAACAAATAGACTTTATTGTCTGAGCAAATTTAAGAGTATTTACGGGGTTTCGAAGGAGCTCTTATTTCTCCGTAGTTGTAGGCAAATTGTCGGACAAAGAAGACAAACACACAATTGAATTTTAATACATGTATTGACAAATAATTCAAAAACTTGTTGCAAATTTTATTGGTATTTGCTACCAGACCCATCTGAGTTAAGTCATTTTCTTGGAGTAATGGTGATAACAGGGAGGTTCTGTCCGTTGGTAGGAAATGTTGATAAGACGCTTTTTCGGACGTTTCTCGTTCTTCCTCGGTAACCGCTTCGGTGATAAGTAATGGGGGATGCTAATTTAGAAGCTTCTCACCCTGGTTAACAGTTCTTTAAAAATGACGGTGAATGGGCCCTTTTCAAGTAGACTATTTGGTTTTCAGCCTTCTATAGTGTGCTTTTGCCTTCGAAAGTGTGCTGTAAAAATATGCCTCCGTCCAGGTTAACGGTCCGTAGAAGTAAGCCCTGTTTTTGGGCTAAGTGATGAATGAAGTGTATGGACCGCTATTTACGCGACTACCCTCAGTGAGTGCTCCGTGATAAGTAGGCCCTGTTTGGGCTAAGTGATGAGAGCGTTTGTTTTTACGTCTCTCGTCCAGTAACTGCTTTTCGATAAGTAAAGTTTTTGGTATTGTCGCCAACATACGATGTTGGCGATTCACCCCCTATCGGCAGGGAGAGATAATTAACTATGGAATTTCCAATAAATTCTAACAGAAATGATACAAAACAGCATAGAAGTATACAAATAATATAAACGCATGAGGGTTCATCCAATGATCAACCCACACAATGGTTTGTTTATAGTGGTAATGACTTGTATTGGACCATCCGTACTTTTTGGCACAGTCGACAGGAAATAATTGGTGCACAAGGAATGCCACAAACCCAATCAACGACTGACCTCTGGTTTTTCAAATTCAGAGTTTTCCTTCTCCTAGACTGGTTACCTATCCAAGGTTGAATAGTCCAATCTGCCCTACAATTTTACCCATAGCTGGAGGGAGACTATATGGATTTATATCTTTACCAAGGGTATTAGCGCTATGTGAAATGCAAACAGCTTTATCCAGGATTTGAACGAGTCGACGAGTCCGTTTCCTCCGATTCTAACCATTATGCCACGCGTCTCCATGCAAAGAATATATATGTGTATAGGATGAATGATCGAATAGAAAACAGTCATCGTAGATAGTCCGGAGTCTACATAACATAGAATTAAAGACGTTCATGTACTGTAATGAAAGGCCCGCGCGTAACAGGTACACGGCATGCCTGTGGATAAAAGACGAAATATGAAACCGCAGGATGAAGAAATTGTGGTGTTACAGGTACACAGAATGCCTCTGCGGCAAAGTTCTCAGTCCTAAAGAACGAAAACACAACTTCTGTGTTACCTCTGACGCCGGGAGAGTCTAGGAAAAAAGAAGATTCGACTTTGGTAATGCCTATCTATAGTACCGGACGAAACATCCCCTAGCTGCTTCATGGAAAACCGTAGCAAATAAGGGAAATAATCCCAATGCATAGATGATTTGACCGCTCTGTCGGCTGGGGCAATAGAAGAAGCTGACTGTATCTCTACAGAAGAGTAAGACCCTTCCCAATAGAACAACCTGTTGGCGATGTCTGACCATCCGTAACGACTGAGGACAGAACAGTGGTGGCTGATCAGTCCGGAACGTTGGTACTAAGAGCTCCTTTAGCATGCAACACTTCACTTCGGCCCTAACTTAGGCTAGACGGGAGGTCAGGGAGGAAACCTGATATTCGTTGGTCCAGAAGTTAGGTCATATATATATATATATATATATATATATATATATATATATATATATATATATAAAATGGATTTTATCCTCAATCGTTGTCTCTATGTTGTAGTAAAAGTAACGCAAACTTAGTATATATATATATATATATATATATATATATATATATATATATTCACACTCTCACACACACACACACACACACACACACATATATATATATATATATATATATATATATATATATATACACATAAATATGCATACATGTATGTTCCACGATTAGGTTAATATACTCATTCCTAAAATGTTATTCATGAAATTGAATGAAGGGACGAAAGGGAGAGAGAGAGAGAGAGAGAGAGAGAGAGAGAGGGTACATAAGATGCAAGTATTGAGTAATAAAAATAGGCATATATACACACAAAGGATAGATAAATAGATGGATGTGAATAGAATGAAATCGATATTATATATATATATATATATATATATATATATATATATATGGGGAAGGAGGAAGAGAGATAATTAGAATTTAATGCGAGAAACGTTCTAATTCAGTAAAATACAGTGCTCTATGCACCAAAACGCAGAACAATATACGAGTACTTCAACGATAAAATAAGACAAGGTAAAGACTGAAGTGAAACACATCGTTCACCTCAGAACCGCCAACGTGAAACTCATCGACGAGTCGATATTAGTTCACCTGAGGATCGGCTCCGTGAAATTCATTTGTGAATCGTTTACCCTGCTTTATTTTGATATATATATATATATATATATATATATATATATATATATATATATATATATATGCCAATGACTTGCAAAGAAGTCCACAGATGGAAAAATTGTGTGCATTATTTGAATGTATTGCTGGGACACTAGCCAATACTCTAGTCCTTTCTCTAGCTTGGCACAGCTTGGTGACCTCCGATGCTGCAAAATTCTTAATACCATTGTAACACAAAGTCCTCCACATTCTACGATTGAGGGCTGTGCTCTCAAAAGTAGCGTAATCTATATTTGCAGCTGAGATGTTACTTTTCAGCTTGTCCTTAAACCTGAGCAATGGTCGACCCACGTTTCTTTTACCACCGTCAAGCTGACTATACAACAGAATCTTTGGTATTCTGTTATCATGCATTCGCAAAACATGACCAGCCCAGCGCAATTGTGATTTTATGAGGAAGCTCTCCATTCCGCCAATGTTACATATGGTGAAAAGGTCAGCATTAGACATTCTGTTTTCGAGGGTGAGTCCACAGATTGCTCGTAGGCAACCTTTGTGGAAAACGTCTAACTGTCGAATCTGTTTTCGATACAGTGTCCATGACTCCGAGCCGTACAAAAGAGTGATAAGAACAACGCAAGCCTAATGCCCCGTTAATTCCAGAGTCGGTGGCGAAGCTTACCGAAGGCACTAGAAGCTTTGGCAATTCTATTTACAATCTCCAGGGTTCCACTTGAATTAATTTTGCTGCCAAGATAGTTAAAACTCTTTACATATTTCAGATCATTTCCGCCAACTTGTATAGGTGTATCCGGGAACGTGTGGACGGGGGGCTTCTGCTTGATGCCTCGTACTTGCTTAGGTGTGAGAGATGGCTGATGAATAACCTCAGTTTTCTTGATGCTAATGGTCAGACCGAATGCCTTGCAAGCAGCCGAGAATCTGTCCATCAGGCATTGAGCTTCTTCAAAAAAAGGTGCTATAAGTGAAGCATCGTCAGCAAACAGTAAGTCCCGGATTATGCTGGTCAGAGTGCGAGTTTTGGCTTTGAACATTTGATGGTTGAAAAGACCGCCACTTGTCCTGAATTGAAACTTGACTCCATCCTCTATTTCTCCAAATGCATATTTCAGCATCACAGAAACGAAGAGGGCCATAACACAACCTTGCTTCGTGCCATTAGTGACACAAAAGGAGTCTGAGGTTTGGCCATTAGAAACAACATTGGCCCTCATTCCGTCATGAAAAGTTACAATGACTTGCAACATGTTTTCAGGTATTCCGAGCCTTCCTCAAACTTTCCACAAAGCAGCCCGGTCCACAGTGTCAAACACCTTGGTGAGGTCCACGAACACCACATACAGTTCCTGAATCTTCTCACGGACCTTTCAGCAACCTCGCCGTAGGGAGAAGATCATTTCAATGGTGCCGCGATTTGCACGAAAGCCACACTGTGATTCGGGGTAAACATCATCAACCACATGCCTAATGATCCGGTTTAAAATCAATTTGGCCAAGATCTTACCAGCTATGGAAAGAAGAGAAATTCCGCGGTGGTTATTACATACCTTCCTGCTTCCTTTGTTCTTGTACAAATGTTGGATGGACGCATCTTTAAAGTCCTGTGGGACGTTTCCTTTCCTCCAGATCTCAACAAACAAGCCCAAAAGTTTCTTCACAAGGGTTCTTCCACCATACTTAAAGATTTCCGGGGGGATTTTATCTTTATCCGGTGCTTTCCCAGACGCGATTTGCTTGATAGCCTTCAGAACTTCTAGCATAGTTGGTTCAAATGATAGCTCTGGAATTTCTGGGCGTTGGGAAATTGAATCAAGAACACTATGATCAGTGGACGAGGTATTATTGAGGACTGTATCAAAGTGCTCCCTCCATCTATTCAAGATATCAGCCTTATCCGTCAAAAGGTCCCCGCATGCCGAAGAAATCGGGGAGACACCATTTTCCTGCGGACCGAACACTTTCCTTATGCCGTCATAGAAGGCTTTAGAGTCCTTCGTATCAAATGCCTCCTGGAGACAGGTAGCCTGTGCACACCACCATGTCTCTTTCATTTTTCGCAGAGCTTTTTGAACCTGGCCTTTACATGTTGTGTATGCCTTCTTTTTGCTCGACGAGTTTTTATCCTCAATCCAAGCCTTATGAGAGTTATGCATTTTCTGGATTAGCTTCTGTACTGCTGTGTCGTTGTCGTCAAACCAATCTTGGTTCTTGAGGAGAGGCATTCCAAGCACCTCAAGGGATGCCGAGTGAGTAGCTTCACGCAAAGCTTTCCAGGACAACTCAATATCATTATTGATCTCCACAGAGTACAGTGATGTGTCAAGATTATCCGCAAGCACAGTTTGCCGATCAACAGATTTTAGAGGAACAGTGTTTATACGCTTTGGCACAGAAGATCTCTTCACTCTCCTATGAGACAGATGGAGTGTTGCTTTACTGCGGAGGAGAGCATGGTCAGAAAGATAGCAGGTGGCATGAAAAGATCGTGTCAATTTGAAGTTGTTTATATCCCGCTTCTTTGTAATTACATAGTCAATCAGATGCCAATCTTTTGATCGTGGGTGCATCCATGTGGTCTTACGACAAGTCTTCTGTTGAAAGTAAGTGTATGTGATGCACATATCGAATTCTTTGCAATATATATATATATATATATATATATATATATATATAAGAGAGTTTTATGAATAGCTTGAAGCATTGTGTATATATTGGTTAGGAGGTTGATTTAGAAGGCTTTCACAATGCAGATGTAAAGAAAAAAATAATACGGTAACAATGGTGTTGTGTGTTTACCTGTAATTTATTCCTGAATTTTCGAGATAAAATCTCTTTTTCAAAAGATCACTGGAACTGAAGTAGTCTAGTTATGGCATTTCTATTTAAAATAGAAATGCCATAAATAGACTATTTCTATTTAAATAGAAATGTCATAACTAGACTACTTCAGTTCCAGTGATCTTTTGAAAAAGAGATTTTATCTCGAAAATTCAAGAATAAAATACTGGTTAACACACAACACCATTGTTACCGTATTATTTTTTTTCTTTACATCTGCATTTGTGATAGCCTTCTAAATCAACCTCCTAAAATATATATATATATATATATTATATATATATATATATATATATATATATATATATATATAAAGACGTCAAATAATTTTGCTGTATGGTCTACCATAGATTTTTATTTATTTGCACACAGAAATGTACACCTTCTTTATGTCGAGTAAACGCATTTATCTCCCTTACACAGGATGAGTCCCCGTGGTTATCGGTCAAACGGGAAAAAACTAAATATTCTCTTTTTTTTTTAATTATTACTATTCAGGGACAGACTGTGGTTAATTAACACCTAAAGAAGATATTAGATCTGAAACACGTGTCGCCAATGTAAAATGATAATAATTTTAAAGAAAACATGATCCATTTTGCGGACCTTCTTTTTATAATATATATATATATATATATATATATATATATATATGTGTGTGTGTGTGTGTGTGTGTGTGTGTGTGTGTGTGTGTGTGTGTGTGTGTCCTAGCTGCAGTACCTGGTAATACCCAGTAAAGATAGGGTTATTTGCAGTTTCTAAAGTGCGCTGAATATGCTTGCGAATCTGAGTACCCATACTGGATGTTCAATAGCAATCTGCTAGGTGTGTTTGTGGCAGATCCATTTTTGTGTAGAACTATTAATAGCTGTTTCTTTCATCCTTTTTCTCATCCACTATTCTCCCATCAGTCCTTTTTTCACCCAGCTTTCTTCATTCAGAGTGAATAAGCCGGAGAATTTTAAGCTCCAACTTATTCAACAAACTTATATATAAGAATAGCAGATTTACTAACTTAGCGCTCAAGTTTGGTTTGGTTTATTTTGTTTTACGGCTTACAACCTCAGTGGATCATTTAATGCTGATAAAGTTTTGAAAATAATTCATTCTTAAGGGATACACTATATTTTTATGAATACATTTTTTCTATTTAATCCATAGATGGGACCCTAACAGGTACTACCACTCCGGGGCAGAGTGGACCAGGGAGCAACGGTGAATCTCACCATCAGATAGAGTTTAACGTCATTTCCAGGACATGTGGACCCTCAGCAACCACCTTCCAGCACTCATATGATAAAAAGGGTTGGGGCTTGCCATAAGGGCAATAGTGTTGGGGAAATCATGTAGGTGCTAGTGCTTGACGTGACCAGCCGATTGATCGGAGAGGGCCTCTCCGACCGCCCGTCCTGCCTAAGTAAAGGTCTAAGTGGAGTGTTGCAGGTTATGGACTGCTCATCGATCAAGACCCCGTCCTTAAGCACCCACGGCTAGCATGTGGTCCCATTTGGGGGAGTCTTACCCCTCTGCAGAGGTACAGTCGGTGCATTCTAGTGTCCTACCGACAGGGAGGCTTAGCGCTCAAGGACAAACATATAGCTGGGTTATGGTGGAGGGAAGAGACTAGTTGGAAAGAGGGCCTAACAGTAGTATTATTTCTTCCCCCCCTCTCTCTCTCTCTGTCTCTCTCTCTCTCTCACACACACATACACACACACACACACACACTGAAATGTCATCTATTTTCTACCTCCATAATAAAGATGTCCCCAGGGGTTCTATTAAAAATGTTATTGAAATCTAATTCGCCAGTCCCTTTCCTGTATATTAGCTTAACAAGCCAGTAACGTTTCATCATGATCAGATCACTGGTGTAGACACCAACTGGTTATACGCAAACAGACATAAATTACCATTTATGTAGTAGATATATATATATTAAGAGAAAAAAAGGAGTTGAAGAGGCTAATAAATGCGAACAGAAACATATCAGCAGCCATTAAGAGGTCAGAAATTAATAAAGACTTTTCCCTATTGCTTCTAAGATGAATTTCAATCTACCAGCTTATGACATGTTTTACCAACCAACCAACATCCCTTACTAACAAAATCCACTATCTTGTCTCTCTATCTTCAGTCAAGCTTTTTCACATACGCCTTTTGTTTATTGGCGGCAATTCTAATAAATTTTTGCTACATCTGTTATCTTTATTAGTAGCTATGTGCCCTGCCCATTTGCACTCTTATAGTTTAAAAATGTATACTAGTGGAAACCGTGGCTATACCACCGTATGATAATTTAACTATTAAGACAATTGATTTTAAATGTGTCAATCTTATTACTTTGTAGGGGACGTAGTTGGCGTATTCTAGACCCCAATGACAGGTAGGTAAAAAATAGAGACAGACAAACACACACACACATATATATATATATATATATTAAATGCATCTTAATCCAACAAGGCTTCCCCACCACACAAGCAAGAAAAATAGCAGAATTAAAATGGGTCATCAAACTAGATACTCACCGGAATGGCTTGAATACAGACACCGGCACCTTAAATCCATACTCATATTTCCAAAACACACGCATACCACTAACCCCATGACCCCCATCACACGACTACACACAGAGTACAAACTCATTAATCACCTACGGATCAACCAGCAACAAGTTCCACCACACCATTCCAACGTACCGGACAAGCAGCGATAAGATCACTACTACAATTCACGGTCAGGAAGAAAGAACGTGACTGTGCTAAAAATTCACCACTCGTCTAAATAAAAGAAAATATTTAAAAAAACACACAGTTTTCTGATATTTATTCCTTAACTAACATATTATGGTAACAACATTAGCAAGATATAATACGTTAATGCTTCAGCCCTATGCCCAAACCTGGTATATGTATTTCCAACAACGGATACAAATACTAAAATACAACTCAAATATATATATATATATATATATATATATATAATATATATATATATATATAAGAAAATGACTCTTCCGAGAAAGAAAAAAGATAAAAAGCCGAACTAGTCACAATACTGATTTTGTCAGATAAAAGAAAACAAAATGTACGTGTATATCCTATTATTTTATGTTAATTATCATGAATTGTTTTCGTGTATCGTATTTTTTTATGTTTCCTTGGCCAATTTCTGAAGTACTTGAGTATGTTTATCTAATTTTATGAGAGTTTCCAAGCAGATTCTGGAATGGTTCTTTCCATTTCAGAAGTCTATCTTCTTGGCTGGCAGTTGTTAGCTTTTCATAGCATTAAGTTCATTTCCTGTCCACGCTTATTTAGATTTTCTATCTTCTATAGATTTTTCATTTTATTTATTTGACCTTCGATGTACATTAGTTATTGTTTTTGTATGTTTTTATTAGTTCTATCTGAGCTTTCATGAATTACTGCACATTTTTGTTTATTTTTCTTTTTTTATAGGGATACTTTTTTTATGTTGTCTCATTTTTCTCAAACTACTTTTGACCACCAGCGGACGGTATTTGTGGCTCTTTGTTTGGTTGGTATGCACTTAGCTGCTGCTTCTAAGTGGGGCGATTTCAAAGATTTTCTAATGGCTCCAGAAGAGTATTAAACTTGTTTCTTCCAGTTACACATGGACACGTCAGAATATGCTGACCAGCAAAAAATCTACATTGACCAGCTCTGTGCGGATACTGATTGCCACGAGGAATATACCTTCTGGGAGCGATGACCGATAAGCACGAATGGTGAGAGAGGGTGATGGGAATCAGTACTGTCAGCACAACTTGATGATGATGATGATGATGATGATGATGATGATGAGTGTATCTTCTTGTTGGGTTTTTTGGATATACGGCGTGTGTTAAATGCCCACTCTTATTTATAGACTCAACGATAATCATGTGACCATATTCTTGGCCAATCATTGGCAGTACACTGGTGCTGATATTGTTATTTATACCGGCTGTTCTGGTCATACATACGCATATTGCTTTGAACCTTCGTGGACGACGGAACTTAGGATTATATCACTGGACCTTAGACACTACGTAGGATTCCATAACTCAGGACTTATTCACTTACCAAAGGATTCGGCTCAGGACTTACTTACTTTAAGTCCTTTACAACTGGCCAAGGATGGCGGTCAGAAACTTAACACTTCTAAAACATTTTCCTAATTCCAACGTTGATTCTCGAAAAAAAGAAGACGGAAAAAACTACTAACCTATTTAAAAGATTAACGTGACAGTCTTATTGGTGTTGTACACTACTTCTTAAGTTCTTACTTCTTCTCTCACAGTTCTCTGTTCCATATTTCATCGTTCATTAAGGGGTCGTTCTTTCGGGGTTCTCTTTCGGTTGGAGGTGTCTGCTTCTTTATATCGGGATGGTATTTCTTCTTCCATTGGGGCTGTCTGCTTTGTTATGCATCCCATCTTTCTTAGTTTTTAGTCATGGAAACAACACAGAAGCATATTTTTGTGTATACACTTTATTGTTCCGTATCGCTTATTTCCCGATACATTCTTTGCCGACTCGCGTGCGCAAGGAGCTGAGACTCACAACTACGTCTGACCGAATCGGGCGCTCAGTCTTCAACTGATTAAATTCTAAACTATTTTCCCAGAGTCGCCTTATCACGTGACCCTCTAGATGATATATGAGCTTCCTGGTGACCGCGGGGTGACACTCTGTCTATCAAACTAGTTGACCTTTATATTTTTACGTTCGAATTATTGTTATTTTAAAATCTACACTGACTTACAAAAATGATCGAATTCTGCCTCTCCATTATACAAGACTCGTCTCATTGACTTTTTAGCATTGAGCAATACGAAACTGAACGAAATATAACTGAATAAGTTGAGGGATTCGAATGAAAAAAGGAAAAAATAAAATTCTCTGACAATTGTCGAGTATTTCGCTTTCTTTGATTCTGAGTTTTTGGTTTGCATGATCGGCAAAATCCACAACGTCACAAGTTCTTTACTTATTTAGTTGGGGGTGCGGGAATTTTCCAGGTAGAAACACGTGGTTCTTATAAGAATTCTGGATGCAGCAAAATCATCTTAAAACATCTGAACACTGCAGATCAATGAGTTCCATCAGAAGTTGTTATGGTACTTCTTTACCGTCAATATAAAAAGACAAAGAGAACATTTTCAGTTGGATTTAGAGCTTCATGGGTTGGCCTCTAGTGCCGCATCGATGGACCTTGAAGACCGCATTATTATAAAATAGAATTATTAATGTTAGGTAGGAAGAGTTGAAATTATTAGACAAATTATTTGCATTAAGAATAGTTACCTGAAGCAATGATTATTTACTAAGAATTATTATTAATTTGAAACCATATTTATGTAAATTCTTAGATTGAAAACATAAATTGAAACCAAATAATCGCTGAAATTATTCCCATTAGATAGTGCACAGTTTAATTATAGAGAAAATGGATTTTTTAATGCAATATAACATTGAACATGTAAAGCTTCAACAATAATTAAAACACAATCAGATTTCGGCATTACATAACCCATAAGGAATTGATATGCCATTAAACAAATTCTTCTATTATCAGCGTGGTGTAATGGCTATAGTCGTTGAAAATGAACTTAGTGACCAGAGTTCAAATCCTAGACGAGGGTGATTGCATTTCACATAGCGCATTAGGAAAGTTATGCATCCAACTATTCTCCCTCCAGCTATAGGTAAATAGGACAGACTGGGCTCTTTAACCTTGGTTAGACAACCGGTCTAGAAGATGGAAAACTCTGAATTCAAACCAGTTAGAGTTCGCTTAAGAATTTTCCTTGTGTCACATCCTACATGTGCGAAGGGGTTTATATATATATATATATATATATATATATATTATCTACAGACACCGTGTTTCGACATATCACGTCTCCTCAGTGTGGCTATACCTAGCAGGCTACCCTCGGCGGGGATAGAAACCAGACTGTTATTTCATCAGTCCGGCGTCTTAACCCCTTAGCCATCTGCGGGGAAGGGGTAGATTTTAACTGATAAATACGTACATAGGTGTATATGTGTAGCAAGATGGGGATATTATCCTGACTTTTGTGAGCTAGAACTACTATATTAGAAAAGGAGGAAGAAGGAAATAAGAGATGATAAAGGTTTTAAAAAGAGTAATGAACACAAAACAGGATGAACGATGGTTTGACCGTAGCGTGACCCCGAATGGAGAATTGAGTGTCAACCGGAAGTTTCAGGTGTTGACCGGAAGTCACGTGGTGATGTGGAACGACGAAGAAAAGCACAAGCCTCTTTTTGCTTTCGGACGCGTAGGGGAACGGACGGGCTTTTGGTGCCTAGTATGGGGTCACAGTAATCAAGTAGTGTTCTCTCTCTCTTTCTCTCTGCCTTTCCTCCTCTCTGATACGAAACCACGAGACGAGCACGAAAATAAAGGCTAGCAGTTGTAACTACATATTTCTCGCGTTGTAATTTTTATCAACAAGAAGACATTTTTAGTACCGTGAATATATCGCCACCACCACCACCCCGTTATGTATATCGCTCTGGGTACTGTGACCAGATATACGACAACGTTACAGATATCGTTTTAGTGCCCGGAAAAAAGACACAACGTTACATATGTTACAGCCACTACATACATAGGTCTATATGTTACATGCGGTTTATCGAAGAGCCTTGCCATTTAAGCTTAGTTTGCGACCGACAATCAAATTTGTACCCCAGAAAGCTCAATCAACAAGGAGTTGGAAGCATATATATTTTGTATATATATATTATCAGCTCATTTAAAAAGTGTAGCTGGTACTATACAAATCCTCGCTATTGAAGGGTAGCACAAAAGCCACTTACCATTTTTTCTGGGGTCTGGGAAGCTGAAATTGGAGAGCTTTTAAGGGATATCAGATTCCACAATAAATTTAAAGTAATTTCGAAAAACAAAATAAATATGAATAAAGAACATTTTCTTTGGCCTTTTCTATTCAAAGGTTCTTCATTTTTTATAATGGTAAGTAACATTTGCACCACCCTGCATAAATAAAATTCCCTGTGTAAACACCGCCTAACTCCATCCCATATAGAGGGGTACATCTAAAAAAAAACGATGTATTGCTTATTAAAGGGTAAGACTTCAGCTCTTGAGCTCTGAGGAGTGGAAGACAGTTCTTTGTTGCTTTGTTTGAAATAACTGTGAAGATACATACAATTGTTCGAATGACTTTGACATAAAATAACACAACAATAGTTTTCATGCCATAAAACCAACCAACCAACCAACAGTCAGGTGGTTTTCATCAACTGAACCTCTGGGCACTCGTGCGTCATGCTCAATGGGGTGAAACATTAAAATATGCAGAAAGTGCGGACAAAATAGGGTTATCATCTTATCATAATGGAGATTATATGTCTATCTGTTTGTCTATAAACGAAACTACATCACTACCAACATCACAATTCCCTTAGTTATTTACGACACATTCTTCATGGTCTGATTTTTCTTTGAATCTTCTCTTAGTTATTAGTAAAATTGTTTTATATTATTAATACTGTTGGCCTTACCGTTAATGCTATAGATCTTAGACGAGGTTGTTTGCATTTCAAATAGCACTAACACACTTGGGAAAGGTATGCATCCAACGATTTTCCCTCCATCTATAGGTAAATTGTAGGGCGGACTGGTTTTTGTTTGGCAACCAGTTTCGGAGAAGGAAATTCTGAATTCAAATCTGTTAAACTCCGCTTAAGAACTTGACCATGCTCTTCCGAGGGAGTGGTAAGTACATACCTACATGTAACAGTTTTGACCACTAGCATCAGTTAACTACATTAAGCCCGGAACCCTCTAATAGGGTTTGTTTACTTCCGTCCAGACTCACTCTGAACGGACCCTAAAGCTATTGAAGGTTGCTTGTTATTCACGTGAATAAATATATCTACGAAAACGTATATTTGTATGAGTACATTTATTTCATGGTAGCAGCGGTGTTCCTTATTACCTCGCGCACTTGATACACACACACACGCTACGAAAAACACTTATTCACCTCCATATTAACAAAAAGTAGGAACCGAGAGAGCCCCTCGTAAAATGCCTAGTCAGAGACATAATGTCTGCCCTAGACAATATTATGATGAAATGGAAAAATCAAAACAGAGCTGAAGCCATATACTTATTCCGTCAACAATGCGAAATGATATTCAGAAGAAAAAAATAACAGACCCACAGGATCAAATTGACGAAATCTTACTCCGTACAGGAGAAGCAGGTATGTTAAAATTCAATAATTCGAGTCTATCTGTCGAGGGAAAAAACTGCCGGATATCATATGGGAAAAATTTAAGGAGTATGGGACGTAAAATCAGAATTTTAGAGTAGCCCGCTTGGCACTCATAAATATTAATAAAAAAATTGACAATATTACCAACGAACCAGAGACAATGGACGAATTCATTTCCAGACTGCGCCTGCAGGCAGCCCAGTGTGACTTTCGGAAAACGAAACACAGAGACGAAGTTGCTCAGTAACGGATGAAACAACACCGATTTAACCAACAAATGGACATAAAATAATTTTTCAAAAATTGAAAAAATGATTAAATAAAGTAAACATAAAAAATTAAAAAAATAAAAGAAAAGGGAAATACAGATGTGTGCATACATACATATACACAAAGTCAATGATAACAACATCACATACCCCACTTAAAAAAAACTTTCCATCACACAGAGGGGGGGTAACAGTTTTGACCACTAGATACAGTTAACTCGGTAGAGCGTTCGGCTAGAAACCACAAGGTTCCTAGTTCGATACCCGCCCTCGCCAACTCAGCGTATGAGTAGCACAGGGATCTGTGCGGTAAAGTAAGGAGATGATGATAGGTGTGGCGCTCCACCTCAGATGCTAAAAAACAATCTCCTTGGTCTAGCGCTATTGAAAAGGGGATAGACGCCCTCGCTGACTGGCTGATACCGACTTTAGGCTGCACCGTCGACTTTACTTACTTACATTAAGCCCAGAACAGTCTAATAGGATTTGTTTACTTTCCGTCCATACTCACTCTGAACGGGCCCTAAAACTGTCAAAGGTTGCTTGTTATTCACGTGAATAAAAATATCTAGGAAAACATATATCTGTATGAGCATACTTATTTCACTACATACTGATAACATGCAACTGTATTTATATATGCAAATAGCGGATTACTGTGTGAACAGGAAATCTATTTCATATTGCATATTGATCTCAGAAATTTGATTTCAATAAATATTTGCTTGAATTTATTGATTTTTAAGTATTTCGTTTTATCTTAATAAATATGAGCTGAATTCCCGTCTGTAAATCTTAAAAGAAATCCATTAACGAAAACAAATAATTGTAATGTTATTCTTTACAGTCTAATTTAGTCAAATTATGAAAATTTAGCAATGACATGCAGGAGTGTTGGGAAGAGTTAGCGTCTAAGCTTTTCTGTTCTTTGGTGTAATCTTTTTATATACGTTCTTTCTAGTTTCTTTAGACTTTCTAATATATTATTATTATTATTATTATTATTATTATTATTTGGTTTTTCACCCCAGGTTTAGTTGGTGGTATTTCACTGGAGTCCGAGCGACAACAAGTCTCTTTAGGTCCCCGTGAAACTTCTGAGTGTTCCAGCCAATAGGTGGTCCCGATTTGTCCTCTGATTTCCAGTTCCTCCACTCTTTTTTTCAAACTCTTTGGGGTCATTCAAAGGGCACCAATTGGTATCAACATTTTCCTCATGTTCCACAGTTTTTGTTGTTTTTTTTTCTTATTCTTTGGCAAGTGTTTGTCTATCTTTTCGTTTTCTTTCACTTTTACTTTGTGGTCTGCCGGAATGACTAAATCCACTAGATGTCAGGTTATTTTCTTTTCTTTAATCCAGTCTGGTCTTCTGGCTGGGATTAGGTGATCGTTTGTATCTCTAAATCCCCAGGAATTTTATGGATCTAATTCTCTAGGATGTATTCTGGCTTGTACGTATACCATTAACTTTTAATTTCAGATATAATTTTCTTTCAAAACGATTATATTGGTTTATAATTCACATAGAGATATGTTTGTTGCTAGTTTAAGAAGTCCTAAACTCAGAAGAAATGTTTGAATTGTAATTTTAGATATTTGGTGTGGCACAAATGAGAAGAGAAAATGTTTCTTCTAAAAACAGAAATGTTGCTTTTTTCCT
>CM042140.1:124423248-124434450 GCA_023376005.1 Doryteuthis pealeii
GGTTATATACAATCTTCAGGACACTGTTAAGGAAAGTTTATATGTGCGTTTGTTTAGGAAAGCTGATGACGTGATCATTGCATGTGCAAATGGAAAGTGAAGATCATAGGATGACGCAGCAACATGGAGAACGAAAGCTAACAAAGATATGACGAGGGATATTAATGTTTAGAAAAATAAGAAGATTCATTCGATAGAACGTTTAATAATATATGTAGAACAAAACAATACATAAATACATATATATCCATATATACGCAGATCCATATATAATCATACATAGACACACACACACACACACCACATATATATATATATATATATATATATATATATAATATATAATATATTGGGGTGTCTGTGGGTGTATGTTTGTGGTTTATCTGTTTTACATCATATTAACATCTCATGATTATTTCATACCGAAATTTGATTCATTTAAAATGTCTCATTATAATCAGACACTTTATCTAATACAGATAATTTGCACATGTATATGAATCAAGTATTCGTATCTAATACTAATTAATTCTAATTGTTTGTTTTTTGGGCTTAAAATCAGACATTACGCAAGTAGATACAAGTGGTTGATAAAGTCAGGCTTTGTGAAAAATTTTCTATTAATAGAATTCAATTGTTTGGGCCATAATATTTAAAGTTCTTTCCAGCTGCTTTATATATGCATCAGATAGTGCAGACTATTATAACCATGACATTAATTTGGTCACATATACAAGATGCAATGACCTCCTCCAACCACATGTCACTAAAAGAGCTGAAACATACAGTAAATTTAATTGTTTTCTGAGTATTCTGATGACACTAGACCATCACACAAAACACATTAATCTGCCTCCACAAAAAACTCTTTATCTTAAATAGAGCATCTCTGGTAATGTGGCTCTGAAAAATTCTATCCAAGTTTTCTTAATGCATGGGGAGTGGGAGGTCTGGAAGAAGGCGGAAACGAATAGTAGAAGGACATTCACATGTTGTAATGCGTGTGTGAACGTTCTTCTACCCTATCAAGTGTGGCTTTCCAGTTGTTTTTATATAAACATTCTATGATGAAAAATAATCATGACATGTACGTATGAGATGTGACCAGGTACATTACCCGCATTCTACCAGATGTCATTGACATTGCTGAACATATTACCTTGTACTTGTAGACTTGTAAATGTAAATGCATGAGAAAGCATACAACAGAGTAAGTTTTGTTTTGTTTTACGGCATATCAACCTCAGTGGGTCATTTAATGCCGATAAGGTTTTGAAATAAATCAATTTTTAATGGATAATACATATTTTTTTATAAATACATTTTTCTATTTAACCCATAGATGGGACCCTAACAGGTACTACCACTCCGGGTCAGACTGGACCAGGGAGCAATGGTGATGAAGGGGTGCTCCACATTCCCCAAACCTCCAAAACTGGAACCTCCCCATCAGATAGAGTTTAACGTCATTCCCAGGACATGTATACCCTCAGTTACCGCCTTCTAGCACCCAGATGATAAAAAGGGTTGGGCTTGCCATAAGAGCAATAGGGTTGGGAAAATCATATAGGTGCTATGGCTTGACATGACCAGCCGATTGATCGGTGGGGGGGCTCTCCGACCGCCTATCTATCCCAAGTAAAGGTCAAAGTCATGAACTGCTCATCCACCTTGATTCTATCCTTAAGCATCACGGGTCTCCACACACGGCAAACAGGTGGCCCCATTGGGGGAGTCTTACCCCTCTGCAGAGGTGCAGTCGGTGCATTCTAACGCCCCAGCCGACAGGGTGGCAACAGAGTAAGAGAATACAACGTAATAGAATTTACTTGAAATTAGCCTAAAGAATGTAAGCACTATTAGCGTAACGGTAATTGTCTTCGGAAATAGACTCGACAAGCCAAGTTCAAATCCTATACCAAGCTGTTTACGTTTCTCTTCACACTAATGTCCTTGGGAAATGCATGTATCCATTTCTTCTCCCAACCCACAACTATGGGTAAATAGTGATGCTTGAGGACGCAATCTTGGTGGATGAGCAGTCCATGACATGCAACACTTTACTTAGGGTAGACAGGCGGTAGAAGAGACCCTCTTCGATCAATCGACTAGTCACGTCAAGCCCTAGTACCTATATGATTGCCCCAACCCTATTGCACTTATGACAAACCCCTGCCTTTTTTTATCATATAAGTGCTAGAAGGCGGTGGCTTAGGTTTTTTTATGTCCTGGAATTACTTTAAATCTATCAGATAGTGAGGTTCCAGTCCTGGAGGTTCGGGGAATGTGGAGCACCCATTCATCACCATTGCTCCCTGGACCACTTCGGCCCGGAGTGTCGTACTTGTTAGGTCCCATGTATAGGTTAAATAGAAATTGTGTTTTATTAGAAAATTGAGTGTCCATTAAGAATTAATTAATTTTCTCAAAACTTTATCGGCATTAAATGACCTACTGAGGTTGATATGCCGTAAGGGTTCTTTAGTCTTGATTAGATAAACAGTTTTGAAGAAGAAAAGTTCAAACAGCTATACTCCGCTTAAACATTGACCTTCTGGCACATCTACCCGTGACAGAGGGGTTATATTATATATATATATATTATATTATATAATATATATATATATATATACCAACCCCCTCCGCCCGTAGGAGGGTGATAAAATATCAATTTCTTCAGTGGAGTTTAACTGGGTTGAATACAGAGATTTCTTTTTCCCTAGACTGGTTGCCTAACCAAAGTTAAAGGCCCTGTCTGCCCTACTATTAACCTATAGCTAGAAGTAGGAATAGTTGTATTCATACCTTTCTCAATGGTATTTGCTTTATGTGAAATGAAACAGCCTCCTCCAGAATTTGAACTCAACTCCTACGACTGTACCCATTATAACACGCGCTCATATAGAGTATGTGTGTGTGTGTGTGTGTGTGTGTGTGTGTGTGCTGTGTGTGTGTGTGTGTGTGACAAGAGAGAGAGAGAGAGAGAGAGAGAGAGACGTATGTATGTATAAAAAGCGATTGGAGACAATTTACCAGAAAGATGGTTTTCACTCAACAAATGGATATGCCACTTCGCCATTACATTTTCCGTTTCTTCCGTTGTGGCTTATCGACTACTTTGAAAATTGTTTAAAGTTTCTAAAAACCTTTTATTTAAAAAAACAAAACTCTTTTTCTCTTGGCGATGACCTAATCTCAAAAACATCATATCAATATATATATATATTATATAATATATTATATATATATATATATATATGTATAGAGAGAGAGAGAGAGAAAGAGAGAGAGAGAGAAGAGAGAGAGAGAGAGATAAATATATAGATAGATAAATCTAATGAGTTTCGCTTAATGCTCTTCAGGGCTAAGACCTTAGCCCTGAAGAGCATTAAGCGAAATTAATAGTAGGTTCGTCTGACTCATTAGATTTATCTTTATTATTTGCTCTACTTAGGTATTGAGCACTTTTACTTATTAGCTTTTTCTCCTAGCGGTTATATGAATATATATATATATCTTATATACATATATATACATATAAATTGTACCAATAGATTATTTTTTGTTGGTACGATTATTTTGGTTCTTTTCTTTTTTCCAAAAAAATTTTCTCCCCGGTTGATGTTTGGTAGTATTTTTTACAATCAAACTATTTGCTGGGTTTTTTCTCACCGCGAGGATTTACCAACACGCTTGGTATATTAAATTATATATATACGACATTTTATAGGCAACAGAGATGTAAAAATGGGGATTTAGGCCGCCGTGTATATGCATAACAGTTGTTTCTCTACAAAACTGTGTATTGTGAGTGTCAATATCTTGAATAGTTTGTTTTTTAAACCATTATTTATTTTGTAGATACACTACACACACACACACACACACACACAACACACATATACACACATATATATAACTATATATAATATATATATATATATATATATACTAACAAATATATGCACCCTCCGGGTACAAGTATTTAAGGTTTTAATGCAATAAAATATGTATTAAATTAGAAAGGCTAATGAAACTAAATAGAAGACAGATAAAAAAGATTTGAAACAGAGGGGTATAATAAAAAATGGAACAATCTGAAACTTACTCTTCCATCACTCTCGTCTTTCATTGTAATTTTTTCTAATTTAAGTATTTATTTACAAGAGGAAGTTAAAATAAAATGACAGTTATTTATATCTTGTTAATGGATTTCATTTAAGATTCATTGAAGAGATTTTGCTTATATTCATTAAAATAAAACCAGCAAAGTAGACAATAATACTAAGCACATATTTATTAAATTCAATTTTTTTATATTTAATATGCAAATTAGCCTTCCCGTTCACACTGTAAACTGCAATTTGTTGTATATAAATATAATTGCATGTTCTTAGTATGTAGACATAGTTAACAGTATTAATAATGTAAGACAATTTTATTATAATTAAGGTTTAGATAAAAATAAAATCATGGAGAATGTGATGTCAATAACTAAGAGAATTGTGACTTGAGAGGATTATAGTTTCGGTTACAGACTGAAAAAACACACTATCTCCATTATAATAAGATATAATATATATATATATATATATATATATATATATATTATATATATATATGCGCTTTATTTGTCAATTTCTGTTCGTGCACATTAAAATAAATATTTTAGATTCTCTTTCTTTGTTTATTTAGTCGCGTGTTAAAATCGGGTGTGTCTTTCTTCAGTTATTACAGATTTTTTTCACAAAAAGAAAATACTATCCTTTCCATTATGTCAGCCTGAGATCCGTGTGAACATTATCAGAAACGAAAAAACATTAAATTAAAACAAATACCAGCAAGGACCATCTGACGTTACCTGAGCTAAATTTAATTTGCTTTCATGAAATCCCAGCGGTAATTGAAACCGAGCTCTTAATATAATAATTGAACATAAAAATTCATATTTAAAATATGGATATCATGTTTAATTGTTCATGGAACCTTAAAATACGTCGTTTATGTTTATAAATGCCACTTTTAGCATAGCTTTAATACGATATAATCAAAAATGGAAAACTCGCGATTGTCAAACCATTGGGCTTAACTCCGCTTGAATAAATTAACCCTCCGTAAGTGAAGTCAACTCCGCTCGCTGTGTGAGGGGTTGGTAAATATGTATAATAAAAATTGTGATCCTCTTACTTACATGGTTTACTTATATACACTGAGACACATGATGTAGACGAGATGTGCTTTTGTTAGCTCATCTGTATCATGTCTGAAATCACATGTGGACTTTAACTCGAAATCTCTTGTTTTAGGTTTAGCTACAATCATCGTATCATGATAAGAATATCATTGCATCATCCTCCAAACTTACATCTGTCCTCTCTCGACAATATACCGGTGCCTTCTTGGTACATTTATCCGAGATAAGTTGTTGTTTTGCTTCCCTGGTTTTCTGCCTCTGCTCTCTGCTCTGGGTATAAGATTATATGGTGCAATACAGCACGCCTAGGACAGCACCGTAGCGTCCTTGGGGAGTTTCCTCTCTACTTTTTCTCCAAATGTGCAGTATTCGTTAAAAGTTCCAAGTTGTACCAGCCATGTCAGGTATTAGCACCGATACCGGGTGACACGCTTGCAATGATTTATAGTTTATGAGACATTATCAGGATCAATAATAACTCATAGTGTTCAGCATATATCTCGCATCACATATGTGCTTAGTACCATTCCTTTCCTGCGTGGCTCATATTGATCTTTATATCACATTCTCGTTAAATGCGATATGCTACCTGGATAGTGTTATAATTGGTTTACTTATATTCGAGAGTCTTGCCATGCTGGTTGGTGGAATGTCTGGATATTTTTTTAAAGACAGTTTATCTGAGTCTCATGTATAGAAGACCAGTAATCTTGCTCCTTTTCTGGCTTGCGCAGTGATATTGGCTTGGTGGTATAGGATATCTATTGCAAAAGAACTAGATTCATCTGCTAGTCTGCATTTTGTAAGAGTTTCTGCGGGAATATCATCTGCTTCTTGATTATTGTTGAAGAGTGTGCAAATCCTCGCATTTCCTTCATTAAGACTAACTAGAATCGGCTTCGGCATCAGCCTGGGTAGAGGGAGGTGTTAAAAAATGCTAGTTTCAACAAGTATTATTGTTGAATTCGCGATCTGTGGATCCTCGCAGGATGCCCTTATTTAAATTTAAAAACACTTTGCGCGATCCAGACACTGAAAAGAAAATTATTTCTCCTATTGTAAAACTGCGATCGGCTGGGGCATTAGAAATAGGCACCGACTGCACCGCTGCAGAAGGAGTAAGACTCCGCTAAATGGGGCCACCTGTTAACCGGGTTGGGCTATGGCGACTATCAGTTAGATGCTGTATAAAGTGGTGATGGTGTGTGTAGTCGTGGTGTTGTGGGTTAGATGAGTCGGACTAGATATGCAACACTCCACTTTAATGCTATCTACGTTAGGCTAGACTGGTGGTGCGGCAAGAGGCCCCCTCGATCACTCTGGTTGTCACGTCTAATGCCCTTATGACTGTCTAATTAGTAATCTGTCATGTCCCAACCCTATTGCCCTTTATGGGCAATCCCCAACCCATTTATCATATGGGTGCGAGAAGGCGGTGGTGGGTCTACATGTTGACTCGAATAGGGGGACTCACGCTTGTGTTTATATACCTCTGATGCTCGATTTGGTTGTTTATAAGGCTTTCTCTGTTTTGGAGGTTTGGAGGAATGTTAAGCAGCCCCACTTCATCACCTATCCCTAGTCCACTCTGATCCCGTGTGATTTTTAGTTGGTTATGTTATCCTGTTAGAATATGCGCTGCGCCGTATTATGGTTGAGTCATGGTTGGAATGAAAAATGAAGTTTTTATACTGAATAACAAAATGAGTGGTCCATTAAGAATGTTATTTCAAAACTTGTCTGCATTAAATAGAGCTGTCCGCTGACTGTTCGTTGAATCATTCTCGCCGCTCCGCTTAAAATAAACAAACCAGAGCAAACCACCTGCGAGCACTGAAAAAAATAACCCTCTGTGTACAACAAGGTCCTCAAATAGGTTGACTATACGATAGAGGCATTTCATTAATATAAAAGTATACGTCCAAATCTATCGACTCAATCGAGGCCATGCGACGACTGTCAATTAACACACATTACTCATAAGTCACTCAATAGTTTGGACCATCTCGCTACAATATTTTCGAGTTATATTAAAATAGTACAACTATGCTAATGCTGATTCTGGGTTGAGTATGTACTCGATAGAGAATTATCACTCTTTTTATTTAAACACAACACACAAAAGTCTCGTGGACTTAGAACAGTGCTCGCGACCTATGTAGAGCATTTCATGAGAATATGTAATATTAACTATGCAGTTGGAGTAGTGACTGCCTGGGAGACTGACATGGAAGTGATAACTCACCACAATACTGTTAGACAGATTATATTATATTATGTGTATTAATAGTCTCGGTTCATAGGAGTGGAGAGGCTTAAATTTACAGATAGAGTCGCACAGCAGCGATCCAGAAAAATGGGTAGGGAAACGAGAAACACGGAAAAGGGGAAAAGTGTAAACATCTTCGTAGAAATCTGGTTGCTTAGTGCATAGCACATTTTAGCGAAGCAAAAGCAGCGCTCTCAGACTCCATATTCATATTGTCACAAATTTAATTCTGTCCATTCTTGACCCTCTCAAAAAGTAAACTGAGTCGAGCCGCCCCTAGGTCAGTATATTCATAAACGCTTTGAAACATAGAAACTGAGTGTATGAAAATTTTTCAGAAGATGAGTATGGGGGGTATATTTTAAAACAGAGGACGGATGCCTCATTAAAGGTGAACCTTTTACCATATATCGGTTGGAAAAATCATTGATCAAAATATTAAAATGTACTTAATGACTAAATTATACCTGTTCTATATCGACTTGTTATAGTCTAAGGCTCGGGTAGTTATTTCTTTTTATTAAATCTAGTAAGCGGCCACCCCAGCGATCCGCTTAGTATGAAGAGGGGAAAAAACAGGTTACTTTGAGATTTACAAATGCTGAAATATATTTTAGAAGAATTTACATGCTAATCTTCTATGTATATTTAAGTTTTAAAATCTTCGATAATAATATTATCAAATCTCATTCGTATTTTTGTAGCATTGTGTGATAGCTCGCTGTGTGAGCCTGATGATTTGTCTAGTTGGTGTGATGTATATGTCTGTATAGTGTTTACTTATGTTCAGTAATTTGTTTTCTTTTCGTAGTTTCTGGTCACGGACAAACAATGTACAAACAATTAATATAATGGATATACATACATACATAAAAATAAATTTCCTATTCATACCATCTAAAATTGAGTTAGAATTGAATGTCACTGTGGTATTATACATTCAGTATGTTGCTGCTTTCTATACAACAAACTCCAGACGTAGAGTGGGCCTGGTGTCTCTGATATGTGTAAATAAAGTAGAAGGTAAACTCAGTTTTTCTGTTGTGAAAACAATACGCTATAGCTCTCAGATTCTTAGCCAGCATGTGATTGCAAAGATTTATTTATTGTGTCATACACAGGACACTGATTTTTTAGAGAGGATACGGGTCAAGTGCCCTATTCTAAACCACTTACCTTGACTCAGCAATAATGGTAAATAAGAGAGCCCAGGTAAGAGAAGATTAATACAATAAGTTCCTAGTCTCATGTAATTAGCTGTTTTCTCTGCAAAAAAAGAGTAGAAACCCTTATTACTTTTATGACTGTATAATACATCAAGTAAGTGAGACAACTCATATAAACAGAGTAAAAAATACTGACTCACCTACATATTAAACTAGAACAGTACTGAGCGTTGTGTGTAGGATCATAACCGAAAACCACCTCCACTCTATGAGCATAAGGATGCGCTTCAAACAACACATGACATCAGGAAGCTCGTTGTTTTGTTGTTCAAAATGACAGAAGTTTAGACATTGGGGGAGATTTTAAATTCACTTTCCATGGTGTTCTCCAAGAGAAAGCGGCAGGTTGCCATCCAACCTACCGATATAGAGAAGAAAAACTCGAAGTCTTTCCAACATTTTACCCCACAGCTGGAAGATGATCAATAACTGATAGTTAATGTATTCGCTGACACCAAACAGTGATTCGGAAAACTTGTTGATCTCTTGTACTAGGGGCGATTTTGTTTAAATACGTGCAGTCTAAGGAAGTTGCAAAGTCACTCGCTTATTTTACAATTCTTTTTTTTTTTTTTTTATTCACAAGATGCTGCGTGTTACCTTGAACACATCCTGGAAGCAGCATCCCACAAAAGAAACAGCCACTACGCACAAATTATATGAAAGCACCAAATTCAGCATCAAGAACCTTTCAAAACGACTACAGACGAAACAAGACATATCTGGTACCACTGCTGGAAAGGCAAAGACGAACTCATGACTTGACGTCTCTTCCCAAAACATGAAGTAAATTTTTAGAGGAATACCTACAATATATGGGGACACATCCAGTGTTTGCTACCTGCTCGCTAAAAGTGACAGCATATGATGAGTTATGGTCGAGTAAACCATGAATAATTAATATATTGGAAACTTTCTGCCGAGTGCTATGGATATTGTTAACATATAGAACTTATAGTAGCAATCAAACTCCTACTAATTTGCAGAGTATTTACTATGCATTCTATGATTTTACAAAGCCGACATGACTAGTCGCGCTATCGAGCCAAGCCTCTTGCAGATCGACTGCGTTTTTACGTAGAGAAATTGTTGACATCAATTCCTGACATTACGGGATTTGGACAGTCAATTTTTCTGAGAAGTGTACATGACACATAATTAAATTTTTATCCAATACACGTGAACCACAATCATGATCGTGAGTTGTTTCTGTAATATTTTCTCCCAGATTTACCATTCTGTCTCTTAGTGCCTCATTAATAATAAGTGGATTAGATCCATTCTTGATATCTTAGAGAGGTAAAAGTGAATATGAGCATTTTTAAAATTTACGAATCTTTCTTAGTGAGATCTATACACGCAAAGGGGATAGTCTGGTGACAGATTGACGTAGTCTTAGGAAGCAGTACCTACCCTCCTCCCACCAACACGCCAGAGATGGGCCAGCGGCACTGTGCTATGTACTTCACACAAACCAATCTCAGTCAAGCCTGACAACAAATTGTATGCTTAAGAACAATACCTGCAAGAGAAGCAAGAAGTGGACCGGAACTATATGATTTGACGTTGGTTCTCCTGGATGGCTCACTTTGCTGTTAGCTGGATGTTTCGCAGTGGTTCAACAGGTGGGTTGAATTTGAAAAAGAATGTACGCGTGTATTATAGTCAGAGATTGTTCTATAAATAAACACACCTAGGTGACTCCTAGTGTGGTAAGAGATGATTTGAAATAAAATGAAAAAGAACCTCCTGTGGAAGCTACTTTGTTGTTTGCCTGTATTATATAGTAGAAGGGTTCCAAAGTGATACCAATCACTTGGAACGGTCCCAATAAATGGGAAAAAAGATGGAGGATCTGGAAAATCAGTAGCATAGAAGCAATTGTCGTGCAAGAGACACATCACGAAGAGAGATTAACATACATAGATACGCCATTAGTTGTATTGTACACTCCGCGCGGCAA
The DNA here is from genome assembly GCA_023376005.1 of Doryteuthis pealeii. Lineage (NCBI taxonomy): Eukaryota > Metazoa > Mollusca > Cephalopoda > Myopsida > Loliginidae > Doryteuthis > Doryteuthis pealeii. The sequence goes on from CM042140.1 coordinate 124,433,901, forward strand.
AATTCTTAGTATAGAAGAGAAATAAAGAAATAACAGAAGTAATAAGCTATACTTCACGAAGATCCTGGTAAACTGAGGAGAATTGGTTGTCACTCAGGCTCCCAGTGAAATACTCACATACTTTACTTTAAAACTCGTAACCCGAATCTTTGTGTTGATAAAAAGCCTCTTGAAGATATGTTGTTTAAAAACCTTAGAAGGGGTGAATAGAGGGCGGAATATAGATATTTGAGTCGCAAGTTCACTGTGAGTGGTAGTGGCGGACAATAAAAGAAGCGAGCTCCACATCTTCTTGCAAGGCAACTTTCTTGTTGTCAAACCAGTCTGTCGACCAGCAGCTGAAAATTTCGTCGGCGTCAAAATAAATCCTTACTGAAGCTTGCCGTCTCATCATAGGCCGGAAAAAGCTGTCTTGCTTTGTGCACCTTTACTCGCTTGACTTACTAGGGCATATACCCAAACATTCCGGGACATCAGTCGAACCGATTCTCGTACTCAAAATCCTCAGATTTCCTATAATACGCTCAATTTAGTTATTTACAGTCATGCG
>CM042140.1:124434550-124457050 GCA_023376005.1 Doryteuthis pealeii
GAGATGAAAACAATTAATATTAGAGATCAATAACAACAAAGCAACTATTTTTTTAAACCCTGTTTTGTAAAACCAATATGTAAATTAAATCACACCATATATTATGTAAACCTTTATTTCTTACTGATATATACGACACATTGCAGGATTTTAAACACACTTAATTAACATGGGCTGTTCTTGAGCAAATCTAACTCAGATTTTTCATAGAGATATTGTTAATAAATAATATTTAACTATGTATTAACGGATTTTGACTATAAATAGAATATTCAATGATAAAATTACGCAGTTCGCAGATGGTGACGTAAGCAGTGACGTAGTTTCGGTTATAGACAGACAACCTAATGTCCATTATAATAGAATATTATTTATTATTTATATTATTATTATATTTTATATGGATTACAAAATAATTTCCTTCCTTGGATTGTAGGTGTGGCTCTTACGGCATCCACGTGTTTCGTGGTCAAATGATAATTCGGCCCCTTTAAAATACTTTACTTTTGTCCTATCTTTTCAGTCCTGTTCGTGGCTGTAAAAGGGAAATGTTTTTCTTCTGTCTCATAGAACAGAATAGAGATAATTTATATCCAATTTTCGGGCTTTGGGAATTATTGGAACTCATCATGAAAAACAACTGACGACAAGGTAAAATCTTTTTCTTGTACTTATTCTACACTTTGTTTCGTTGAACATTATTGTACATTTTACCTGTTTGGATGGATACAGAATATTATGTTATTTTGTTATTTACATGTTGTCTATATTAAACATTATTGAGGCAGTGTTCCGCTATCATTTGTGTCTTTCCTTACCGAATGAGAAGTTTAGTGTATCCATGGATGCACCTAATGCATAAAAGGATCGAGTGTGGTTAATTAAACTAAAAAAAAAAAAAAAAAAAAAAAAAAAAAAAAAAAAATTAAAAATTACGCATTACTAATAATAACTATTATCATTTTGTTCACACCAGTTTTAAACTCTTTGAATTTTCCAACTGGATTCTGTGTAAAAGTCCCTTCATATATCCAAACTATTCCAAGTTCCTAGCCCATATTAGCATTGCTAGGGTTGTTACATAATTATGAGCAGTTATAAATTATTAACGTACCTGTAGTTAGAATTTGAATTAGGGTAAACCATTAACTTCAATTCATGGGGTCTATGGAAAGTTACCGGCAGTTGCACGGGAATAATCTTTGACCCTTAAAAAATGCGGCATTACAGATGCGTGAGAATAAGTTTAGTTAGTAAGATTCGACCTGGCATTCAAGGAGCGTAGACGTGTTGTCAACTCCCGGGGCTGTCTCCCCGGCGGTGGGAATTGAAATAGGTAGGGTGAAGAATAAAGCGTTTATTATTAAGAAACAACAAGTCTTCTTGTTGTTAAGTGTAATATTAAGAACAATGTCAGACCAGCTCTGTGCAAGGAATTAACAAAGAAAATTCGAAAACTCAGAAAAAGCCCACAGATCAAACCAGATGAACGATTGGCGGCCAAAGTAGAAGCAGTTGAGTAGGAAGCCAACAGAAGCAGAAGAAAGTAATGCAAGTTAAGGAACCAACTATCTCTCTACTCATCTCTAATATATCTACCTGTCTCTCTCTATTTCCAACCCGAAGAAACTCTCTCCACCGATTATATTATATTACCAAACCCCTCTGCACGAAGCAGATGTGACCACAAAGGTTCAAAAATATTTTGTTTCTTAAGCGGAGTTTTTAACAGGTTTGAATTCATTTTTTCCTTCTCATGAACTGGTTAACCTAGCCATGGTTAAAGAGCACCAATCGCCCTGCTATTATCCATTGCTGGAGGAGAAATTGGATTCATACTTTACCAAGGTATTAGCGCCCTTGTGAAATGCCAACAGCTTTCGTCCCAGAATTGAACCCGGGTTGTCGAGGTCCATATCCTACGACTCTAACCATTTTCTCCACCGATTATATTACAACCTGAGTAAAAGGGTATATAAACAGTTTGGAAAAGGTGTCGATCTCTTCTGATATCCAGTTTCATTCATTTGTGTTTCCAGGTTTGGCTTGGGGGACTACTCTAAGGGCTTCAAACTATATCTGCTATGATCGTCATATTCATGTCCATATTTCTTTCGCTTTTCTGGCAAAAATCCCTAATAGCAAAGTTTACTAGTCGACAAGTTATTTTCTCTTGTTATACCAGTTACCATTCCAGGTTAAAGAGCCCAGTCTTTCCACCTACTATTTTAACCTAGGCTGGAGAACGAATTTTGTTGAATGCATACCTTTTGCAAAGGTACATGAAATTCAAACAGCCTCGTTAAGTATTTGAAACTTGATTCACCGTGTCCCATTTCTTAGGGGTGATAAACAATTACAATTACGAGCACATACATAACCACTGCTTAATATTCTCCGGAGTGTTTAATTATTATAGACTTACATTTTTCGTTTTTATTACATTGTCTTGGCTGATTATTAGGCTGATCAGTTCTTCTTCTTCTTTATGTATCCTTCTGTGTAACGAATTCCCCATATAATCTCATTGCACAAGTATGCTTTCTTTCCCCGTGGATATTTTTCTTCCTATTTTACTTTCTTAATTACAATTCCTATTTTTCAGTTTGTCCTTGTGTTATTTTGCAGCAGTTTTTGACTATTGTGGTTATTCCCTTGTAGTGAATATCCAATACCATTTCTCTTCCTCAGTTACCTTTCAACATATAACTCTCTCGACATGATTTATTGGGCTGTAAGAATCTGTTGTCCATACCCATCATTAACTCAATTGGCAGATTTTCTTTACCCCTTTCTCCCACACCTATGGGTTAGCCATCAGTCCACACTGTTCCTCTACAAGGATGATTTTGGCATTAAATAACCTACAAAGATTGATATGCTATTAAATGAAGAAAGCAAACAAAGCAAACCAGTTGCCCTTCATTCTCCGTTTTCCATTGCTTTTTTCTTAAGGAAGTTCATTATTTTGTTTAAAGATTTTAAATATGTTTTAGAATTCTATTATATATAGTTTAGAATGATTCGCAAATCCTTCTTAGCCTAGTTCAATGCACATTATGACAAGGGAGGACTCCCTTAAAAAAAGAGAGTGTAGCATTAGATTTGTCTAAAAAGTGGCCAATGAAGGGAAATTTTCAAATTAATGCTTTCATTCACGAATACAAATTAAAAGGAGGGGGACCTCTCAAAGTATTCTTGGACTAACGAGGGAAAGGAAACTCCCTTTGGTCAGGAACTTTCCTTTCTCCTAGAAGCGTTTGCTATAAACAAGGTTAAATAGCCCACTCTGCCTTACTATTTACGGCGAATAGCTAGAGAGAGAATAGTTGGATTCGTACCCTCCCAAGGGTATTAGCGCTGTTTGTGAAATGCTAACAGCCTCGTCCAGAATTTGAACTCGTATCGTTTTGTGTCGACGGTACACCATTACACCACACACCTTTAATTTTCTGTAGTTAATTGTTTTTCTGAAAGCCATTTAGTCTGTTAAACCATTACACCACCACAAAGTTGTCATTTCACTTTGAAAAAAAGAATAGTCGCTTAGAATCTACTACAAGACCTGAGGAATATACCGCCAGTAGATAATTTTCATTTTACAACGTTTGAATATGTTTATTCAATAGTTCAATTATGTAAAAAGATTATTAATCGTGAATTAACTCTCTATCACTCTTTCTTAAAAAAAGTGTGGTGTAAAATATTTACATTGATATTCCAAATCGTGTTTTTGCCAACGATTTTGTCTGGCAAATCAATAATAGATATTTTAAAACGCCTTCCTCACAGATTTTACATCGGAAATCAATGTAAATATTTACAACACAACCTTTTTAAGAAGAGGGATAGAGAGTAAATCACGATTATAATACTTTTTACATATTGAACTATTGAATAAACATTATCAAAACGTTGTAAAATGAAATTATCATTACTGCGGATATCCTCAGGTCTGCTAGTTAGTTCTAAGCGACTATTCTTTTTTTTTCAGTTGAAAATGACCACTTTGTGTGGTTGAATGGTTAACAGACTTAATCTTCAAAAAACAATTACTACAAAAAGTAAAAGGGTGGTATTTTGTAATGTACCCGTCGGACACAACGATACGAGTTCAAATCCTGGACAGGTGTTAGCATTTCACACAGCGCTAAACCCTTGGGAAGGTTACGAATCCAACTATTCTCTCTCTAGCTATTCGTAAAAATAGTAAGGCCCAGAGGTGGGCTATTTAACCTGTTATAGCAAACCGCTCTAGGAGAAGGAAAGTTCTGAACCAAAGGGAGTTCTTTCTCGTTAGTCAAAGAATACTTTGAGAGGTCCCCCCTCCTTTTAATTTGTTGATTCGTTGATGAAGAATAATTTTGAAAATTTCCTTCATTGCAACTTTTAGACAAATCTAAGCTACACTCTCTTTTTTTAAGGGAGTCTCCTTGTCATTTAATGTGCATTGATAGGCTACAGAAGGATTTGCGACTCATTTTCAAAACTATATATAATAGAATTCTAAAAACATATTTAAAATCTTTAAACAAATAATGAACTTCCTTAGAAAAGCAATGGAAACGGAGAATGAAGGAACTTGGTTTTGCTTTGCTTGGCTTTCTTCATTTAATTAGGCATATCAATTCTTTGTAGGTTATTTAATGCCAAAAATCATCCTTGTAGAGGAACAGTCGTTGGTACTATCTAACCCATAGGTGTGGGATGAAGGGGTAAAGAAAATTGCCAATTGAGTACTGATGGTTTATGGACAAAGATTTTACACCAATAAATCATGTCGAGAGAGTTATATGTTAAAAAGGTAATGAGGAAAGAATGGTATTGATATTACACTACAGGGAATAACCACAATAGTCAAAAAACTGCTGCAAAATAACACAAGGACAAACTGAAAAATAGGAATTGTAAAATTAAGAAAAGTAAAAATAGGAAGAAAAATATCCACGGGGAAAAGAAAGCATACGTGCATGAGATTATATGGGATTCGTTACACAGAGGATACATAAAGAGAGGAAACTGATCAGCCTAATATCAGCCAAGAACAATGTAATAAAAACGAAAATGTTAAGTCTATAATAAATTAAACTCCGGAGAATATTAAGCAGTGGTTATGTATGTGCTCGTATTGTAATTGTTATCACCCTAAGAAATGGACACGGTGAATCAGTTCAAATACTTAACCGAGGCTGTTTGAATTTCATTTACCTTTGCAAAAAGGTATGCATTCAACAATTCGTTCTCCAGCTATGGTTAAATAGTAGGTGAGACTGGGCTCTTTAACCTGGAATGGTAACTGGTATAACAAGAAGAAAATAACTTGTCGACTAGTAAACTTTGCTATTAGGGATTTTGCCAGAAAGCGAGAGAAATATGGAACATGAATATGACGATCATAGCAGATATAGTTGAAGCCCTTAGAGTAGTCCCCAACAACCTGGAAAAAAATGATGAAACTGGATATCAGAAGAAGAATCGACACCTTCCAAACTGTTATATACCCCTTTACTCAGGTGTATATAATCGGTGGAGAAATGGTTAGAGTCGTAGGATATGGACTCGACAACCCGGGTTCAATTCCTGGACGAAGCTGTTGGCATTTCACAAGGCGCTAATACCCTTGGTAAAGGTATGAATCCAATTCTCCCTCCAGCTATGGATAAATAGCAGGGCAGATTGGGCTCTTTAACCATGGCTAGGTAACCAGTCAATGAGAAGGAAAAAAAATGAATTCAAACCTGTTAAACTCCGCTAAGAAATTGACCTTGTGTCACATCCTGCTCGTGCAGAGGGGTTGGTTAAATATATATAATCGGTGGAGAGAGTTTCTCCGGGTATGAAAATAGAGAGAGACAGGTAGGTTTATTAGAGATGAGTAGAGATGAATGTTGGTCTTACTGATTACTCTTCTTGCTTCTGTTGGCTCCTACTAACTGCTTTCTACTTTGGCCCGCCATCTTATCTGGTTGATCTGTTGGGCTTTTCTGAGTTTCGATTTTCTTTGTTAATTCCTTTGACAGAGCTGGTCTGGACATTGTTCTTAATATTCACTTAACAACAAGAAGACTTAGTTGTTTCTTATAATAAAGCTTTATTCTCAACCCTACCTATTTCAATTCCACCCCGGGGAGACCGACCCCGGGAGTTGACAACACGTCTACGCTCCTTGAATGCCAGGTCGAATCTAACTAACTAAACTTATTCTCACGCATCTGTAATGACGCATTTTTAAGGGGTCAAAGATTATTACCCGTCAACTGCCGGTAACTTTCCATAGACCCCATGATTTGAAGTTAATGGACCCTAATTCAAATTCTAACTACAGGTACGTTAATAATTTATAACTGCTCATAAATTATGTAACAACCCTAGCAATGCTAATATGGGCTAGGATACTTGGAATAGTTCTGGATATATGAAGGGACTTTTACACAGAATCCAGTGGAAATTCAAGAGTTAAAACTGGTGTGAAAAAAATGATAATAGTATTATTAGTAATGCGTATTAGTTTAATTACCACACTCGATCCTTTTAATGCATTAGTGCATCCATGGATACACTAACACTTCTCATTCGGTAAGGAAAGACAAACAAATGAATAGAGGGAACACTGCACTCATGAATGTTTAATACAGACAACAGTAATAACAAAATAACATAATATCTGTATCCATCCCAAACAGGTAAAATGTACATAATTGTCAACGAACAAAGTGTAAGAATAAGTACAAAGAAAAAGATTTACTTGTCGTCAGTTGTTTTCATGATGAGTTCCAATAAAATTCCAAGCCGAAATTGGATATAAATTATCTCTATTCTGTTCTTATGAGCAGAAAGGAAAACATTTCCTTTTCACACCACGAACAAGGACTGAAAAGATAGGACAAAAGATAAAAGTTTTAAGGGCCGAATATCATTTGACCAAGAACACGTGAATGCGGTAAGCCACACCTACAATCCAAGGGAAGGAAATTATTTTTGTATCCATATAATAATAATAATAATAATAAAATAATATAATATTCTATTATAATGGACATTAGGTGTCTGTCTATAACCGAAACTACGTCACTGCTTACGTCACCATCTGGAAACTGCGTAATTTTTACAATGAATATTCTATTATAGTCAAAATCGTTAATTACATAGATTAAATATTATTTATTAACAATATCTCTATGAAAATCTGAGTTAGATTTTGCCTCAGAACAGCCCATGTTATAAGTGTGTTAAAATCCTGCAATGTGTCGTATATATCAGTAAGAAAATAAAGGTTTACATAATATATGGTGTGATTAATTACATATTGGTTTTAACAAAACAGGTTTTAAAATAGTTGCTTGTTGTTATTGATCTCTAATATTATGTTTCATTCTCCAACGTATTAAAATCAATCCTATGAAGAATCTTATATAGAAACCTATTAAAAATATAATTAGAATGAGCGTAATCTCTTTATATGCGTCTTATTTAACTTCGTTAGTCTTTCTAATTTTATATTATTTCATTACATTAAAACTTAAATACTTACAAACGGAGGGGTATATTCTTACAGGCAATAATAATAATAATAATAATAATAATAATAATAATAATAATAATAATAATAATAATAATCTGTACAAAAGGGAATACGTTTAATTCTAGTTGATAAACGTTTTCACTGTTGATAAAAAAAACACAGACATTAAAAAAACGACTGAGACAGTCTGAAACCCTAATGTGTTTTACAATACCATATGTGTTTCGGGTCAACCTAGATGTTACCAATAAATAAATAAAATAAAAAGATAATAAATAAATAGATAATGCTCACAAAGTTTACATCATCCGCTTTTTTGACGTCTGTAAATTTTTTTCAGAAAGAAATAAAATATCGAAATTCTCAATCCTAGAAGCCTTGTTATTTCCATTCTATTATTTCTTTTCATTCTTTGTTTAATTTGTTTTCATCCATAATTGTATTCTTTTCTTCTAATAATTTTTTTGTTATTCTTTTCTTCTAATAATTTTATTGTTATTCTTTTCTTCTAATAATTTTATTGTTATTCTTTTTCTTCTAATAATTTTATTGTTATTCTTTTATTCATATTGTTAATATTTTATTCATATTTCATTTCATTCATTTTCCTTTGTCAAAGTCTCTCGGCTGTTACCGAATAACAAATCAACAATACACAGCAAACTTCATATTATTTCAAAAAAGCATTATTGATTTCAAGTGAATTTACACGATTTATGTCTATTTCTTCCGCATACCTACATTTTGTTACTGTTTAATGACCTGATAACCTATTCGGTTGGTTGGGAATATCTACAAGAGGAAGAATCAGGTTTTGGGATAACATTCCATGTAGTGATTGAATGATGGTCGGGTTGATTATAAATAATTCAAACGTATAGAAATATAGATTAGAACAAATCCCGACAAAAGTAATAACAAATAGACTTTATTGTCTGAGCAAATTTAAGAGTATTTACGGGGTTTCGAAGGAGCTCTTATTTCTCCGTAGTTGTAGGCAAATTGTCGGACAAAGAAGACAAACACACAATTGAATTTTAATACATGTATTGACAAATAATACAAAAACTTGTTGCAAATTTTATTGGTATTTGCTACCAGACCCATCTGAGTTAAGTAATTTTCTTGGAGTAATGGTGATAACAGGGAGGTTCTGTCCATTGGTAGGAAATGTTGATAAGACGCTTTTTCGGACGTTTCTCGTTCTTCCTCGGTAACCGCTTCGGTGATAAGTAATGGGGGATGCTAATTTAGAAGCTTCTCGCCCTGGTTAACAGTTCTTTAAAAATGACGGTGAATGGGCCCTTTTCAAGTAGACTATTTGGTCTTCAGCCTTCGATAGTGTGCTTTTGCCTTCGAAAGTGTGCTGTGAAAATATGCCTCTGTCCAGGTCAACGGTCCGTAGAAGTAAGCCCTAGTTTTGGGCTAAGTGATGAATGAAGTGTAGGGACCGCTATTTACGCGACTACCCTCAGTGGGTGCTCCGTGATAAGTAGGCCTTGTTTGGGCTAAGTGATGAGAGCGTTTGTTTTTACGTCTCTCGTCCAGTAACTGCTTTTCGATAAGTAAAGTTTTTGGTATTGTCGCCAACATACGATGTTGGCGATTCGCCCCCTATCGGCAGGGGGAGATAATTAACTATGGAATTTCCAATAAATTCTAACAGAAATGATACAAAACAGCATAGAAGTATACAAATAATATAAACGCATGAGGGTTCATCCAATGATCAACCCACACAATGGTTTGTTTATAGTGGTAATGACTTGTATTGGACCATCCGCACTTTTTGGCAGAGTCGACAGGAAAGAATTGGTGCACAAGGAATGCCACAAACCCAATCAACGACTGACCTCTGGTTTTTCAAATTCAGAGTTTTCCTTCTCCTAGACTGGTTACCTATCCAAGGTTGAATAGTCCAATCTGCCCTACAATTTTACCCATAGCTGGAGGGAGAATATATGGATTTATATCTTTACCGAGGGTATTAGCGCTATGTGAAATGCAAACAGCTTTATCCAGGATTTGAACTCGGGTCGACGAGTCCGTTTCCTCCGATTCTAACGATTATGCCACGCGTCTCCATGCAAAGAATATATATGTTTATAGAATGAATGATCGAATAGAAAACAGTCATCGTAGATAGTCCGGAGTCTACATAAACATAAGAATTAAAGACGTTCATGTACTGTAATGAAAAGCCCGCGCGTAACAGATACACGGCATGCCTGTGGATAAAAGACGAAATATGAAACCGCAGGATGAAGAAATTGTGGTGTTACAGGTACACAGAATGCCTCTGCAGCAAAGTCCTCAGTCCTAAAGAACGAAAACACAACTTCTGTGTTACCTCTGACGCCGGGAGAGTCTAGGAAAAAAGAAGATTCGACTTTGGTAATGCCTATCTATAGTACCGGACGAAACATCCCCTAGTTGCTTCATGGAAAACCGTAGCAAATAAGGGAAATAATCCCAATGCATAGATGATTTGACCGCTCTGTCGGCTGGGGCAATAGAAGAAGCTGACTGTATCTCTACAGAAGAGTAAGACCCTTGCCAATAGAACAACCTGTTGGCGATGTCTGACCATCCGTAACGACTGAGGACAGAACAGTGGTGGCTGATCAGTCCGGAACGTTGGTACTAAGAGCTCCTTTAGCATGCAACACTTCACTTCGGCCCTAACTTAGGCTAGACGGGAGGTCAGGGAGGAAACCTGATATTCGTTGGTCCGGAAGTTACGTCATATATATATATATATATATATATATATATATATATTATATATATAAAATGGATTTTATCCTCAATCGTTGTCTCTATGTTGTAGTAAAAGTAACGCAAACTTAGTATATTATATTATATATATATATATATATATATATAATATTCACACTCTCACACACACACACGCACACAACACACACACACACACACACATATATATATAAATATATATTTATATATATATATACACACACATATAAATATGCATACATGTATGTTCCACGATTAGGTTAATATACTCATTCCTAAAAATGTTATTCATGAAATTGAATGAAGGGCGAAAGGAGAGAGAGAAGAGAGAAAAGAGAGAGAGAGAGAGAGAGGGGGGTACATAAGATGCAAGTATTGAGTAATAAAAATAGGCATATATACACACAAAGGATAGATAAATAGATGGATATGAATAGAATGAAATCGATATTATATATATATATATATATATATATATATATATATATATATATATATATAATATATATGGGGAAGGGAGGAAGAGAGATAATTAGAATTTAATGCGAGAAACGTTCTAAATCAGTAAAATACAGTGCTCTACGCACCAAAAACGCAGAACAATATCCGAGTACTTCAACGATAAAATAAAACAAGGTAAAGACTGAAGTGAAACACATCGTTCACCTCAGAACCGCCAACGTGAAACTCATCGACGAGTCGATATTAGTTCACCTGAGGATCGGCTCCGTGAAATTCATTTGTGAATCGTTTACTCTGCTTTATCTTGATATATATATATATATATATATATAATATATATATATATATATAATGGACTATATATATATATATATATGATGGACTCTCCCGTCGATTTCGAAGTATGAAGTTCAGACAACCTTTTTCATCTAACCTTGTGTGTTAATCGCAGGTGACATTTCAGCCCTGCCAATGACTTGCAAAGAAGTCCACAGATGGAAAAATTGTGTGCATTATTTGAATGTATAGCTGGGACACTAGCCAATACTCTAGTCCTTTCTCTAGCTTGACACAGCTTGGTGACCTCCGATGCTGCAAAATTCTTAATACCATTGTAACACAAAGTCCTCCACATTCTACGATTGAGGGCTGTGCTCTCAAAAGTAGCGTAATCTATATTTGCAGCTGAGAGGTTACTTTTCAGCTTGTCCTTAAACCTGAGCAATGGTCGACCCACGTTTCTTTTACCACCGTCAAGCTGACTATACATGAGAATCTTTGGCATCCTGTCATCATGCATTCGCAAAACATGACCAGCCCAGCGCAATTGTGATTTTATGAGGAAGCTCTCCATTCCGTCAATGTTGCATATGGTGAAAAGGTCAGCATTAGACATTCTGTCTTCGAGGGTGAGTCCACAGATTGCTCGTAGGCAACCTTTCTGGAAAACGTCTAACTGCCGAATCTGTTTTCGATACAGTGTCCATGAATCCGAGCCGTACAAAAGAGTGATAAGAACAACGCAAGCCTAATGCCCCGTTCATTCCAGAGTCAGTTGCGAAACTTCCCGAAGGCACTAGAAGCTTTGGCAATTCTATTAACAATCTCATCATCCAGGGTTCCACTTGAATTAATCTTGCTGCCAAGATAGTTAAAACTCTTTACATATTTCAGATCATTTCCGCCAACTTGTATAGGTGTATCCGGGAACGTGTGGATGGAGGGCTTCTGCTTGATGCCTCGTACTTGCTTAGGTGTGAGAGATGGCTGATGAATAACCTCAGTTTTCTTGATGCTAATGGTCAGACCGAATGCCTTGCAAGCAGCCGAGAATCTGTCCATCAGGCATTGAGCTTCTTCAAAAAAAGGTGCTATAAGTGAAGCATCGTCAGCAAACAGTAAGTCCCGGATTATGCTGGTCCGAGTGCGAGTTTTGGCTTTGAACATCTGATGGTTGAAAAGACCGCCACTTGTCCTGAATTGAAACTGGACTCAATCCTCTATTTCTCCAAATGCATATTTCAGCATCACAGAAACACAACCTTGCTTCGTGTCATTAGTGACACAAAAGGAGTCTGAGGTTTGGCCATTAGTAACAACATTGGCCCTCATTCCGTCATGAAAAGATACAATGACTTGCAACATGTTTTCAGGTATTCCGAGCCTTCCTAAAACTTTCCACAAAGCAGCCCAGTCCACAGTGTCAAACGCCTTGGTGAGGTCCACGAACATCACATACAGTTCCTGAATCTTCTCACGGACCTTTTCACCAACCCGCCGTAGGGAGAAGATCATTTCAATGGTGCCGCGATTTGCACGAAAGCCACACTGTGATTCGGGGTAAAGATCATCAACCACATGCCTAATGATCCGGTTTAAAATCAATCCGGCCAAGATCTTACCAGCTATAGAAAGAAGAGAAATTCCGCGGTGGTTATTACATACCTTCCTGCTTCCTTTGTTCTTGTACAAATGTTGGATGGACGCATCTTTAAAGTCCTGTGGGACCTTTCCTTGCCTCCAGATCTCAACAAACAAGCCCAAAAGTTTCTTCACAAGGGTTCTTCCACCGTACTTAAATATTTCCGGGGGGGGGGGGGTATCTTTACCCGGTGCTTTCCCAGACGCGATTTGCTTGATAGCCTTCAGAACTTCTAGCATAGTTGGTTCAAATGATAGCTCTGGAATTTCTGGGCGTTGGGAAATTGAATCAAGAACACTATGATCAGTGGACGAGGTATTATTGAGGACTGTATCAAAGTGCTCCCTCCATCTATTCAAGATATCAGCCTTATCCGTCAAAAGGTCCCCGCTTGCCGAAGAAATCGGGGAGACACCATTTTCCTGCGGACCGAACACTTTCTTTATGCCGTCATAGAAGGCTTTAGAGTCCTTCGTATCAAATGCTTCCTGGAGATAAGTAGCCTGTGCACACAAGCATGTCTCTTTCATTTTTCGCAGAGCTTTTTGAACCTGGCCTTTACATGTTGTGTATGTCTTCTTTTTGCTCGACGAGTTTTTATCCTCAATCCAAGCCTTATGAGAGTTATGCATTTTCTGGATTAGCTTCTGTACTGCTGTGTCGTTGTCGTCAAACCAATCTTGGTTCTTGAGGAGATGCCGAGTGAGTAGCTTCACGCAAAGCCTTCCAGGACAACTCAATGTCATTATTGATCTCCACAGAGTACAGTGCTGTGTCAAGATTATCCGCAAGCACAGTTTGCCGATTAACAGATTTTAGAGGAAGAGTGTTTATACGCTTTGGCACAGAGGATTTCTTCACCCTCCTATGAGGCAGATGGAGTGTTGCTTTACTGCGGAGGGGAGCATGGTTAGAAAGATAGCAGGTGGCATGAAAAGATCGTGTCAATTTGAAGTTGTTTATATCCCGCTTCTTTGTAATTACATAGTCAATCAGATGCCAATCTTTTGATCGTGGGTGCATTTATGTGGTCTTACGACAAGTCTTCTGTTGAAAGTAAATGTTTGTGATGCACATATCGAATTATTTGCAATATATATATATATATATATATATATATATATATATATATATATATATATATATATATATATACATATATATATATATATATATATAATATATATAAGAGAGTTTTATGAATAGCTTGAAGCATTGTGTATATATTGGTTAGGATTTTGATTTAGAAGGCTATCAAAATGCAGATGTAAAGAAAAAAAAATAATAAGGTAACAATGGTGTTGTGTGTTAACCTGTAATTTATTCTTGAATTTTCGAGATAAAATCTCTTTTTCAAAAGATCATTGGAACTGAAGTAGTCTAGTTATGGCATTTCTATTTAAAATAGAAATGCCATAAATAGACTATTTCTATTTAAATAGAAATGCCATAACTAGACACTTCAGTTCCAGTGATCTTTTGAAAAAGAGATTTTATCTCGAAAATTCAAGAATGAAATACAGGTTAACACACAACACCATTGTTACCTTATTATTTTTTCTTTACATCTGCATTTTGATAGCCTTCTAAATCAACCTCCTAACCTATATATATATATATATATATATATTATATATATATATATATATATGAGAACGTCAAATAATTTTGCTGTATGGTCTACCATAGATTTTTATTTATTTGCACACAGAAATGTGCACCTTTTTTATGTCGAGTAAACGCATTTATCTCCCTTACACAGGATGAGTCCCCCGTGGTTATGGGTCAAACGGGAAAAAACTAAATATTCTCTTTTTTTTTAATTATTACTATTCAGGGACAGACTGTGGTTAATTAACACCTAAGGAAGATATTAGATCTGAAACACGTGTCGCCAATGTAAAATAATAATAATTTTAAAGAAAACATGATCCATTTTGCGGACCTTCTTTTTTACAATATATATATATATATATATATATATATATGTGTGTGTGTGTGTGTGTGTGTGTGTGTGTGTGTGTGTGTGTGTGTGTGTATGTTTGTGTGTGTGTTGTGTCCTAGCTGCAGTACCTGGTAATACCCAGTAAAGATAGGGTTATTTGCAGTTCCTAAAGTGCGCTGAATATGCTTGCGAACCTGAGTACCCATACTGGATGTTCAATAGCAATCTGCTAGGTGTGTTTGTGGCACATCCATTTTTGTGTAGAACTATTAATAACTGTTTCTTTGATCCTTTTTCTCATGCACTATTCTCCCATCAGTCCTTTTTTTCCACCCAGCTTTCTTCATTCAGAGTGAATAAGCCGGAGAATTTTAAGCTCCAACTTATTCAACAAACTTATATATAAGAATAGCAGATTTACTGACTTAGCGCTCAAGTTTGGTTTGGTTTATTTTGTTTTACGGCTTACAACCTCAGTGGATCATTTAATGCTGATAAAGTTTTGAAAATAATTCATTCTTAAGGGATACACTATATTTTTATGAATACATTTTTTCTATTTAATCCATAGATGGGACCCTAACAGGTACTACCACTCCGGGGCAGAGTGGACCAGGGAGCAACGGTGAATCTCACCATCAGATAGAGTTTAACGTCATTTCCAGGACATGTGGACCTCAGCAACCACCTTCCAGCACTCATATGATAAAAAGGGTTGGGGCTTGCCATAAGGGCAATAGTGTTGGGGAAATCATGTAGGTGCTAGTGCTTGACGTGACCAGCGATTGATCGGAGAGGGCCTCTCCGACCACCCGTCCTGCCTAAGTAAAAGGTCTAAGTGGAGTGTTGCAGGTTATGGACTGCTCATCGATCAAGACCCCGTCCTTAAGCACCCACGCGCTAGCATGTGGTTTCATTTGGGGGAGTCTTACCCCTCTGCAGAGGTACAGTCGGTGCATCCTAGTGCCCTACCGACAGGGAGGCTTAGCACTCAAGGACAAACATATATCTGGGTTATGGTGGAGGGAAGAGACTAGTTGGGAAAGAGGACCTAACAGTAGTAGTATTCCTTCCCTCTCTCTCTCTCTCTCTCTCTCTCTCTCTCTCTCTCTCTCTCTCTCTCTCACACACACACACACACACACACACACACACACACACAACACACTGAAATGTCATCTATTTTCTACCTCCATAATAAAGATGTCCCCAGGGGTTCTATTAAAAATGTTATTGAAATCTAATTCGCCAGTCCCTTTCCTGTATATTAGCTTAACAAGCCAGTAACGTTTCATCATGATCAGATCACTGGTGTAGACACCAACTGGTTATACGCAAACAGACATAAATTACCATTTATGTAGTAGATATATATATATATATTAAGAGAAAAAAAGGAGTTGAAGAGGCTAATAAATGCGAACAGAAACATAGCAGCAGCCATTAAGAGGTCAGAAATTAATAAAGACTTTTCCCTATTGCTTCTAAGATGAATTTCAATCTACCAGCTTATGACATGTTTTACCAACCAACCAACATCCCTTACTAACAAAATCCACTATCTTGTCTCTCTATCTTCAGTCAAGCTTTTTCACATACGCCTTTTGTTTATTGGCGGCAATTCTAGTAAATTTTTGCGACATCTGTTATCTTTATTAGTAGCTATGTGCCCTGCCCATTTGCACTCTTATAGTTTAAAAATGTATACTAGTGGAAACCGTGGCTATACCACCGTATGATAATTTAACTATTAAGACAATTGATTTTAAATGTGTCAATCTTATTACTTTGTAGGGGACGTAGTTGGCGTATTCTAGACCCCAATGACAGGAAGGTAAAAAATAGAGACAGACAAACACACAGACACACACACACACACACACACACACACACACATATATATATATATATATATATTAAATGCATCTTAATCCAACAAGGCTTCCCCACCACACAAGCAAGAAAAATAGCAGAATTAAAATGGGTCATCAAACTAGATACTCACCGGAAAGGCTTGAATACAGACACCAGCACCTTAAATCCATACTCATATTTCCAAAACACCCGCATACCACTAACCCCATGACCCCCATCACACGACTACACACAGAGTACAAACTCATTAATCACCTACGGATCAACCAGCAACAAGTTCCACCACACCATTCCAACGTACCGGACAAGCAGCCATAAGATCACTACTACAATTCACGGTCAGGAAGAAAGGACGTGACTGTGCTAAAAATTCACCACTCGTCTAAATAAAAGAAACTATAAAAAAAAAAACACAGTTTTCTGATATTATTCCTTAAACTAACATATTATGGTAACAACATTAGCATGATATAATACGTTAATGCTTCAGCCCTATGCCAAACCTGGTATATGTGTATGTCCAACAACGGATACAAATACTAAAATACAACTCAAATATATATATATATATATAAGAAATGACTCTTCCGGAGAAAGAAAAAGATAAAAAAGCCGAACTAGTCACAATACTGATTTTGTCAGATAAAAGAAAACAAAATGTACGTGTATATCCTATTATTTTATGTTAATTATCATGAATTGTTTTCGTGTATCGTATTTTTTATGTTTCCTTGGCCAATTTCTGAAGTACTTGAGTATGTTTATCTAATTTTATGAGAGAGTTTCCAAGCAGATTCTGGAATGGTTCTTTCCATTTCAGAAGTCTATCTTCTTGGCTGGCAGTTGTTAGCTTTTCATAGCATTAAGTTCATTTCCTGTCCACGCTTATTTAGATTTTCTATCTTCTATAGATATTTCATTTTATTTATTTGACCTTCGATGTACATTAGTTATTGTTTTTGTATTTTTTATTAGTTCTATCTGAGCTTTCATGAATTACTGAACATTTTTGTTTATTTTTATTTTTTTATAGGGATACTTTTTTTATGTTGTCTCATTTTTCTCAAACTACTTTTGACCACCAGCGGACGGTATATATGGCTCTTTGTTTGGTTGGTATGCACTTAGCTGCTGCTTCTAAGTGGGTGATTTCAAAGATTTTCTAATGGCTCCAGAAGAGTATTTAAACTTGTTTCTTCCGGTTACACATGGACACGTCAGAATATGCTGACAGCAAAAAAATCTACATTGACAGCTCTGTGCGGATACTGATTGCCACGAGAATATACCTTCCGGGAGCGATGACCGATAAGCACGAATGGTGAGAGAGGGTGATGGGAATCAGTGCTATCAGCACACTTGATGATGATGATGATGATGATGATGAGATGATGATGATGTATCTTCTTGTTGGTTTTTTGGATATACGGCGTGTGTTAAATGCCCACTCTTATTTATAGACTTGGCGATAATCATGTGACCATATTCTTGGCCAATCATTGGCAGTACACTGCTGATATTGTTATTTATACCGGCTGTTCTGGTCATACATACGCATATTGCTTGAACCTTCGTGGACGACGGAACTTAGGATTATATCACTGGACCTTTGACACTACGTAGGATTCCATAACTCAGGACTTATTCACTTACCAAAGGATTCGGCTCAGGACTTACTTACTTTAAGTCCTTACAACTGGCCAAGGATGGCGGTCAGAAACTTAACACTTCTAAAACATTTTCCTAATTCCAACGTTGATTCTCGAAAAAAAAAGACGGAAAAAACTACTAACCTATTTAAAAGATTAACGTGACAGTCTTATTGGTGTTGTACACTACTTCTTAAGTTCTTACTTCTTCTCTCACAGTTCTCTGTTCCATATTTCATCGTTCATTAAGGGTCGTTCTTTCGGGGTTCCTTTCGGTTGGAGGTGTCTGCTTCTTTATATCGGGATGGTATTTCTTCTTCCATTGGGGCTATCTGCTTTGTTATGCATCCCATCTTTCTTAGTTTTTAGTCATGGAAACAACACAGAAGCATATTTTTGTGTATACACTTTTTATTGTTCCGAATCGCTTATTTCCCGATACATTCTTTGCCGACTCGTGTGCGCAAGGAGCTGAGACTCATAACTACGTCTGGCCGAATCGGGCGCTCAGTCTTCAACTGATTAAATTCTAAACTATTTTCCCAGAGTCGCCTTATCACGTGACCCTCTAGATGAGATCCGAGCTTCCTGGTGACCGCGGGGTGACACTCTGTCTATCAAACTAGTTGACCTTTATATTTTTACGTTCGAATTATTGTTATTTTAAAATCTACACTGACTTACAAAAATGATCGAATTCTGCCTATCCATTATACAAGACTCGTCTCATTGACTTTTTAGCATTGAACAATACGAAACTAAACGAAATATAACTGAATAAGTTGACGGGATTCGAATGAAAAAAGGAAAAAATAAAATTCTCTGACAATTGTGAGTATTTCGCTTTCTTTGATTCTGAGATTTTTGTTTGCAAGATCGGCAAAATCCACAACGTCACAAGTTCTTTACTTATTTAGTTGGGTGTGCGGGAATTTTCCAGATAGAAACACGTGGTTCTTATAAGAATTCTGGATGCAGCAAAAAATCATCTTAAAACATCTGAACACTGCAGATCAATGAGTTCCATCAGAAGTTGTATGGTAACTTCTTTTACGGTCAATATAAAAAGACAAAGAGAACATTTTCAGTTGGATTTAGAGCTTCATGGGTTGGCCTCCAGTGCCGCATCGATGGACCTTGAAGACCGCATTATTATAAAATAGAATTATTTAATGTTAGGTAGGAAGAGTTGAATTATTAGACAAGATTATTTGTGCATTAAGAATAAGTTAGTGAAAGCAATGAGTATTTACTAAGGAAATATTTCATTATTAATTGCAACCATATTTTAAGTGTAATTCTTAGATTGAAAAAATAAATTGGAAACAAATAATCGCTGAGATTATTTCCCATTAGATTAATGTGCACAGTTTAATTAAAGAGAAAATGGAGTTTTTTAAAGTGACATATAGTAGAAGCATTGAGACATGTACAAGCTGGTCACAAGTAATTAAAACAAATGCAGATTGCGGCATGAGAGAGAGAGTTGATATGCCATTAAGACAAGTTCTTTCTAGAGAGAGTACGTTGAAGAGAGAGTGTAAATGTAGAAACTGAGGGGTGATTGCATTTCACATAGGGCGCATTGGAAGATTATGCATCTGAACTATGCTCCCTCCAGCTGAGAGAGAGCACCTGGAGCTTCTTGTACATGGTTAAGACAAGCCGGTCTAGAGATGGAAAACTCGGAATTCAAATAGTGATAGAGAGGTCGCTAAAGAACTTAGGGCCTTTGTGGTTCTGAATTTGTGGATCCTATCATGTAGGATAGGGTTATATAGTAGTATGATGAGTAATAGTACGATATTCGTATCTAGCAGACACGCGATGGGAGTGTTTCGACATACTCACGTCTCCGTCAGTGGGCTATTACAGGGCTACTGCGGGCGGGGAATAGATGAGAGCAGTGCCCGTGCGTCTGTTAACCCCTGTGAGCCATGACTGCGGGGAGGGGTAGAATAATAAACTGATAGCAATGACAGTACATAGGGTAGTATATGTGGTGGGCTAAGATGGGTGCAGCGGAGTAATTGAGTCAGGGCCTGACTATGTGTGAGCATAGGAACTATAATATTTAGAAAAAGGATGGAAGAAAGAGAGAAGTGAAGAAGTGTTATGTTATAATTGGTGTTTAAAAAGGAGTATATAAGCGACAGAAACAGAGGATGAACGTGGTGGCGGACGCCCGAATGGAAAGTGAGTGTCACCGAAGTTTTAAAAAGACCGGGAGAAAGTCACGTATTGGAAGTGTGGTAAGCGAAGAGAAGAAAAGCACAAAGCCTCGTTGCTTCAGACCGCGATAGGGGACGGAGCGGGGTTGAATAAACAGTAGATCAGTTAGTGTCTTCTCTCTTTTCTCTCTCTTGTGTCTCCTCAGAATACGAAACCATAGACCGAAAGCGACTTGAAATAAAGGCTAGCAGATTTGTTAACACATAGTCCAAGGGACGAGCGGGTTTATTGGAAGATCTTTTAGTCAGCGAGAAGACATTTTTAGTACCCGTAATATATCGCAACCACCTACCGACCCGTATGTATAGTCAGGCTCTGGGAATCTGGAGTGACCAGATATAGCACAGACGTTACGGATATCGTTTACGTGCGCCGAAAAAAGAAAGAACGTTACATATGTTAAGGCGCATCTACCATAATAGGTCTATATGTTGCGTTTTATCGAAGAGCCCTTGCCATTTAAGGCTTAGTGGCGAGTCAGGGACAGATCCAATTTGTAACCCAGAAAAGCTCGTCAAACAAGGAGTTGGGAGAGCTTATGATTGGTATATATAGAGTAAAAAGCTGTATGCTGGGACATAATCCGTCTCGGGCATTGATAAGTGTGAGCACCAAAGAGCACTTAGCCATTTATGTCATGGGTGGGATGAGCTGAAATTGGAGGAGATTTAGTAAGGGATATCAGTGTCTCCACAATAGAGTTAAGGAAGTAATTTCAGAAAAAGCCAGAAAATAAATATGATGTTGATACCATTTCGTTGCCTTTTAAGAACGTTTCTATTGATTATTATAATCGAAGGTAGAATTGTGCTACTACCTGCTGCAGAAATAAAATTCCTGTGTACACGTAAATCCACGATCCATTAGGTAGGTACATTCTAAAAAACAAACGATGTAATTGCTTATTAATTAATGGGTAGACTATTCAGCTCTTGCAGGCTTCTGAAGGAGGTGGAAGAGCGAGTTGTTTGTTGTTTGTTTGAAATAACTGTGAGAGAGTACATGACAATCTGTTCGAGATGACTTTACTCGACAGTAAAATTAGACACAGACAATAGTTTCATGCCATGAGAGCAAACACCCAGAGGTACCAGAAGTCAGGGTGGTTTCCATCAACTGGAAAGCACTAGTGAGCGTCCTGCTCAATGGGGTGAAAACAATTAAAATAGTGCCAGAGAAGTGTGCAGGGACAAAATGAGGGGGAGAGAGAGAGAGGGTCTATTGCTGTTTTGTCCTATAAACGAAGGACTAGAGTCACTCGGCAACAGGATCGACATTCCGTTAGAGTATTTTACGACTCAGTGTCTTCATGTCTGATTTTCTTTGATATCTTTCATAGTTATTAGTAAAAAGTAGTTTTTATATTCATATCACGTGCCTACGTAATGAGCTAGTATGAATCTTAGACGAGGTTGTGTGCATTTTCAAAGATAGGACAGCTGACTGAAGCACTTGGAGAATGGTTGATGCAATCTCAACGATTTTTCTCCGTCATCTGATAGTAAAGAGCTTTGGGGGCGCGGGATGGGGTTTTTGTTTGGCACCAGTTTATCGGAGAAGGCAATTTGAATTCAAATCTGTTTAAACTCCGCCTTAAGAAGCTTGACATGCCTTCTACCGAGGGATGGTAAGGTAAACTACATGTAACAAGTTTTGAACCTGCACTTAAGGCATCGCAGTTTAACTACATTAAGCCGAACCTCTAATAGGGTTGTTTACTTCCGTCGCAGACTCACGTCTGACGACCCTAAAGCTAAGGTGAAGGTGTTGCTTGTTATTCAACGTGAATAAATTATATCTGAAAACGTATATTTTATGAGTAAATTTATTTCATGGTAGCAGCGGTGTTCCTTATTACCTCGCGCACTTGATACACACACATAGTATCACGCTACGCGCAAAACACTTATTCACCTCCATATTAACAAAAAAGTAGGAACCGAGAGAGCCCTCGTAAACTGCCTAGTCAGAGACATAATGTCTGCCCTAGACAATATTATGATGAAATGGAAAAATCAAAACAGAGCTGAAGTATATACTTATTCCGTCAACAATGCGAAATGATATTCAGAAGAAAAAATAAACAGACCCACAGGATCAAATTGATGAAATCTTACTCCGTACAGGAGAAGCAGGT